>JAIEZT010000026.1:2948437-3355937 GCA_019594935.1 Periophthalmus modestus
CGTTATTACGGGCGACTTATACTCTGGAAACACGTTCTACTCAAGGTAAAGCATCACATGAAAAACTGGACGTAAGTCAAAAGTATCGTTGCTGGAAATTTTCTAATAGTAACACCTTTCAAAAATATTTTTTGTTGTTAAATCAAAAAGGCGGAGTATTGAATGAATCGGGGTCCAAATGTCAAAGAGTTGGTCCCTGAGGAAGAGGTCGTCCGTCCCCCTCCGAAGCTACAAGTGAAACATAACGCATTGTATTGTCCACATCAAAATCTCGGACTAAGTGGAAAATAATCAGTACAACAAGGTGACGCCAGGCGGCAGGACCACATCCTGAGAACACAAACTAGCGTAACAGCAGGATAGTATCATGAATATTCGGTCAAAGAGATAATATTTTACCTCCATCACAGCGTGAGGATTTTAGGTCGAACAAGATATGTGATAATAATATAAATATAAGTAAAGATTTAGATTCACCAGCTACGCATTTAAAATTGTACGTTTTAGAAGTCAAAAGTACAAGTATTTCACATAGATTTTGTTGTGTTAACTGCAGTAATATAGATTAAAAATTAGATATGTTTTGGTCAACTGTAGCAGTTTCTTAACTTTTCTTATACATTTGGTGTATGTACCTTTTGTTTTGCTCAAAGCTGAAAACTTTATTCCGGATGTTTCCACGAACATGGTAAAAATAAACTCCTCAATCATATTGAAAAGTACTTTTTACTTTGACAGTCCCTGTTCAAAAAGTAGTAGAGTAGAAAAGTACAGATACTGCTCTCAAATGTAGTGAACAGTAAAAGTAAGAAGTATCCACTGTAAAATGTACTTAAGTGGAAGTTTTAGGTATCTGTGTAGTACTTTTTGACTTCTTGTACTTCATTATGTTTCACCACTGGGGCTGGCACAGAGCAGATTTGCAATTTCTCATCAGACGTAGCACCAGAGATGGAGTCGATATTCGCCGGTTGCAGAGCTGCGTTCGCCTGAAGCTTGTTCGTATGTAAAAGAACTTTAGTGGTCAGCTCCTCTCACAGGAACAAAGAACCAACAGTGTCCAGCAGTGCAGTTCTGGGAGATGACACCAGGTCCAAGACATTTTATAAAGAAGAGGGAAAATGGGCGTCTGGTTGGCCAGGCTAGGGGCAGTACAGCTCGATATGAAAAACCAGGATGTAATTAGACGAATACAGGACATATGCAATCTGCAAGAAAAACTCCGCTGTGCGCTGTTTAAATGTAATTAGAAAGCTTTTTTTTTTTTGTCAGAGGGTTTTTAGACGAACTGTGTGGTTAGCATGCTAATTGTTGTTGGAATAACCGTGACGCAACTCAGCTCCGGCCTTTGAAAGTTGTGAAAAGGGTGTGAGGAATAATTAGGCTGCAGAAGACAGAAGGTGAGGAATAACTTTGGACCACTGAAAAAAACAGCGTCAAAATGAACTGTTTTTCATGTTTTCCGATGGTTAAAATCAGGGACTAATGCGTCAAAAACAATTGCTATGTGTTAAAATGTATATCTTTAGCATCCTAAGCTAACTTTTAAATAACATTACTTCACTCTGACCAGTATCGTGTCTGTGTACAGTCCCCCCCTCACCAGGCAGATAGTAATAGGCTTATCCAGAGCGACAGTGGAAAGTCAACCCCAATCCCTAATCTCATTGATCCTTTGCAAAATCATTCAATTATATGCGACCACAGAGGACGGCAGGGCGCCCACGGGAGAGCCAGCGGAGGTAACAATTATCTTTCTCTCATTACGAACAAGAGGGGGGAGCCACAAGTCAATGGAACACACCGTCATAAAAACACTGAGGGAAAGATAGCCAGCTGCTTTATGACCATGAAAAACAAAAGTCGGGCTCTGGTGCTATAAAAGACACAGTGCGTTCACTCCAGAGGAATGTTAGCAGGGAAAAGGGGGTGGCGAGGACTCCTTTTGAGCTATTTAAGGTTCTCACAAGAGGAGGGGGAGGCAGGTTACTAAAATACATATAGTTTTGTTTTCCTTGCATCACTTTAGTGCAAAGATTTCTAGTAAAAATGGGGATGCTGGGGAATGTTTGCTATAGATGTATAGTTTTATTAGCGAATGCATGTTAGAAACGCATCTTTCTGACAGACTCTGTGTCCAGCCTTTTTAAATTTCTGGACATTATGACGTTTCTCTTGATGGAATCCTACTAGTCCACTCACAATGAGTTAGACATGTTCATGATGAGTGGTCAAAGTCGTCAAAAATCATACTAAAGGGCCCGTGTGGGAGAGGAAGAGATTGCAGAGCAGGCAGAGAGTTGAAAGAAAGTTTATCTCATGAGATGAATGAAGTTACAGACGTCAGGTACATGTCAGTGTGTGAGGGTGAGTTTACATACAGTACTTATACCCCAAGAAAGGTACTATCTATGGAGGGTCCTATAAAGACTTAAACTACATTTACATACTGTCTGTGCAAGGTCATACATATACACTGTTAGCTGTTTGCATGAAGGTCGAGAATACATCACTAAAAGACGCTTGTAGTCACTGAAAAGATGTACTACAAAGCCTCTCGTCAACCTGAAAATGAAAAGCTGTGTCCTGTAACCGAAGCAGCAGGTTCCAGTGTAGACGTCCTGAAATAAATCTGTGTTGCATCTTATAGAGAAACAAGTTCACCTCAGTATTTGTAACGCACAGTATCCAACACAAGGTTTAAGAGTAAAGTAATAAAACAAAAAAAATCCAGCTTTTACATTCTCCACTGAAGTAAAAGGAGCTGCTGCAAGGTGGGAGCAGAGCATTTTTGAGGTTTGGAGATGTGGCAAAAGACGGAATTTAAACCTGTCAACTGGACAAATCATTGACAGATTTAAATTTCGTCTTGTTTGCTGTGGATCAGACCTGGACGACTGAGGTATTACACATTTTTGGAGATTTAGAACAGGCTAAAGAAGTAAAGAGTTACTCAAACATGTGTGAATGAGACAAAACACAACTCCAGGTCTGTTTTTGAGGAGGGGAACACTAGCAGTAGAACATGACTTAAAGCTCACACGAGTCAATTTTGTGTAATATAAGACCTTTAAAGCAGTCTCTTTTCCTTGGGCAGCCTTTGCGATTGGCTACTTGCGTACCATTTAAATAGCATTTTTGATTTGCTTCGTGATTAATCTTGCAGCCCTGCTGTAGACGAACAGTTATTGTAAACCTGACCTAGTTTAGCCGGCTACACCTCGCTAACTCGTTTAAACAGCGGGAGAGGTCTTCACCACTCCCACCTCACCTCGGCTTACCATTCACAACGTTTTCATAGCCTGTTCATTAGTCCTTGTAAGTTCGTGACATTTCTGTGCGTCACTTCAAAGCAGATTCAGATTCACAGGAGCAGCTGGGGGCACGAGCCTCGGGAGACATCGAAAACTCACAAAAAACACAAAAAATAGATGAACAGAGCACATTCCTGAGCACATTATTGTTTTTTCTCCACTTGCTATTTTGCCCCAGGACAAAGAAACACTACAGTTCTCGCTCCGGCAATGACCTTTGGAAAACAGCGACAAGAAAGTGTTCAGAAGGCTACGGCGTTGTCTGGCTGGCCCCCTGTAAAGCAAATGTTAGTTTTAGAAGTGGGTATGATGAGGCCAGCGCTGGAACGTGCAGGGCGGTGGTTTGATGTATGGGGACCAGATGCCTGCTGCCAGCTGTTGTACAGGCTGACACGGCGAGCTGGCACCAGGGCGGGTTTTAGGGGCAGGACCAGGACTAATGAATCCACTCCTGCCCTGGATACACAGAAGGTCAAGCAGAGCGATATCGATGGGAAACTTTTCGGTAGTAATCACGTTGGTGTAAAAATAGTTCGGTTCTCGGTTTCAGGATGTGTACATTGCTGTAAGTTATGAAAAGTGCAAGATGTTACCCCACCACCTGCTCGTCTCCTTGGAGATGTTTTTGTTTTGTGATTTAATGTCCCACCGAATTAGCATAAAATGTATCTATCGCCATGGAAACAGGAAAGCAGTGCCACCAGGTGAAGACAAAGTTCAGATTTGTTGAACCCGGCTAAGAACAAAAGGGTTTTTAAGGTGGTTTTGAGTAATTATAACACCTGGAATTTAATAATGAACACAGCGGAACATTCCAGGTGAAGATGTAAAATCAGAGGAAACAAGCGACTCCTACCGCAAAACAGTTACGCAGTGAAGCTTTTACTAATGTGGATTACAGTTTCCCTCACTATATCACGTGTTCACCTTTCGTGGATTGTTTTAGTGGCAATTTTACATGTTTTTTTACATGAGTGAGCATTGTGCTGATCCTGATTGGCTAAAGAACTGTAGACCATTGTGTTCTGCGTCCTGATTGGCTGAGGGACTGTAGACCATTGTGTTCTGCGTCCTGATTGGCTGAGGGACTGTAGACCACTGTGTTCTGCATCCTGATTGGCTAAGGGACTGTAGACCATTGTGTGTTCTGCGTCCCTGATTGGCTGAGGGACTGTGGAAAAAGACACTACAACGAAGCAGCAACTGGGCAAAGAAGCACAGTCAGAACAAATGTCTGAGTCACTATTAATAATTTTTTATGTGTCCAACTTCGTAGATCAATAAAATTAAATTTGTTACAGTATTGTATTGTAAATGTTTATATTTTTATTTCTCAAGCAAATGTTTGAGCCTGAAAAACAGGTCTGATCTTTGGTTTATTTCTATAAAACTGTAGTTATATTAAAAAATTTACGAAGGTTTGAACTTTGTGTTTAAACAAGAAAGAAATGTGAGAAAAATGTTAATGCCTGTGTGAGAAAAGTGTATAAAGTGTGTGGTGAGGGGTTTTTACAGCCTTAACATATGTATAATAATTGTAAAAAATAAAGCTGATACCTCACGGATTAATTTTAGGACGTAACCCGCGATAAACGAGGGACCACTGTATTGAGTTTTGAGATTTTTTTATTTGATTTTTGATATTTTTAAATGCTTACGAAGTATGTATCACTTGATTTGAGTCAGTATATTGTTTTGCTGTATTAGTGCATTTTTTCTGACTTAAAAAATCTATTCAAAGTTCTTTATGCACAAAACAAACACAAAACAGCTCATAACATGTAGGTCTGAAATACTTTTAACAAATAAAAACATGAAACCCCGCCCACTCCAGGAAGTACTGACCAACCACAACCCAGGTTTATCCAAATATGGCGCAGTTATTAATTTGTCGTCCATCATTGTCCTTGAGTTGATCTAAATTAGCTCAGTTCAAAAGTGCGTACTGCGAATTTCCAAATACATGAAGGTCAACGAGAGTGAGACGTGTCCACCAGAGAGAGTTAGAGACGTGTCCACAGAGAGTGAGAACGTGTCCACAGAGAGTGAGACGTGTCCACAGAGAGTGAGACGTGTCCACAGAGCCTTATCAGCCTGTAGTGGCCCACTCCGAGCCTGCTCTTTGTGGGAGTATATTAAGGCCATGTCTGCGAGCGAGAGGATAAATTGAAAACAGATGTGGCGGCCCCCGGATCCTTTGAAGGTGTTCCACATCAGAGCCGCGATCTCTGCCGAGGGTAGGCGCACGCCCATATATGGACACGCTGTTTTTACCCAAGACCTGCCAGCGTCTGCGCTCCAGATGTCCAAAGTTTGTCTTTCATCTCTCTCGTACAAATCGTATTTTTTATTTTTACTGAGAGTTTGTTACTTTAAGCTCGCACCTAAAAGAAAGTCAAAAGCAAAAAGCCAAAAGCTTCGCCGAGCGGCGGGCTAAATTCGAACTTTGTTTAATATTTCCTGGGAAAGTCTGGGAGATTGAAGGATTGTGGGTGGGAGAGGTAAGTTGAGGTTCAACGATTTTGTCCGTGTAGTGATGAAGATATTACCACAGAGACCAAAGGCTGAGACCTAAACATGGCCCCATTAAGTTATCCACTTCAGGACTCCTTAAAAGTTTAGTTCTTATTTTTTAATCTTATTTATGTGTAAAGGTAGAGCAGATATTAATGAACTATTAAAAATGTAAATATATAAAGAATATAAGTGACTAATTCCCATTTTCAGGCAGGTTTCGTGTCAATCAAAAGCTAAAAAACTGCTGCTCCGTGCGTTCATTTTTAAGCTCTTTTTGCACTTGAGAAACAAAAAGCAAATCACTTTCACCCATATAGCTCTCTGAAATACTTTTAAACAAATCCAATGCTCTTCATGAAACTCCGCCCATTCCAGGAAGTACTGACCAATCAGCAATCAGGACACTCTCATGTGTTTGTCCAAATATGGTACATACAGTCGTTGACCTTGAAATGATCCCAAATGTCTCCGAGTTCCAAAGGAGGTGCTGTACTTTTCCAAATATCTGAAGGTCAACGAATTAATAAAAATCTAGAATTGGGAAACTCTAAAAAGTTCTGGGGGCGGAGCTTAGCGTTCTTATTTTTCTTATTTAATTGTAAACAGGAACAGGACGTGTTAATGTCCCTAATATGTTCCATGTCAATCAAAGCTAACTAATTGCTCCATGGTGTAACTTTTTAAGCTCTTTTGCATTTGAAAAACAAAAAGCAAAACCGTTTTTCATACATATAGGTCAGAAATATGTTAACCAAATCAAATGCTCTTCATGAAACTCCGCCCATTCCAGGAAGTACTGACCAATCAGCAATCGGGACACTCCAAATATGGTCCAGTTATTTGTTTTGTGTCTGTCATTGATCCAAATTGTCTCCGAGTTCCAAAGGAGGTACTGTACTTTTCCAAATATTTGAACAACAACGAAATTAACATCAATCTTCAGAATCAGCCGTGTAAGTTATCGACTTCGGGACTCGTTAAAAGATCTGCATTCGGGCCGAGGTCAGGGCTCCATGTCAATCATCCATCCGTGTTCATGCGGGGCCGGGTCACGAGGGCAGCTGTTATTACACAAGAGTGCAGCCAAATGTCTTAATAAGTAGAACAGCAACTGAGGAAAATGTGTTCCAAAACTGGGAATTAAACTGGGAAAATAAACTCGGGATCAGGTAACTCAGATACAGGGACAAATGCAGGTTCAGGATGTCAGAAATACATACTTTTTTTTCAGATGTAAGGCTTGAGAGTTGGTCTTGACTGTGCAACGATCCAGCAAGAAGTGACTGACCTGAGGGAGGATATATGGGCTACTCTGGGCCGATTACCAACGAGAGGCAGCTGCAGGGAAAACAGGGAGCGAACAAAAGAACGACCAGGACACGGAGATGGACGGGGATAAACCTTATAAACAGGCAGAACTGTTGCAGCAGTCTAAGCAGAGACTTCCCCTCACCCCAGGACACGTCCTCCAGCTCCTTCAGTGGGACCCTGAGGCGCTCCCAGACCAGCCGAGAGACATAGTCCTTTCGGCGTTTCCTGGATCTTCTCCGGGGCCTCCTCCCCGATGGGGACAAACCCAGAACACATCAGACTCCAGCAGCTTTTTATAGTCGTAAATGCAGTTAACTCACACATTTAACCTCATGATTAGTTTTTTCAAAGCTCAGTTCTGCCCCGACCCAGTCCTAAAACGAACCGTAACCAAACACTCCAGTTTTCACCTGATTGTCCAAAGAAAAATAACCAAAAATCAGTATTTGCAAACATCTCCACTAAAGCGACGTGGCTTTGGTTTGACATAACTTGCATTTGAACACATCCCAAAACCCCTCACAATCGACACAAAGTAAGATCGCTGGGTGGTTTTGTGTTATAATTTTGAATCTAAATTATGCTTTATTTTCTCAAGAAGGCTTTTTTTTTTTTTACTTGGCAACAGCGATGAATAGAAAACACTTTTTAAAAGGGGTCGCCGCCGCTGCAGGAGAATATGTAATTCCCGACGTCGGACAAAATGCCAAGTCCCTTCAACTTGGGTCAACTTACTTCAACTTGTCAGGTTTTTTCTCGCTTCGCTTTTTTTTCCCAGACGTCTCTGTCCTTTCCCACTGCCGATTATTTTTTAATGCTTATGTTCAAATCATTATCGTGTCATTTATCCCAAGGACAACATGCAGAAACCAATTTGGGAGCGAAATGAAAATACACGACGCTGCTGAACAGGTGGGATCACTCGACACGTGCTTGTTCTGCACTTACCTTGAGCTGTGTCACTGGTGCATTCTGGGGAAGGTGCTTTAATTCCCCTGTTGACCTTTTGCGACATACGGCTCTTTGAGCTGAACGGCGCTTAAGCGAGGTAAATAGATTCGGTAAGTATAATTAGACACTCTCAAAGCGCCGCGTTTCATTGGTTCTCGTTGACTTTCAGAAAAGGGTCAAGTGTTGGTTCAGTTTGTAGGACGTCGGCTCATTATTTGTTTAATTTCATAGTAATTAAAGCTTTGAAACAATCGTTCTGAGTCCAGCCGCTTTCACAGATAATAAGATAAGAACAGAAGCTTTAGTTTTTGTGTTTTTTTTTCGCTTGGATATTGGGAATGCTTAATCAAACATTACTTTAAAAATCCGCTCTTAAGTTTGGCCCTCGAGCTGCTAAAATATTCATTTGGCCCCCCGGAGAATAAATGTTTGGACCACACCTGTTCTACTATTACGTCCCTGAAGCTAGACACAGTTATGGTGGCCAAATGTGATTTCAAAATAACTAATACATAAAATAAATAGAAAAATAGCTTCAAAACAAATTCATTCTCTTGTAATATATTTCTCACTGTTTGGCTTGAATTTATCCTCCGTATTTGATTTTTTTCCATAATTTTGCGTAAAAAACTGCTTATACACAAAGTGTCGTGTGCTGTCTGCATCGAATTAGAAAACATTTATTGTCCGATATTCAGGAAGTGGGTGTTAGCATGCGATTTGTTGATCCCACTCTGGTTTCTCAGAGTTGTGAAAAGCTCTTTTAAACTTATTGAGGTTAATCATTCGGATGCTCATCATGCAAAAGGAAACTGAGGGATAACTTCAGACCCCTGCAAATCGTTTTAAAACCGAAAACACTCCCGTATTTTCTGGACTAAATTGCACTTTTTTCATAGTTTAGCCGAGGTGCGACTTATTCTCAGATGCGACTTATATGTGAAATGTTTTTTTGTTCATTATTATGCATTTTTTGGCTGGTGCGACTATATTTAGATGTCAAATTGTCATGATCTCTGCCTGCTCCTGCCTCCTGTGTCTCCTCTCCCCCTCCCTCACCTGCCTGACTCCAGAGCTGGGTGGAGCCCTGGCTCCTCCCACACACACCTGCAGCCCAATCAGGGCAATCAAACACACCTGCAGGAGGTTAAAAGGAGCCAGGACCCCCAGCTCTCCTGGCCAGGTCGTCTGATCGTCACCCTGCTGATCCTCACCGGTGTGTCTTCGTGCTGCTCACATCTCTGTCCTCGTGTCTCTGCTGTGCTTCCTGTCCGTGTCCTGTCCGTGTCCTGTCGGTCCTGCCTGTGTCCTGCCTGTGTCCTGCCTGTGTTCTGCCTGTGTCCTGCCTGTGTTCTCCGACCCTGTCTCCCGGTACCGGCTCTGGTCTCGTTGTTCCCTGCACCTCTGGACCCTGACCTGCACCCCTGCACCCAGCTCCTCGTATGTTCTCCCGTCACCTGTTGTGTCTGTGTTCTGTTAATAAACCCCCTTAAACTTGCCCCGAGTCCCGCATCTTTGGTCCACCTCACACCCCCCATTTACGACACAAATATGTTTTTTTTCTTCTTATTATGCATTTTGTGGCTGATGCGACTTATACTCAGATGTGTTTCATATGTGAAAATATTAGTTTTTTCTTCATTATTATGCATATTTTTTGGTAGAGCTAATGCGACTTATACTCCAGTGTGACCTATACTCAGATGCGACTTTATGTGAAATATGTTTTTTTCTTCATTATTATGCATTTTTTTTGGCTGGTGCGACACATATTTATATGTGAAATATATGTTTTTTTTTCTCATTATTATACATTTTTGGCTAGTGCGACTTATACTCCAGTCTGATTTACACTCGGATGCGACTTATATGTGAAAATATGTTTTTTTTCTTCATTCATTATGTGCATTTTTTGGCAAGTGAGACTAATACTCAGATGTGCTTTATATGTGAAATATGTTTTTTTTTTTTGTCATTATTGTGCATTTTTTTTGGCTCGTACGACTTATACTCCAGTGCGACTTACACTCAGATGTGTTTTATATGTGAAATATGTGTTTTTTTCTTCATATTATACATTTTTTTGGGCTGATGTGACTTATACTCCAGTGCAACTTATACTCAGATGCGACTTATATGTGAAATATGTTTTTTTCTTCATTACTCTGCATTTTTAGGCTGGTGCGACTTATACTACAGTGTGATTTATATGTGAATATATGTCTTTTTTCTTCATTATGTATTTTTTGGCAGCTGCAGCTTATACTCCAGTGCCATTCACACTCAGATGTGTGTGAAATATGTGCTTTTTTTCTTCATTATTCTGCATTTTTTTTGGGCTGATGTGACTTATACTCCAGTGCGACTTATATGTGAAATATGTTTTTTTTCTTCATTAATGTGCATTTTTTGGCAACTGAGGCTAATACTCAGATGTGTTTTATGTGTGAAATATGTTTTTTTCTTCATTATTATGCATTTTTGGCCAGTGCGACTTATACGTTAGTTCTGCTTTTCACATTTCATCAGGTACGAACAAACTGCTCCCAAATGAGGTTATCAGTTTACAGCTGTTGATTCTTTATGACTTTATGGCTTTATCTTAGCACAGAACTGAGTAAGAGACATCTATGTACTGATTTAACTTCTACCACTACTTTGAATTTTAAGTATTCATATTGTATTTAATTGACCCCAAATCCACAAAAAGTTGGATTGCATTAGTAACTTTTCTGTTTCTTTGAGTAAAAATCAAGTACAGAGTCTTTAAGAGTTTACCCGGACAACATTTAATTTCGAAACCTCAGGAACTTAGGGCCAGAGAAAAACAGAATAACAGGAGCAAAACCAGATCGAAAACTCTTTTATAATAAGTCGATATAAAATCTGTGGCATTTTACAGACACAACATGAAGCTTGTGGCTCTGTTTCCCCTCGGCCGCGGCACCAGAGCAGACTGGAGTTATTTGTAACATTTTTTTCTCATTTACCCATAAAAGTGGGGCAAATGAGAAATGACAGCTTGCATGTAACACAGACATGCAACGTAAGTACAAACAGATCCTTCCTCTGCACAAAACACGCCACAAACCGGCCGACGTGGCAACTAGAGCTAATGTCATGTCACGGCGAACATGATCACGCACAAATACGCCATGTTCTAATTTAATTAAACGCTCTACCGGATTTTTTACTGTTTTAAAAATGTGTGAAAAACAAAAAGAGAAACAAAAAAGAAGTTGCTGTGGGTCAAAGTTAGTCCTCACTTCCATTTCGAGCATCGTTATTACTCCCCGAGATGAGTTTATAAGATCTTTTTACAACATTTTTAAAGACAAGAGGAGGATTTATCATGACTGTGACGCATGCTAGCAGCGCACTTCCTGATTATCGAACAATAGAGCACTTCATGAGTAGATGCACAGAACACTAAAGTCTCATTTGACCCAAGAGCTGCTCGTGCAATGAACTGCAGGGGCGGAGCCAGATATTTTTACGTGGGGCATTTCTGAAACATGTTGGGTAGTGCGGAGTATTGTGTGACGTTAGTGGTAATTTTGGCGACTTTTGGCGACTTTTGGCGGTATTTATTTCATTTTTGATGGCATCTACAAATGGAAAAAAGTGATCCATGGTTTGGGATCACACAAAACTTCTATTTCTTAATAAAAAATGTGATATATAAATTGTTGTATTTTTTTTAATGTTCAAAATAGAATATATACTATTTATGACTTCTAATAAAATAGAAAATAGAGTTTCAGGTTCCCAAATCAGGGTTGTGTGCTGGTTTGCAATGGTTAAATTTGTCCACTAGAGGTCAGTGTTTCTCCGAGGCCTCAGACACATCGAAACATTTGAGACAATATTGCGACTGAGGTGTCAAATGCTTCACGAGGCTCCATTCGCACGTCCCTACTTCAACAATTAGTCCCGCTGACAGATCTAAACTTCGTCTTTTGCTCTGGATCAGACCTGGACGACTGAAGAATTACACAGCGTCTTTACTCGAGCCTGGATGTTCTACGAAAGTGGGTTAAAAATCGTCGAGAGGGAGCTACGGGGCCTCATTGACCTTTCTAGGGGAGCCCGGTGCCCCCTCGAGCCCTTCCTGCTGCGCCCCTGCTCCACCGAGGTAAGAAATTTTGCTCAAATACATGAGAAAAATTGGGTGCAGGTTGTTTAAATCCATGGAATAATTAGACAAAGAATCCCAAATCCCTTTCCACTTTTAGATAATCAAGAAGTCTTTAATGGTTTGGATTAATTGCAATAAGCTGTTCTCCTTGAGCGAATTAGCTACAAATGAGAGAAAGCGTCATTGTAATTCTGAGCAGTGCTGACCAGTAATTACAATGTTCTTCTATCTATTTATTTCTCAATGCCAATCTGAGCTCAAAACCCGGTTTATGAACTGCCTGAGTGGAGACGTACTCAAGCAATACTAGTTACCGTATCCATTTCAATTGTCTACGAACGACTGAAACGACGCAGCACACGAGACGAGGATGTGACTGCAGCTGAATTTCAAGTGACAAGAGTGGAATAATTTTGAACTTGAGAAGAAAAAAGAAAGAAAGAAAGGTGAAAATGGAGGTAGAGCGCCCTGATGAGCCCGGTAATCAGTCTTCATTAATAATGCAACAATAAAGTCAAAATGATGATCACCGCGGCTTTTAATATGATATAGAGCTATTGTGAGTTTGGACAAGGGCAAATGATTGGAAGAACCATGACGAAAAATACTAAAATTAAGAGATTTTTACATCGTTGTCAAGTTATTTAAGTAAAACGAGCACAATCGTAAGTACAATGTGAGTTTGGATGTTAAAGGGCACATACGACGCTGTTTTCTGATCCAAAAACAGACCTGGAGTTGTGTTTTGTTTCATTCACACATGTTTAACACACAAACCCTGCACAAAACACTCTGTTGCACCTTGTGATGTCATCATGTGGTCATACAGGAAGTGCTCCGCTGGGTTTTTAAACGTCACACACCTTCATTTCTAGAATCATTTCAGTCCTGGAATTACGAATCTCGAGTGAACTAAAGCTAAAAGGAGATTAAAAGATGTTGAAAACTACCACTTCATGACATCACAAGGTGGAACAGAGCGTTTTGAGCTTTGGAGATGTTACAGACTAATAATAAAGAGTTACGCAAACATGTGAATGAAACAAAACACAACTCCAGGCCTGTTTTTGAGGAGAGAACATAGAAAACTATATGTGAGCCCTTTAAGTAGCATAGATATATTAGCATGACTGTAATAGCCATCGTGAAATCTATCATTATAGCAATAATACACTTAAAAAATGTTCCTATGGTGTGATTGGACTGTATTTTCAACTATATTTATGTAATGACAATTAATATATGATTTGGGAACTGCATTTTCACTATTGCAAGAATGTGTCAATGCCTTAGCGGTGGTACAACAACCATAGACGATATAAAGAAGTGAGTGAGTTTTGAGTCAAAAGAAGCTCGTCGAGGCTACAGCAGTTATAGCGGCTAATTTGGAGCCGAGTTTAATGTTTGGATGGGGGTATCATAGCAACCAAAGAGCCAATCCAGAGCGAGGATGTTGAAGGTAACGCCCCTTCCCGCCTACAGCGCTAATTTAGCAGGGAGCGGGCACTTAGCAACGCTGTCAATCAAACCTGTTGCTAACGCTACCAAAAACAGCGAAAATAAAAGCCCCACAATCATGTCGCGCAGGTTAATATGAAAATTTTAAGACCGAAATGACGATACTTATACTTATACTTATACTTATACTACTTATAATCATAACGTTTTCTTTTTTCCAAATAACACACAAATTTAACAAAATTATCCAAATTACAAACTACAGACCGGCTGCAAAAAAAACAAAAAAAACAAAAAACAAAACATAAATAAAACATAATAAATTATATAAATATATAATAAAAAATATATAAATAATAAAAAATAACAATGATAATGATAATAATAATAATACTAATAAAAAAATAAATAATATAAATAATAATTAATAATAGTAGAATATAATTTTAAAGGACACAGTTTTTCAGTAGGAAGTGAATTGGAGTCGATGGAGCTGGAAATGTGCCTATGCTAACTTTGGCTAGCACGTTAGCTATGCCCATTTATATAAACAGTCTGTGATACCAGTTTTAGCATTCTGTCACATTACGCTGCAAATTGCAAAAGGCATTTCTGGTTCGCGCTAAAAATATCTCCTTTTCAAGCTAAAGTAAAAAGCCAACACTGTTTAAAGCCGTTGAGCTGAGAGAGCAGATCTGAATTAGACACTCGCCGGCCGTCCAGAATAAACGCCATTTTCTAGTTTGGCGGTTTGTTCAGCCGTGACCATGAACACACCACAGCATCGCAAACGACCACGGCGGCTACGCTACTCGCATCCAGAGTGTGGCTTTGTTTCCACTGGCGTCAGTACTACCCACACGCTCCTCTGTACAGATCATCACGAGCGCCGCGTTCGGATCCTTACATAAACAGTTGTCTTTTGTTTTGAAGCTGCATTTTCACATAATAGGGTCGTAAAGACTCAGAATCGCGGCGTTTTGATCTATAGGCAGATGGAACACAATTGTCTGGGTAAAAATAGAATGAAGACCATACATTCCCATCATCCTTTGCGCCTCCACCAGTGAAAACATCAGACACAAAGAGCTGGAGCTGAAGTGTGTCGCGTTTCTCAAGGTCGTGCACAGCTGCTGTTAATTGGCGGCGTTTCAGTGTCCACATAACGACATCAGAACCGTCTCAAGCTTATACGAAACAAAATGAGGAGTTTGATCTTCACCTCGGATGACTCGCTGTAAACAACAAAGGAGCGGATCGGGTTCAAAATGATTTCAGTCGTGTGGGTTTCGATTCCGACGGGAGCCGCAGTCGCACACGGAGGTCTGAGGTGTTTGTGGATGTTTGTAAAAATGAAAAGTAGAGCTGGTTCTTCGTGCAACTTCACGGGTTTAGACGCAGAGATGCCTTTTATCGTTTCTCGGTAAGTGCTTCGACTTCGGGTCTCTTTACTCCCCCACAGTCCCAAAGACTCACTCTCGGTTGTGACTAAGACGTTTGAGGAGAATCGTCGTAAAGTACTGTCAAATCTGAAGGTATCTGTACTTTACTTTTATTTTTTTATTTTTATTTAACCTTTATTTAACCAGGAAAAGTCCCATTGAGACTCAAATGTCTCTTTTCCAAGGGAGTCCTGGTCAAGAGGCTCCAACACACATCAGCAATCAATAAAAACACAAGCACAAACTCAATTAAAAAACAGTGACATACCATTGACTGCATTTCCAGGTCATCAAGAAGAGAATTAAAATGAGGCATTGACACAAGGGTTTGAATTTTAAAAGCTCTCTGTAAAAAATTCCAGTCTGTTGGTGCACAATATTGGAAAGACATTTTCCCTTGTCTGTTCTAACACTGGAAACAGTCAGTGTGTCACATCCTGAGAACACAAATTATGATGTCCTTCAGTCCTGTGGAGATACACTCTCAAATATGAAGGAAGGAGGAGACCAATAAGTCCTTTGTAGACAAACCTATACCAGTGTGTGAGGCGCCGGGTCGCTAAAGCAGGCGACCACACGAGAGGACAGCTCACAGTGGTGAAGTTAAGTCAGTTTTCCAGAGAGTATCTCCGTAATCTCTCATTCGTCCAGGTATGATCCGAAGTAAAAGAGAAATTCAAGTCTGTCAGCTGCACAAAAAGTGTTTTGAGTGAAGACGCTTTGAGGAGCAGTGAAACGTCTTCGCTCTAAAGACTTTTTGTCCACTTTACAGATTTGAATTTCTATTTACAGATTTTACACTTTTTACTTTCTACTCCACTACATTTGAGAGCAGTATCTGTACTTTCTACTCCGCTATATGTTTAAACTGGAATGGAAAGTAAAAAAAGTACTTCACATGACAAAAGTTTTCGAGTTCAAGCTTCAACTTTGAGCAAAAAACACGAAATTCATAAGAAAAAAATCATTGAAATCACGACATTGAACAAAATATGTCTCATTTTTAATCACCACATTTACACTTTAAAGTAACAACAAAACAACAAATACTTTTACTTTTTAGTCTAAAACAGTGGTTCTTAACCTTTTTGGAGGTACCGAACCCCACCGGTTTTCATGTGCACCTTCACCGAACCCCTCTTATTGAAAAAAAAAAAATATGATTTTTTCTAATTCAAGACATAAGTATGTTTTACTGGTTACAAAATGAACCATGCATTAACATCACTGTGTTCAAAGAACAAAACCAGTACAGTGCATGAACTCACAATAAATTACATATTTACC
Organism: Periophthalmus modestus; assembly: GCA_019594935.1. Lineage (NCBI taxonomy): Eukaryota > Metazoa > Chordata > Actinopteri > Gobiiformes > Gobiidae > Periophthalmus > Periophthalmus modestus. The sequence continues at coordinate 2,964,856 of JAIEZT010000026.1, forward strand.
TTTTCACAGCCGGTACTAGACTAGAATTGCTTAACTTGGCATTTCAAATCATGCAGACAGGACGCTGACTCCCATCACGTTCTGTTATATATGTGAATCCATGTAATTATACTCATCTGACCACTTTCTTTTTTTGCTTTTTTACATAGTTAGTATGGATTAAAATAATAACTCTTTAGCATCAGATGCTATCACTGCCGATAGATTCTCGGTTCCGGACTTTCCATCACCGTAACTCCACCACCAATTATGCTTCATGTAAATTCAAACAGCATCTCAAAGCAGAGGCATCGGGCTCTTTAAATATGTTACTGTCATTACGGTAACGTGCTTACGTCGCCCTCGAAGACGACCAATCAGAGCGCAGTTGTCGCCGGGATCCTCCCAGTCAATGCCGGAGCATCACTCTGGCTGTGTCTCATGCCGTGTGTCATGCCGTGTCTCAATTCACCAAAGTGCCGTTAAATACGCCGTTCGATCGGTGCATTTAAGTCGGGCGGGTACTTTGATAGACACATTGAATGGTGCATTTGTTGAATTGGGACACGGCCGGCATCTGGAGACGCTCACAGTTCGCGAATCATATGAGTCAGGTGCTCCGCCGAACCCCTGAGACTGACTCACCGAACCCCTAGGGTTCGATCGAACCCAGGTTAAGAACCACTGGTCTAAAAGTACATGTTTAAGCAGGTAGATTTTTTTCTGTGATACTTTTACTTGAGTAACTTTTCACCTCTGTATCTGTACTTCAACCGTCGCTGAGAATAGCTCATGAGGATTAAAGAAACTGTATGTAACCTGCACTTTTACAGCTCTGAACAAAGTACTACAATCACGACTGAGCCTAAAGATAGAGACACACACGTTTCCTCAGTCTCAGTGCATGAACAGAGGCTGCAGAGGCTGCACTAGCACTGACCCTGATGGCTGCAGGCGCTGAGGTTAAGGCAGTGAGGATTCAGATCAGACAGAGTCATTTTAGGTTTAAACCAGCTGGATTTCACCATTTAACCTGGCAACACAAACGAGAGACTCGTGTGAGGCTCATTCTGGTTTCTGATTGGATAATAGTCGCCATCATCCAATGTTTTTGCAATCAGGAAAAAAATCAGGATTGCAGTTAGTGTCAGTTAAAGCTATGTTTGATTTGAACTTTTACGTTGTTTTTGGGGAAAGTTTGGTCATTTTTTTGTAATTTAAAGTCTAAATCTTACAGTTTCTTTCATACAAACCAGTTAAAACATCTTGATTATCCAGAAACAACATTTATTTGAAGGAATTACGAGAGTTTCCATCGTCTGGCTGCTGAAGAGAGCGTGTTTCCTGATCTTTACATCGGACTTAGCAGTAAAAAACAATAAAAGAATGAATATAAATGTGCAGCCGCAGTGTCTTGTTTCAGCATCCAGGCAAAAAGTGCACATTTTCTCTCATTTACCTCGAACAAAACCTGGATCTCCGACTCGCGCTGCCCTCCGCTGTTCGCCAGGATAAAAGTGACACGTTTTTTCTGTGTTTTTTCTTTCAAAAGCCTGCTTGATTAGCTGGAGTGTAGTTGCCGGGGCCCTGCGGCTGTTGTCAGCGCCGTCTCCGCTCCGCTGCCTCTGCTGGTGAGATTTATCCTGTTTGTTTTCGTACAGTAGCAACACGTTTCTCTGAACTCGCAGCAGATACGCACCTTTTCCAGCATTTCCTGTAGGAGAAAAAGAGGGAAAACAACATTTTTTCCGGGGAGAGATTGTACAATGTTGTTACCTGGAAGCATTATTTTCTGGTGTGATACAGCGCAGCACATCGCACATTCAGCGTTGTGTCTCGGTGGTGTTTTGATGAATACATTTACACTTTAACATTATAGAACAACGCCTGACGGTTCAGACAAATCGTATGATCATAATGCAGCATGAAGCAGACTTGAAACCAGAAAAAAAACATCGAAACAAACAGGTTTTCTGGTGGGCCTCTTCCCGGTTAGACATGCTCCGAGTGTCTCCCCAGGGAGGCATCCAGAGAACAGCTGGGTACTCCGAGCATCTCTCCAGTGACTGAGCTCTGCAGCCTGTCTCTGAGGGAGCACTAAGCCCAAAAAACTACAAGAAAAAACTACTTCAAGTGGCTGTAGCTGTACCCAGACACTGAACATTGCATCTATGTAACAGTACTCATGTGTCGTGTAAGATAGAAGTACTGTACATTTCTATTTCACGCTGGGTACATGCAGTAATTTGATGCACTGTCCCTGAGAACTCATTTCTGCAGGATTCATATCATTTACATTCCGTTCATTTTTTGCTGAATAAAGCAGTTTAGTTGAGTTTGTTTGAGCATTATGTCTGCTCAAAGTACATTACAACACAATACAATACTCGTTTCTGTGTAGATTCTGCAAACCTGACAGGTGCGTTAGAGAAGAACTTTGTCAGATACTCACTGGAAAACTGACAGATACCTTCAGATTTGACAGTACTTTACGACTTGTACTTTACGATTCTCCTCAAACGTCTTAGTCACAACCGAGAGTGAGTCTTTGGGACTGTGGGGGAGTAAAGACCCGAAAGTCGAAGCACTTACCGAGAAACGATAAAGGCATCTCTGCGTCTAAACCGTGAAGTTGCACGAAGAACCAGCTCTAGTTTTCATTTTTACAAACATCCACAAACACCTCAGACCTCCGTGTGCGACTGTGGCTCCCGTCGGAATCGAAACCCACACGAAAGAAATCATTTTGAACCTCTGAGACCACAGCCCCTTCCGCTCCCCTTATGTAAGTTAAGAGAGCGCCCCCTTCAGTTACCCAAATGTACCTGCAAAACTGTGCATAATTCGCTCTACACCAGTGTTTTTTGAGTTAAAACACATGAACAATAACTAGAAAAAATAAAAAAGTGACGCCCCTAAACTTATTTTGTGGTATAATTTTATGGTTTAAAAACTGCTGCCTTTTTAGTGTGATAATAATCTTTATATTTTTCTTTATATTTAAACATTGTGAGAATAAAAGTGAATCAGGAGTGAGACAGTCTGCGGGAGTTTTCTTTAACCTTTCAGACTTTATAATACAATACACACAAAATATATATATATACGTACATATATACAGTGTCTCAAAAGGAGTCGGGAGAAGATCAGAAAACTTATCAAGTCCTAGCCCCTATTTGAAAGTATAAAAGTATATGAAAGTTTGATATTTATCGAACAGACATAAAGAAAGACGAAGTTTAAATCTGTCCAAGTCGCGTCTTCTGTGACTGATTTAAACTTCGTCTTTTGCTGTGGATCAGACCTGTACGACTGAGGGATGATGTATTTACTTACTATGTTTTTACTGTCATTAATATGTAATATGTGTGTGAACGTTGTAGGACCTGAGGACACTCTGTAAACTCAGTGTCTTGGTCGTCTCTGAGCTGCAGGAGACACTGACACATGTGACTGAACTGGTTTTTAAAATAAATTAACTTATTTATTAGAAAACTACAGCACTTTAAAATGACTGAAGCACTTTAGCCACATACGCACTTTACAAACAGGCACTTTAGACGGTACGAGTGTGAGTTTTTTGTGATCTGTGGAGTAGTTTTTGTGTCGTCCTGTCTCTTGTCCCGTTTTAGATGTTGAGGGACTGTGACTGAAAATGAGCCGTGCAGCGACTTCGGCACATTTACAGTGTATTTTTTGTTACTGGTGTTTATTAATGTGCGTTGTTCCTTTTATATAAATAAATAATAAAAGAACACTGAATGGACAACTAAACCAACTGTCGCTCCTCTCTCTGAACCTGCTGCTGTCAGACTCGTCATTTTGGTCTTAAATGTTCGTATTAACCTGCTCTACATGATCCTGGGGGTTTTATTTCACCATTTTGCTCATAAATCAAGATTTGAACATTAATTACAGACAAATCAGGCGCCCGTGTTTCCCTGAGGTCGCTCCTGTTAGCGTTAGCAACAGGTTTGATTGACAGCGTTGCTAAGCGGTTGCTCCCTGTTAAACCAGCAGCGGGAGGGAAGGGGCGTTACCTTCAACAGCCTCGCTCTGGATTGGCTCTTTGGTGCTATGATACTCACAGTCAGGACTTCTTCATACAGTCTGCGGTAGAGAAAGAGATTGATTTAAAGTCGGCTCCTCTGCTCCTCAGTCAGTTAATCTCGTGTCGTTTCTGAAGCTAAATGTGAAAAGTGGAGTGAAATATAGCAAAAGTTTAATTAGCTTCACGGAAAAAAAACACAATAAAAACAGCAGTTAAGACTCAGGGTCGGTTAAAAGGCTGAAGACTTACAACAAATCAAAGTTTAGTCAAAAACTCTACTTCTTCCCGTCACACTTTATATTCCAAATTATTGCCAAACATCTTCCGACCTGCTCCAAGATGCATTTTGCACATTATCCCGCTTGACTTAATACGACCACAGACACTGTTTAGAGTGATGAACTGATGATGTCACTTCCGGGTCCAACCAGGAAGTTCACAGCTCATTATTTTTCCACCTTTTTGTTCCTTTTCCAAATAAGAGACAGTTACGCGTTTTTCAAGAGCTTATGTTTAACCACGAGTCGTATCAAAACTGTAAATAATGTAGTAAAAATCGAGCATAACATAGAATTGCCAACGCTAATGCTAGCTTAGCCTAGCTAGCTTCTTACCTCAACGTCCCTCGGCACTTTCTGTCACAGTTATAACCGTAAATTCAAACAGTGTGAGCTTTAAACGGCTGCAGTCTCTTTTTATCGTCGCTAAAAAAGAGTTTTATTTCTTTTCGTTCAGCTGATGGACCCGGAAGTACAACTTTACAGACTTTATTTTAGAAAACCTGCAAACTCTAGCAGCGTTTTGGGAGCAGTTTGATGCATTTTAATCGGAGGCAGATGCAAACGTGGTGCGAAAGGTGTCAGTTCCGTCTGATTAGCCTGGATTTAAAGTGCAATGCAGGAAACAAAACTATTCTTGAGAGGAAAGCGTGACATATCGCACAATACCTGCCAGAATGTTGACAAAAACCACCGTGCAGATTTACATTAGCCTTTCTGCCTCTTTTTAAAGCGTTCGGCGTGACTTCTGACTAATTCGGTCGAGGCTTTTGTCCTCCTGACACTTAGATTGACAGTCACCAATATGCCAACTTCATTTTACATTTTTAGGTTTGTTATATTCGATGACATGTTTAGTCAGAAATCATCCAAAATGGCAAAAACTGAATTCTGATTAATGAGGTTTGAGACGATATGAGCAAATATAATGCTTTGTTCCGGAAATCGTTTAGATGTTCAAATACTCTGTGATCAGCTGAGGGAGGCGGGTGGGTGGGGGGCTCTGCTTTTAGTGCTGACTTTTACAGTCTTGCATCGTCAGGTTCGTTCCTGCATCGGCGATCTGATCCGACCTCATGCCCCCCTCGCTCTTTGAGGTGTCTGGATCGGGAGCTGCTGATGGTTCCTCGCGCGCTCGTTTTCGGACCAGAGGGAAACGAGAGCTCGACCGCTGCTTCCAGGCTGCTGCTTCCACGCTCTGGAACCACTTCTCCGAGTTTTCACTGGAGTCGGTTGATGCCTGTGAAACGCCAACTCCATCCGTTTTTTTGGGCGTTGAATATGAGATAGAAATGAAACAATTGCGTATCATATTATACCAAAAAATATTTAGGACAATCTTCCAACATGTGGCAGGATTAAGCAACTGCTGCAAGATATTTCACGTTTAGAGCATCAAACTTACTCTTTAAAACAGGATGGAGCTATATAAAGATTTATGAGACGCCTTATTGACCTCTGACCTTTCAAACAGGGAAGTAAGTCCAGAGCAGAAATCAATGTAATAATAAAGTAAAAATCATTAAGATCATAAAGGTTATAACAGAGATATAATTATATGATTACAGACGGGGCTGATGGTGACCAATAGAGAGTTATTAAAAATGGAAATTATTTATTTGATTTGGAGCATTTATTTATTTATGTATTTTTGACATTTATGTATTTATTTTTATGCATTTATTTGTTTAAGATTTATTAAAAATGGCAATGATTTATTTATTTATTTTTTATTTAGGTATTATTTATCTATGCATTTATGTATTTATTTTTATGCATTTATTTTATTTATGTATGTATTTTATTTATTATTTTTTATTTTATTCATTCCTATTTTATTTATGTATTTATTTCTTATGCATTTATTTATTTTTTCATTATTTATTTATGCATTTATTAAGTTTTATAATGCTTTTTTAATTTATGTATTTATTTCTTATGCATTTATTCATTTATTTTTATTTATGCATTTATTTATTATAATACATTTATTTTTTTATTTATTTTTTATTTCTTTCTTATGCATTTACTTATTTTTTCATTTATTTATTTATGCATTTATTTAAGTATTTATTTTTTAATTTATGTATTTATTTCTTATGCATTTTATTTTTTATTTATTTATGCATTTATTTATTCATCATCTATTTGTGTTCCTGTGTGCATGTATGTGTGTGTCAGGATGTATGATTGTATATGAATGTGTTAATCTTAATGTATTTGTGTTTGTAACAGTTGTGCTGTGGTCCTGTGCTCGCTGCTGCCACCTGTAGGGCAGGGGGAATGGTGGGAGGGGTTGTGATATGTTAAAATGTAATAAAAATAAAAAAAGTCAACTCAAAACACACTTGGTCAAACTTTTGAAGGCGCTGTAGTGTTTTAGGGGCTGCTGTGCCACTGTACTGCAGCAGTGACTCTATTCAGTGTTATTTTTGTGTGTTTTAACTTCTCGCTGTGAAGCTCTTTGTGACGTCTTTGCCTGTGAAAGGTGCTGTATAAATACACCTTTGCTTCCTTTGCTACAGTGGGTAATTTTACACAATATTCACCACCAAGTTTGCAGATCTTCTCAAGGTCGTGACTCCGATTATTGTCATTTCACTCACCCCAAATGTGTCATGTAAGAACAGAACAGTTTATGAAGATTGGACATTTTGATACTGGTTTACTGCTGTTTGACGACGTCCCTCTGTCCAAAGACGCCGTACACATTTAGGTCAAATTGCCTCGAGCCTGACTCTGGTGTCTTGCTAGTCGAGAATGATTTTTCTGTATTTTTTGTCTTTTTCGTGCAGAGATGTCAGCCTGGTCCTCACTCCCTCCGTTCAGCCTCGAGCCAGGTCCAAACATGACGGTGCAAATCAGATGAGTTTATTTCACTGACACATGTGACAAACTCATTGGTCAGATCATTTTGAATAAAAATACGAATTCTCTCACCTCAGATTCATCCTCCTGAGACCCGAGCTCTCACAGGGCACATGCTTTATTCATTTCTCTTTGTTATTTGGGCTGATTGGACGTGATGAGAGTAAAAACAAAGAATCGTCTTTTACTTTATGTAGTTTCTGAGAAGAATGATGTCCACATATGAGACACATATCGTTCTACGCTTTAATCATTTTGATAGATTTGAATAATCATTTGCAAAAACTATTTATTAAGTGCATTTGTTCTGAGTAAAAACATTTGTGCCTCTTGGAAAAATGTGGCTCATTTGAAGAGCTGCTGAAAGGAGCAGGAGACATATGCCTTTACAAAAAAATAAATAAATACAATATTCTGGACATTCTAAACTTAAAAATATTCAAAATTGAACCTTTTTGCCGTGTTGCTTTTCTTGAATGTCAGGGGTGTCCAAACTATGGCCCAGGGACCAAATGTGGCCCTCAGATCAGTTTTTTTGGCCCTCAGTCCTCCTGCTGAACCGGCCCAATTGATCATAAGCAGAACTTTTAACAGCAAATTAAACTATTTCTACCACTATATCCTCAAAAACCTCAGAAACCTAAATGTTTGTGTTTCAAGCCTTATCACTTCATTTATGTTTTGAGATGTGGCCCTCGATAAAAAAAAGTTTGGGCACCTCTGTTGTTTGCTGTTCTTCTTCTAAAAATTCGCATTGTGGCCTAGACATCCCAAAATGTGTTGTCCACATAAGAGGACACCAGGTCTCAGGAGGTTAAAGTTTAATCCTTCGTTCATTGATTTTGCAGAAATCAGCTGTTTTCAATCCACTTTATCCTTTCGTTATTCCTCGTAATCAGCCATATTTTTGTGATATGGACAGATCATGTGTTTCCCTGATTGGCTAATCCACCTGTCAATCACGTCCATCTGAACTTGGGGAGATTGTGGCTTTTCTACAAACTCTAGCAGCGTGTTGAGGGCGGTTTTATGTCTTAACTGGAGGCAGGTGGTTACAAACGTGGTGGGAAAGGTGTCAGTTCCTTATGATTATCCTGGATTTGCCTTAAAGTGCGATCCAGGAAACAAACTATTCTTTCTTTCGTTATTCCTCGTAATCAGCCATATTTGCTGTGATATGGACAGATCATGTGTTTCCACCTGTCAATCACACCCATCTGAACTGTCCACACTCACATCTTTGTAAAATATTGAAAAACTGTGTATTGTAGATCCGAGGTAAAGGTTTTTACTTAGTTTCTTACAAGTACAACAGTCGCTGAAAGTCTTTGTCTGCAACTATCCAACAAACTCCATGGAAGTGAGTCACTAACAGGCCTTTTCCCCATGCTCCTCTGAAGTGCCCTAGAAGTCAGGTAATTGGGAGCACCAATTATGTGTCACATTTGAGTTTAACCCATCCAAGTGTTGGCCTATGACAGCACTCAAGTGAACATCTTTGAACCTGTCAGCTCTGGGTGGATCCACTTTTATCAGTCTCTGTGTCACATCTCAAAGGCTGTACGGGTGAATTTAGTAAAAGGCATTTATCAAGCCTTCTCTCCCTGCCACTCTTGCTTCATTTATTTTAATAATGACAATTCTGGGGTCGGATAATTTAAGGTTTCATCCGTGACAGGTGCTAGCTAACAGAGAATGCCGCGAGTGAAACCATCTGCCCAAGCCTTCAGTGACTTCTTTACTAATAAGCGAAAAAACGAGGCTCAGCGTGGAGGGTGTATGGTCTCGGTATGGTTCGTATCAGACCTCGGCTAGCGTCTCATTAGCGGTGCAGGGGCGGCTATTGATGTGGTGTTGGAGAAGATTAGCTATGGGCAAGTATCTGGCTGCTCTCAGCGAAGGGTCAAAAACAGCAACAGATCAAGTACACGACGTTCTACACAGAAGCGTGGAGACGTGAAGTGCGCTTTGATGTGCGAGATAATCATAAACAAAGCTGTAGAAAACGGTATTGTGTCGTCAGATCTCGCAGAAAGTTAGCATAATGTTGAAATAATGAAGGTTTTGCGATGTTAAATGGTCAGATTTTTTTTATATAGCTCTTTTTTTTGACCCATCAGTTTCTGGGACTGTTCCACGGCTCTTTTGTTCGCCTTTTTATGTTGTTTTCGCTAATGCATGGACAATTTCTGCGGTGGATTTTGCCGATAATGTTTCAGAAATGATCTGTCCAATCTTTAGAACAGAAGGAGAAGTGATGTGTTCAAGTTTTGACCTTGTGACGATGCAAATTAATGGTAAATGGTCACATCTTTAGGACTTTTCCACCTTCAAGGCACTAAAAGCTCTTTACGTCAAGGAATCATTCAGCTATTCAGTGCACGCAGACACTGGGGGCATTCGACATTTATCTGTTGGAGCTGGAATCGCACCGCCGACCTGTGAATCGATTGATCCGACTGCTTTACCGATGATGATTATGTTGGCAGCAGGATTCAAACCAATAACCTTCGAATCCTTGGATAAAGACTCTACCAACTGAGCTCCTGTCGCCCCATGGAGCTTTGGATGGCGACTCATTAGATTTCCTGTAGATTTTTTCTTTATATTTATATTTTCTTATGTATTTGTCTTACTCTGAACCTTGCACAAGTTCAGCTCTGTTTTAAAAATGGTACAAAATGTCACTTGTTGGTAAAAAAAAGCTTTTTTCTTGGTTCTTTCCACTGTTAAGGCGTCTCAGTGGCTACAATTAGTGCCTCATTTATGCCGTGGATTTTAATTGCAGAAGGTTTTGTAAGCGTTAAAGCAAATACGTTTTTACAAGTTCTAACAAGTTCTGCACGTTCTGGTCTCTGTCTCGTGTGAACTGAAATCAGCTGAGCCATTTTCATGATGAAATTAAACCGTAATTAGCATTTTTTGGGAGCATTTGGTTGTTTATAAGGCGCTTGTGTAATTTATTTTTAAAGTAAATGTATTTTCTAAGTGGATTGGAGAATTGAGTCAAAAAGGGGATAGATGTTGGGAGAGATTATTCACTTTGTTGGTAGCTCAGTCGGTAGAGTATTCGCCCTCTGATCTGAAGGTTAGCGGTTTGAATCCTGCTCTCTTGAAGGTGGAAAATCGCTATATAAAAATGTGATTATTCATTTCAATTCATGTATTTTTACGTCCATGTATTCTTTTTGTCTTGCGTCTTGTTTAGTTATTTTTTTGTCAATTTTTTGTTTGCCTCTCACAAAAAATTTGAAGCATTTATTTACTTCAAACATTGTGGAAAAAGGCGCTAGTTCTTTTAGCATTTTTTAGCATGATTAGCCTTCTGTCTTCGCACTGTTCTACCTCTCACCTTCATCTCCTCCGAGTGCAGCGTTCCTTTCTTGCCTCACAAAGTGTCAGACGGCTGAAACATGGGGGAGCGGTGACTCTCTCTGTGTGGCTGCTCGTGTGCGTTTGACAGACTGTGTCCACAGAGTGTGAACTGTTATGGCACTGAAAAGCTCAGCAGCTGCTCCACGCTAATTGCCGGCCTCAGGTGAGTTGGCAGCTGATGCCTTCACAGACACCTGAACACAACACAAGTCAGAGCAGAGACGCCTCCATCAGAAGCACCGGGCCAGACCTGAATGCAAATATGGCAGCAGGTTCTTGATGTAGTGCTTAGATAAGACGCACACACAGCCTGGTTAATGAATTAATGTGCCATCTGATCGATTTTTTCCAAGAGCAAAAAATCAGCTTGTAATCAGCCTCTTCTGTTTAAATCCAGATCTTTTGTTTGTTTGTTTTTTTTACACAAAAGGAAAATAAAATCTGTCAACTGGACAAAACGTCGTAGGAGTGAAGACGTTTCGCTGCTCCTCCAAGACGCTTCTTCAGTTCTGGTTACAGCTGGACACTGCCTTATTTCACTTTGAACTGTGGAGCTAACTACACTGAAACTCAAAACCGCTATTACCGTTTTTGTTTGTAGTCTTGCACCGTGCCTGAGTCCTACTTAGCAGAGTCATTCAAGCCCCTAATGAGCGATTTCACACCTGTTGGCATCCTGGTTGGTCCTGTTGTTCTCTTCGCTGGACGACTGAGAGGTTCCACACACACAAACTCTGAGTGTTACATACCTGACGGGTCAAGAACGATATCTCCCTGTAGTTTTTAAACAGAGATATCAGTCTTGTCCCGACGCTTCTGTTGTGCCTCAAGCCAGGCTCAAAGACGACAATGCAATGTTTTTTCAGTGGCGCAAGTGAAACAAATGAAGTTCTGCAGAAATCCCCAATGTTTTTCAGTCCCTTGTGATATTTTTCCATTTTTTTTTCCTTGTGAGTAGCCATATTTATTTTAATTTGGATAGACCATGTGTTTCGCTGATTGGCTAATCCACCAACTTCAATCAAGCCCATCAGAAAACGAGGAGATGCACCAGATACAAGACTCACATCTTTGTAAAGTTTTGGATAAGGGTGAATTCTGGATCCCAGGCCTTTTCTTTCCATGTAGTTTTAATCCCCCCTCAGTGCATCCTGTCAGGGGCAGTTGGTAATAAAAATCTTCCTTAGGTTTATCTTGTTGGAGGGGTAGAAACCAAACTACCCCAACCCAGAAACCCCTCCAGATATTGTGAGAACATAGACCACAAACACACAAATTTGTCCTCTGCATTCGACCCATCCTCAGTCCTTCTCTCTGGACACCGCAGAGAAACTCCAGGTCTTCGCTTGGTCAGGACCATAGACTGTATTTATACTATACACATGGACACAGCTAATGTTGAGGAAAACAGCTCTTTCCTCTTTGTTAGTTTCTGCTAAAAAGAAGAATAACCTTGACCCTGAGATGAAATTCAAGAAGAATTTACTTAATCAACCAGTGAAGAGCAGTACTTGTACAGAGGCAGAGAGGCAGACAGAATATTTACGCCTATACAACGAGTTTTATGTGCATCTATAGAAGGAGGGCGCCGTGTTTAGACTTAGCGCCTCTTCGTTGGTGCACAGGTCTGGTCTGATCAGACAAAGACGAGCGTCCTGGGTGACGAGTCATGAGTCAGCACATCCCTATCAACTAGTCATTGCCCTACTTAGTCATTTGATTAGATACATATATAGAATATCTTGTGCATGTCTAATATCTGCGTCTCACAGCTGTAATCTCGTCCTCGTCTTCACTTGAGCTACAATAATGAACTACAGCAATACAACTATAAACTAGAGCAGTGGTTAAGTAGAATAGCTAAACATTTATTTATCCTAACACTAACCTGCCAGCTGCTGCGTTTCTAATATGAAGTGCGCACGGCTACGCTTCCGGCGCCATCGACTCTGGCTCCAATTCACTTTCTATTGTAAAACTGTGTCCCCTCTCTCTGCAAATGCTGCTGTCAGACTCGTCGTTTTGGTCTTAAATGTTCGTATTAACCCTCTACATCAGGGATCTCAAACTCAAATTATCTGGGGGCCGCAGGAGGCAGAGTCTAGGGGAGGCTGGGCCGCATCAGCTATTCCACTTCTCAAAAGTCATCGCTGTTTTCAACATACATGACACAAAATGCCAAATCTTGTGGATTTTATGGATATATAGTGTTATTTGTTGAATCTTTCGTGACGGAAATACACAGCGCTAGTGACTTGTGTGTTTGGGGTTTACTGATTTGGCGAAACCTTCTACACACAACATAGTAATGCCACACTAACTTTAAACTTTCATACTGTCCTGCGGGCCACAAAATATCATCTCGCGGGCCGCAATTGGCCCCCGGGCCGCGAGTTTGAGACCCCTGCTCTACATGATCCTGGGGTTTTTATTTTGATATTGTGTCAATCAATCGCAAAATCAATATATGAACATTAATAACAGACAAATCAGGCGCCTTCTTTCCCTGAGGTTGCTCCCGCTAGCGTTAGCAACAGGTTTGATTGACAGGGAAGGGGCGTTACCTTTAAAGACCTCACTCTGGATTGGCTCTTTTGTTGCTATGACGCTCGTGATGCAAATCCAAATATAGAATCAGCTTCAAATTCACCCGTATCACTGCCGGACTTAACGAGCTTCATTTGACTGGAGCTAAACTGTGGATTAGACTCATTTCGTCCACTTTTTATACAGTTTATGGTCAGGACTATACCTTAGCGGGAGGATTTTCACTACTTTGGGTTGATTGGGGAAGCCGCAGTGACCCGGGAGTCGAACACGGCGCCGCTTTTTGGCTGTGAGGTGAAAGTTCTCTCAACTCCGCCACCTTGTCGCTTTTAAAATGATCAAAGTAGAGGTTTTGGACTAATTATACGTCGATGCCTAAATAATCCGTTTGGTAAATAACACAGTTTTTGTTTTTTTTAAGCCGCCGTTCAGCTCAAACTCAAAAACAATATACTCATTAAACTCAAAATCTGACTCAGTTGCTGCTAAAAGGCTCATTATTACCATATAATCAGAATTAAGGTTACATTTATTTTCTCACCCTTATTGTTTCGGGGGAATTCAAAGATATAAAGGTCTTCGTTACTTCACCTCGCTGCGTCGCCATGGTTACATCTGTTATTTCAATGCTGGAGACACATTCGATCTGACAGCTTATTTTTTCTCTCCTGCACTATTAATTACAATGCCAGAGAGCAATATAACTGTATTTATATGAGAAAAGAAAGAAATATTTCACTTTTAAATGATTTGGGATGGTGCTGTCGGAGCGGTTTTGCGCACTGGAAGGCCGATCCATCAGTCTTAGTGGCTTTTTAATGGTCTCGGGGTTATGAATATGTGGGACCGTCAGCTGCGATGTGCTGTAATGAAAATAAAAGCCACGATGGAGACAGTAAAGAGTCAAGTAAAGCACATTAAGAGTGACCAGACGGAGCGTTCTCAGCTAATGGACACGCTAGACACAATAGAATCAGATAATGTGTTTTTTTTCACAAAGAAGACGCTTTTTTCAATATAAAGTTATATTATGTTGAAGGCGCTGTACCTGCCTTTACAGTCTGCAAAATGGAGAAAAACAGACCTAGTTTTTTCAGTGGACCAAAGTTATTCCTTCGAGCTTCCTTGGTATTCACAGTGATGAGTTTTTAAGCACTTTTCAGCATTTTTCTGTGTTTTTTCCCATTGTCCTGAAGGTTGGTGGTGCGAATCTCTTCCCCTGACATAAGCATCATTGGTTGAGCGGTCAAATGCTCTGATCTACAGGTTGGCGGTGCGATTCTAGCTCCCACAGATGAATCCTGTCATTGTGTCATTGGGCAAGACACCCACCTCACCTCCCCGTGTCTGTGTATGCACTGGTGTATGAATATGTGCGTGAATAAGTGAGTGGTGCCTTAAAGATATAAAATTGTGCCCATTTACCAAAGCAGAGTTTTGCATTCACAACTAGCATGGCTAACTGCACACTTCGTGATCCTCGGACAAGAAAACGCTTTATAATTAGATGCAGACAGGTCACAACAGGCGTACTTTCACCTCTGTACAGGAGCAAGACAAGTTTAGCCCAGATTCTTGGATACAGGCCCTTTAAAGTAAATAAATCACATTATCAGTGGTAAATTGTCACATTTTTTAACTGATTTTTCATGTTCGAGGCACTCAAAGTACTTTACATCAAGAAACCACTCGCCTATTCACACAACGATGTACCGAGACACTGTGGGAGAAGTGGTTTAAGTGTCACAATAGCAGCATTCATCTGTGGGACCAGAGATTGCACTGCCAACCTGTGGACTAATGGATCTGACCAGTAAACCAATGACGTTTATGTCGAGAGCGGGATTTGAACTGACCAGTGGATGAACTCTCTATTAACTGAGTCACTGTCGTCCAAATCTATCCATTAGTCTGTTTTGTCCCATTTCTCAAACCTCTTAAACATCTCAAAAGCTTCCAGCAGTGGCTCGATTGGTAGAGAGGCTTGGTGGTGCGAATCCGGTCCCCCAACATGAACATCATTGGCTGAGCGTTCAGATCCACTGATCCAGAGGTTGGCGATTCGATTACAGCTCCCACAGATACACACTGTGTCCTTGGGCAAGACACTTAACCCGCCTCGCCCCGGTGTCTGTGTACTCTGGTGTGTGACTGCGTGAGTGGTTCCTTGATGTAAAGTGCTTTAAGTGCCTTGAAGGTGAAAAATCTTTGCTGTGAACCACTTTATGTCGCACGGCTGGTCTTGAGGAGCCAGAGTCTTGCTGTCGTCGCCGTGCGGGTGGTCAGTGTCCTTCAGGCTGGTTTGTAGAGTATTTCGTTTATGTTTGGAGTGTCGTGGGCGCATGTATCAACAGTAAAGTGCCATGTTTCCATCTGCGTAACGTGGTAAATCGAATCCATGATGGGCTGGTGTGGGCGGACTTGTGTTTTAGGTTTTGTTTGAGTGATGCAGAAAGAGGGAGACATTGTCCGTGTGAATGGTCATGTATGTCTAATGTCTGTTTATGCGAACTATAATCATCTTGTTCCTGGTTTTGTGCCTTGTTCCTACTGCCGTGCCCACTCCGATTGTGTTTACGGCTCATGATGCGTCAGACCGTGGGCTCATATATGGGCTGACGTGGATATTTTAACAGAGAAAAGCTAATTTGATCAATGTGTCAAACTGAATTCGTGTAAAAGTGAAATGGAACATGCCTCCTTCACTGAACGAACCTGAGGGCCTTCTATTTTGGTTTCATAATTTGGTTAAAACATGTTGGCGTTGAGCTAAAGTTGAGCTAAATTCATCAAATCTATACAACATCCCTCACTTGGCACTTTTAACTGATAGAAGTTCTGTCAAGTTTAGCTCAAAACATCTACATAAACGTCTGATTTCATGTTCAGTCGAAACCTTTGTCGGACGGAGAGAGTTCGAGGTCAAATTTCACAGTCTGCACCCTGAACTTCCAACTTTTTCAGTCCAAAACTACAGTATCTTTACACTTTACTGATACTTTCCACTCCGCACACTCAGACCACCCTTTATAAATGTCTGTTTGGATTTAAATTACAAAGCCGTGGCACATGTTAAAGCCCGAACCTAATGGACTATGACCTTTTCCTGCGTGGGTGTGTTTTGTCTGCGAAAACGGTGACTAGGAACAAAGAGTTGAAAGAGGATTGAGAGAGGAATGAGGGAGGGAGAGGAGTGAAAGAGGAGGGAGAGAGGTAATACTGTTACTTTGCCCTCTTGGCCCACGGCGATGACACGGTCTGTAGGAGTTGTTCCATTAGCGGCCACTGACCTAATGTAATAAACATCCAAGGCTGATCCCTTCCAGACCATGCCTACTTTATCACCGATGATAAAGCCGGGTTCTGGTAAGGCTTTGTGGGTGGGGGGTTGGTCGTTGTGGAGATATGGGTGATTGGTTGTATAGGTGAGTCAAGGGCTGAACAGTTTTTGCAGAGTATCTCATTGCGAGTTTTCAGAAAATCATTTGCCGTTTATGTTTTAATGATTGGTCCTGTTCAAAGTGCACATTTTAAACATATCCAGAGAGAAAACTGAAGTAAGAACTGCTAAACTAACACAAGAATACCGTTAAGAACATGTTTGTAGACGTCTGAACTACAGATTTATCAGTTTATACAAGAGATTTCACTTAAAATGTCCATATGGTGCTATTTTCTGATGTCGCTTCCTCATTAAAAACAGACCTGGAGTTGTGTTTTGTTCCATTCACACACGTTTAACTCAAAATCCTGCATATTTAGGCTGAGTTCTTGTCTCAAAAAAACTCTGAAAACACTGTTCCACCTTGTGATGTCATGCGGTAACACAGGAAGTGCTCCATTGTTCATTTTTAACACATTCATCAGAATTGTTTGATGATTTCAGCCAATCTCTAAAGGTAAAACTTGAAAAACTACCACTTCATGACATCACAAGCCTTTTGTAGACATAGACAGACTAATAAAAAAGTATTATTTAATGTGGGAATGAAACAAAACACAACTTCGGGTGTGTTTTTGAAGAGGACACTACATTCAAACATGATTTAAAGCTACAAGAGTCCATTTTGTGTAATATAAGACCTTTAAAAATAGCAGTCCTTGCATATTCATATTGTGATCTCAAGTCGATCGTGATTAATCTTCCTTTTGCTTCACCCTCAAAACCCCCATTTCACTTCCTCTCTGCCTCACCTCTCTCCCCCTCTCTCTTTTTCTCTTTCGCCGTCTGCATTCTGCTTCACTTGTCAGGAAAATTGGCAAGCGGACGGAATGAAAAAAGCCGGATCAAGTTGAGCAAGCTTCGCGACTCTGAGGCCAAGAGTAGAAAAAACAAAACATACAACAGAAAGCAAAAAAGTTACGATCCTCCCACTTGACAAAACAAGTTATTTTTAGCACGACCGTTACAGCTGCGAACAATTTAAACAGCTGAAAGTTTGGACTGCGGCAGGCCTTATATGGAAGAAGACAAGATGTGCTGAAAAGATTAGCTCTTCTGGAGAAAAATGAAATTACCGTAGCGAGGTATAACGTCACCGCTTTTCCAATGGGAGAACTGTCAAACGGAATGAGATTGAGCGAGGTTGACTGGGCCTGGTCCCCAAGCAGCCGGACGTCAGACTCCGCTGGCCGCACTAAATGAAGCTGTTAACATTGTTATCACAGCTCTCGTACCTTCTTAGCAGCTCCCTCAGCGGTGGAAATCTGCCGACGACATGTGTGGTATCTGCTAAAAGGAAATGTGTTTGGTTATGTAAGGCTCGCTCTTACGAAACACGAAAGCTCTCAAATGTGTTTATAATCACAGAAGATTTCGAAATGATAAACATAGCAAAAAAGCATTCAAATCTGTTGAGTGAAGATGTTTTGCTGCTCATCCAAGATGCTTCTTCAGTTCTGGTCAGATTTCTGCTGGACACTGTCTTATATCTGTCTGAAGTGAGGAGCTAATGACACTGAAACACCTCAAAATGTCTCTTCTTTACAGTTTCTGTTTGTAGGCTAGGTCTATTTTGCAACCATAAGTGTGAACTGTACCCGAGTCCTACTTAGCAGAGTCATTCAAGCCCCTAATGAGTGATTTCACACCTATTAGCATCTATTCATTATACAGTGGTCCCTCATTTATCCACAGAGTAGCCAGCTTTATTTTTTACAGTTATTCTCTCTGTTTCTTGTCTGTAAAACCCCTCACCACACATTTTATACACTTTTCTCACACATTAACATTTTCTCACATTTCTCTCTTGTTTAAACACAAAGTTCAAACCTTCGTCGGTGTCTTTGTCGGTGCAGAACGTTTCATCGACATTGTGGGTTTTGTCGGGGAGAAAACTTGCAAACATACAGCACTTCAGAGTCACACTGATCCAACATTTATGTAAATTTGTCTGACACATTCTGTACTGTACAGGAGACACGGAGGAGACTGATGGACAATGGTCTACAGTCCCTCAGCCAATCAGGACACAGAACACAATGGTCTACGGTCCCTCAGCCAATCAGGACACAGAACACAATGGTCTACAGTCCCTCAGCCAATCAGGACGCAGAACACAATGGTCTACAGTCCCTCAGCCAATCAGGACGCAGAACACAATGCACGTTCGTAAAAAAAAAAAAAACATGCAAAATTGTTCCAAAAAAATCTGCAAAACAGCGAGACCATGAAAGATGATCCGGGTTATAGTGAGAGACACCAAAGTGAAACATAAAGTCTTGCGTTGGCTGCTCAAGAATCTGATGTTACATATATGTCTAATAGTAAAAAAAATGTTGTGCAAAAGTCAGTTGATTTTCTGACGCATTTATCTTATCATAAAGTTATTTTAGGCTTAGTGGTTAAGGGTTTTCTCTCAACGTGTGGAGTAGTTTTCCATGGAGTCTGTGGTCGCTGTTGAAGGGTTCAGCAGTGTGCTCCTGCATTTTTTAAAGGAACACAGTCTAATTTCTGGAAGTGGCTTGTCACCTTCATGACTCCATGGAAAAAGAAAGTTAAAACCATACTTTAGAGTCAGGTTTGTGGAGATGCGAGCCCGATTACAGTTAGAGCGCATGTTTTTTATTGGAATAAAAACAACCAAAATATAATAAAGCACACTTTTTTTGTGTCTTTTTTTTGATTGTTTGCTAAAAGCGACCTTTAAAAACGCTTGGAAATGAGGTTCGAAGTTCTCCCACGTTCAAACACAGCTTTAAGTTCTCACATTTCCTTCTGAATGTTGGGGTTATTATTGTTAGCCTCTTTGATGGATTATGTGATAAACCACGACCTTGCTATAAGATTATAGTTAAGGTTAGGGTCAGGTTGAGGGTTACGGATATACTTAATATCTTAAAATGTGAGAAAACAGAGCTGTAGAAACACTGGTGGAGCTCTGGTTTTGTCTTATCAACTCAAAAATGCTCCTGCTACTGCTGACCACCAGGCTCTCGCTCTGCAGAGGAGAATTCCTGGGTGGTTGGCAGGTCATTCGCTGCTTTTGACACGTTACCTCAGCACTGGTGGAACGCTCGATGGAGACAGATCAGATTTTCCCTTGGGAGCAGTAAGTCGACCTACTGTTCTGGAGTATTTAAGCACCATTAAGAACAGCAGCATTTTTACTGTCTTAAAAACATGGAAAACAGCAATGGTTCATTTCCAACAGTTTGCAGTTATTCCTCACATTTTGAGCATCCTAATGATTTACCGTGATGAGTTTGTGAGGCCTGAGTTTTGCCATCATGGTAAATAAGAACAACTATCATGCTAACAGTGCACTTTTCCTGGTTGGTGGAGGATAAAAACACTTTATAGTAAACACACACCCTAAGAACTGCTTTTACAATATCTCTACACCGGGGTAAAACTAATTTAAGACGACAACTAATCAGGTACAGTCCTTTAAATCTGTTCTGCAAAATGTACTTTTCTAAGCTTTTAACCACATTATAGCTGTTTCCTTCTCATTTACCTTCTGAAGTTGTATTTGGAGCGATTCAATCAGTTCAACGTTCAAGAAATCTTTAATCACTTATTTTCAAGACGACATATTGCCGATCAACCTTCGTTTTCACTGCTACCAGCAAACACCCATCCATCCATTTTCTTCCTCTTATCCGGGGCTGGGTCAGCAGTCTAAGCAGGGATTCTCAGACTTCCCTCACCCCAGACACGTCCTCCAGCTCCTCCGGTGGGACCCCAAGGCGTTCCCAGGCCAGACGAGAGACATAGTCCCTCAAGCGTGTTCTGGGTCTTCTCCGAGGCCTCCTCCCGGTGGGATATGTCCGGAACATCTCCCTAAGGAGGCGTCCAGGAGGCATCCTGAGCAGATGCCAGAGCCATCTCAGCTGGTTCCTCTCGACGTGAAGGAGCAGTGGCTCTACTCCGAGCTCCTTCCGTGTGACTGAGCTCCTCACCCTATCTGTAAGGGAGCACCCAACCAACCTGCGGAGGAAACTCACTTTGGCCACTTGTATCTGTGATCTTGTCCTTTCAGTTATTACCCAGAGCTCATGACCGTAGGTGAGGGCAGGAACTTTGCCTTTGGACTCAGCTCCTTCTTCATCACGACAGACGATACAGCGACCGCATCACTACAAACGCTGCACCGATCCACCTGTCAATCTCACGCTCCATCCTCCCCTCACTCGTGAACAAGACCCTGAGATACTTGAACTCCTCCACTTGAGGGAGGGACTCACCACCCACCTGAAGAGGACAAGCACCTTTTTCCAGTCGAGAACCATGACCTCGGATTTGGAGGAGCTGATTCTCATCCCAGCAAACACCATCTGCTCTGTAACAACTTCATTCATGGAGCTTTGTTGCGATGACATTTACGGAAATCAGCGTTTTTGTTTCTTTTATTAAGTCATTTTAGATGAATATTGTGATTTAAAATGTGCAAATTACATGATCCTCAAGTGTCGTAGATCTACTTCAAAAGGAACAGTACAAGTACATGCTAAATTAAACTTTTCAAAGTAGTGCGTGAATAATCCATGCGTGAGAAGAGAGAGAACAGAGTTTACAGGTTCACTTAAGTGTCTAACTATCCAGAACAGAGAGCCTCATGTCTGTGAGAGCTTCATGGAAATAACCGGTGCATAATCAGATTTTCCAGACATATAAACAAGCATTGTCTTACTAAAAGCTAACCTCTAATATTGTAAAAACTAACCAGGTGGGCCTTAGCTGCGAGTCGAGGAGGATTTAGTGTCTCAGTGTTGCTACAGCAACACGGGGCTTTAGTCATTACTATACCTCCCACCGTGCGCTCGAGTTTATCAGGCAGACACAGAGGAAACCGTGGGAACCGCTGCAATTTGGTCAAGGAGTAAGCTCTCACAAGTATATTTTAAACCCACTCACTTATTATAATGATCACAAACACGCTAGAGGTGCTATGCATAGGTGAGGCTTCATTTCAGAGCATTAAAGAGCCCGGAGCCAATTTTGTCCATGTATTTGAGACAGTTTTATACCGACATGTTGCAGCGCCTCTTGAGGTCAAAACAAGTCCACTGTGTACCGCGTGCATCTAATTATAAAGCCTTTTGATATCTAAGTTCTGAAAAGTGCTTATAAACTCAAGGTGAATAATAATTAGGATGCTTGGAATGCATAAGGTGAGTGAGGAATTACTTTAGACCAGTGCAGACTGTTCACAGGTCCGAAATATCACACAAAACTGACTCTTATGAGGTTTAAGTCACGTTATAACTGTTACCTCGTCCAAAACAGACCTGGAGCTGTGTTTTGTTTCATTCACATATTTGAGTAACACTTAATTATTCTTTAGATTAGTCTGTCTACATCTCTAAAGCTTAAAATAACGCTCTGTTCCACCTTGTGATGTCATGAAGTGGTAGTTTTCAACAGTTTTAACAGCTCTTTTTACCTTTAGTTCAGTAGAGATTGGCACGTCCGGGAGGTGAAATGATCCAAATGATTCTAGAAATGAAGGTGTGTGGAGTTTAAAAACACTGTGGAGCACTTCCTGTATCACCACATGATGACATCACAAAGTGTTTTCAGTTTTGAGAGAAGAACTCAGCCCAAATCTGCAGAGTTAAACATGTGAATGACACAAAACACAACTCCAGGTCTGTTTGTGACGAGGAAACATCAGAGAACAGTGTGATATTTGTTTCTTCAAGCATGTTTTCGATGACTTTGACCGACCACGCGTCATGAACATCTCCAACTTGATTTTCTTCGCTGTAACACGTTGTGAGTGCAGTAGTACTGTTCTGTAGGAGGACCATCGTAAAACAATGGACAAAACCTTAAAATGGCTTGACACGATCTGTCAGAAGATAAGTTTCTAACGTGGATTAGCTAGTAAAAATATACATCTATAGGAAACACAGTGGAGCACTTCCTGTATTACCACATGATGTTTTCTATAAGAGAGAAGAACTCCTCAAGCCTAAATCTGCAGGGTCCGGAGCTGGGCGGAGTCCCTGGCTCCTCCCACATGCACCTGGAGTCAGTCATCATCATCTGCACCTGGAGCCAGGACCTGACACTCGGCGTCACATCATCCGCATGTTCTTCGTGATTACTCTTTGCTTGGCTTTTAGTGAATGATCCTGTCTGTTGGTTATCCTGCTTATTGGATTTTGTGCTACTCTCCAGACCCCGCTTTTTGGACCAGCTCCAGACCCTCGCCTCTGACCCCGCCTCGCTGCACCGCTGCTGTTACCCTCGTCTACGTCTCTGCACCTCTGTGTTCGCCCTGGACCACGACCTGCATCCTGCACCCAGCTCCTCGTCTGATCTACCGTCATTCGCTTGTGCAGCAGGTGTAGAACAGTCACAGGAGGCAGGGTTCTTTTCATTGATGTTTAAAAACAACGGCACAGGCACAAATGAGCCACAAAACGAACACTCGGTCTCCCAGTGCACAGTCCACGCTGTCCTGACAGGGGGACAGAGACAGAGCACATGTGTGACATATGTGAATGAAAGAAAAACATTATAACAACATAGATCAGAAAATAACATGACATAGACCCTTAAAATGTTTCATAAATGTTCTGTTTTAAAGTAAGAATCCAGCACATTGCCTTTAATCTCCTGGAAAAAGTGCACTGTCTTTTCCAGCCCTGAGGTCAGACACATAACCCTTTACTAATAAGTACTTTCATAAATCTATATCGCAGCCATATTCTTCAGAGATGAAAATGGAAAAACATTGCAGGGGTCCTCCACCAGCCACCGTGAAGCTCACAACACCCCCGACACACTCGCTCTTATTGTACAATATTTCAAAGCCTGGCAGGATGTTTCTCACAGTATCATTGGAGTAAACGTGGAAATATAGGAGTAATGGGTTGTTGCCAGTAATATACACTGCAGCAAATCCATTAGACAGCATCGGTAACTAATTGTCTGACAGAGGGCGGTGACCTGGGGGAGCTGAGACCTAATTGGATTGGCTGAGCCGTAGCCTCGTGGACATGGCCCCAAATAGAGCCGAGACATCAGAGAGAAAGCGAACATAATGTCTCCCTTCGGCTTTTTAATGGCTCCACAGCAGGGATCAAGCTAATAACCGGCTTTTACATGTAAGTACAATGCTACTCAGGGATGTAACAGGCAATTTTCAACATTTTACATTTGATATTCCTCAAAATGGAGGCGTTACAGGGAGACGTACGCTGTGAAGTACATGCCAGAAAATGAGATTACTTTGCCAAGAGTGAAGTCAGTTGCTCAGTCCATGCCAAGGCCGCGGGATGAAATGCCAACAGAGCGGAGTGCCCTATATGAGAAAAAGCTCAAATCTAAATTAGGAACAAAATGGGTATGTTCCAGTTGAGCTGAACCCGAGCTCCAGTTTGACGTTTCGTTGGAGCTGCACCAGAAAAGAGTCAATTCATTCAGTGGATGCGACTGTCAGGTTTACATTTACTCTTTAAACGTCCGATATAACATAAAACTGACTCGTGTGAGCTTTAAAACGTGGTATAATGTTGGTCTTTCATCAAAAACAGACCAGATTTGTCCTTTGAGTAACACTTTAGTATTAGTCTGTATCTCCAAAGCTCAACATGCGACGTTCCACCTTGTGATGTCATGAAGTGGTAGTTTTCACAGCTGCTTTTTACCTTTTGTTCAGACTAATGAAGCTAATTAATCTTTTATCCCCAAAAAATACAGTGAAATTCAAGGACCTGGTAGATTATAGAACTGCACAATTTATGTATAAAATTAAGAATAAACAATTATCATTTCATATTTAAGATCTGTTTAAAAGTCGAGATCGTGCTTATAATCTTCAAGGGCATGAGATTTAAAAAAAAAAAAAAAAAAAAAAAAAAGGGTTAGAACAAATGTAAAACTCTGTGTTTCAGCTGTTGGAGTAAATGTGGAACAGGTTACATGAAAATATCAAAGATTGTAGAACTTTGAGCCATTTCAAAAGTTTGTATAGAAAGAAAATGATACATCCGCTGAATTATGTTCTTTTCTTTTTTTTCTTTTCTTTACTGTGAACATTGTGAATGCAGCAGCTCTTTATGTTTAGTAGAAAAGGGCAGACGGCAGAACCTTGTGACTTTTGTGTTTTCCTTTTTTAGACTTGTGTTTTTTGATTTGTTTCCTTGACTTTAGAACGAAAAATAAAGTAAAATAAAAGGACTGGCAACTCTTGGACTGAAATGATCCGAATGATTCTAGAAATGAAGGTGAGTGGAGTTTAAAAACACAGCGGAGCACTTCCTGTATTACCACACGATGACATCACAAGGTGGAGGTCATGTCTTATCACATAGATCAGAAAAAACAGCCAGATATGAGCCTTTAAAGGAGGTGTGCTGTGCTTGTGTCGCTCTGTGGTTATAATCTGTTATAATTTACTTGTTTTAAATTGCAAAATTCATCTAAAACGACTTAATAAAAAAAAAACGGCGGTGTCCAATGGAAGCCGACGCCGTAAACGTCATCACTGCATCACCCGAGCGAACGGCACATTTCTTTTTCATTTGTCAAACTACTACACGACGCTGCCAAATCCTATGAGTTTCATCAATTAAGGACATAAAACTGGAGAATGACAGGGGCGTGGGCCGGGGGAGATAAAAAACAGGGGTTAATCTGCAACACGGCGTCTTGAAATAAGCGATTAAAGATTATTCAAACATGCATGAATCTCCGAAAACATCTACAACATGGTTCAAATCTCTGAAAAGTCCATTCTGCAGAAAGGTGCAGATTTAAGGTTTTGTAAAGTTAAAGACGTTCTTAGCTTCTTCTTAGCTTCTTCTTAGCTAAAAGCGCTTATAACGTCATTGTGGTGAATAATTAGAGTGTTCAGAATGAATAAAGTCAGTGAGGAGTAACTTTGGACGACTGCAAACTGTTTAAGACAAACATATTCTGGTTTTTCAAATGTCTTAAACCAGTAAAATCACGTTAATATCGATATCTTCCTGCAGATTTCACACTTTCCATTTTGCTGCATTCCTCTTTGTAAAGTTCCTTCTACATTTCAGAGTTGAGCGTTTCTGTAAAAGTCCAGTTGACCCCCTCTGATCCTTTCGCGGCATTTTCTTTTTCTTCAGCCAATCTACAAACTAAATCTTCCATTTGGTCACACAGCAGGGTAAAAATTGCAATTTGAAGTAGGCTCTTTTTGTACAGAGATCGTAGCATGAGATTCATTTCAGCTCCGCCTCGTTTAAACATCACACAAACCTCAGAATCGTACAGTTTGACATCGAGTTTACAGGTGAAATACATCTTCACTGACTAATGAACGGAAGAAATATGAAATCACGCTCCAGGTTTAGTTTTGTAACCTGTTTCTCTCAAGTAATTTCTAAATAAATACATTTTACATCTATAAATATGAAGAGTTAACAGTTGGTGCTAGTATCGTTAATTAGCTTACATGACTTTAGCTTTAATAGATATGGAATAATGTGGATATTTACGACCTGTTAATGCTTCCACGTGTTTCCCACGGCAGATGCATCGTTTAAGCAGCTCTTAAAGGTCAAATAAGTCACCTGTGTCCTGTCTCCATCTAATTATAAAGTGTTTTAGCTTAGCTTTAGCTTATACTGGTTGTTGCCAGTTTTACCGTGAAGGCAAACTTCTGAAAGTTCTAAAAAGTGCATCAACTAGAAGACAGTTGTCCCTCACTATATCGCGGTCTCACCGTGGATTTTTTTGCTGTCTCGCTTTTTGTATCCTGCATGTCCGTTCTGATTGGGACTGTAGACCATTGACTGCGCCCTGATTGGCTGAGCGACAGACCATTGTGTTCTGCGTGCGTCTAAAGGACTGATTGGCTAAGTCCTGATTGGCTAAAGAACTGTAGACCATTGTGTTCTGCATCCTGACTGGCTGAGGGACTGTAGACCATTGTGTTCTGCGTCCTGATTGGCTGAGGGACTGTAGACCATTGTGTTCTGCTTCCTGATTGGCTGAGGGACTGTAGACCATTGTCCATCAGTCTCCTCCGTGTCTCCTGTACAGTACAGAATGTGTCAGACAAATTTACATAAATGTTCAGTTGGTGGAAAACGACGCAAGACGCATGCTCAGAGGAACTGTGAAATACGCCTGAGTCACTATTAATAATTTCTTGTGTGTCCAACCTTGTAGGAGGCCCCGGGGAAGACGCAGGACACACTGGAGGGACTATGTCTCTCTGGCCTGGGAACACCTCGAGGAGCTGGAGGACGTGTCTGGGGTGATAGAAGTCTGAGTCCCCGCTTAGACTGATGCCCCACGACCCGATGGATAAGAGGAAGAAAATGGATGAATAAAGCATTTCTAAAAGCATAATTTTTATTTACAGCACAGGAAAACTTTTATATTTGGGCCTGAAAACAGGTCTTGATCTTTCGTTTCATTCTGTAATACTGCACTTATTTTTTTTTACATCTATGAAGGTTTTAACTTTGTGTTTAAACGAGAGAAATGTGAGAAAATGTTAATGCCTGTGTGAGAAAAATGTATAAAGTGTGTGGTGAGGGGTTTTACAGACAAGAAACATAGAGAATAATGTAAAAAATAAAGCTGATACTTCGTGGATTTCGCCTATTGTGGGTTATTTTTAGAAAGTAACCCCCATGATAAACGAGGGACCAATGTACTGACAATGCAGAAGATACAGTCAGTGAGGAATAACTGGACAACCGCAAAGAAGAAGAAGAAGATGCAGAAGAATAATGCAACAGCCATGTGTACGGTTTACCCTCCTCCCACATCCAAAAACTGCAGTACATCCTTGACTCTGCCGCCCGCCTCAAACCCTCCAGAGACCACATCACCCCCGTCCTGGAACAGCTCCTCCTCATCACCTACAAGTCCCGGTGTAACCTGTCCTCCCCCCGTCTCACCGACCTCCTCCATCAGCAGCGTCCCACCCGTCGCCTCAGACCAGCCGACACCAGCCTCCTCGCTCCCCTCATCAGGACGGAGCTCCTCAAATCACCAAGAAAAACTCGCCTGTTCCCCCTGTGATTTCCACCGTCGTTCTTTTACCGTTTCTTATTGTTTGTAAAGCAGCTTTGAGTGTTATGTAAGATGTCAGATGTAT
This sequence comes from Periophthalmus modestus, assembly GCA_019594935.1. NCBI lineage: Eukaryota > Metazoa > Chordata > Actinopteri > Gobiiformes > Gobiidae > Periophthalmus > Periophthalmus modestus. The sequence continues at coordinate 2,992,500 of JAIEZT010000026.1, forward strand.
TATTTTATTACAAAGTACGTCTGTGTAATCCCTCAGTGTGATCCAGAGTAAATGAAGTTCTGGTCTGGTCAGATTTCTGCTGGACACTGCCTCATATCTGTCTGAAGGAGGCGCTAACGACACTGAAGCTAACACGCCTGTTTAAGTTTCTGTTTGTTCGCTTGGTCTATTGAACTTGAGTCATATTTTCATCTCTCACAGTTATTAGCATACTGGCTAGCGCTATTGTTTTCCTCATTTTGAGTTTGTTCTGAAAATGGAGTTATAAATAGGAGATAAATGATGTCTGAAGCCCCATTTCCTTTTCAATTATTAGATTGTCTTTCCTAACAAAAATTGCCTCTTTAACTTCTCTCTCAAACCATTTTCTTTTCTCTGGCTCAGATCTGAACCTCACCATCTTCAAAGACGTCGTTAGAGGGTTTGAGATGGAGATGCACAGCAGACTGGGGTCCTGAGCTGCTCTCACGATGGTGCTGGTACATTCTCTTGGCTGTTTTGTTTAATTTTTGTGTAGACTCTGCTCCCCTGGCACGACGAGCGACAGGTGCAACGAAGGAGAAGCACTTGATCTGAAAGGTGAAGAAAACTCCCGCACACTGTAGCACTCTCGGTTCACTTTTTTAACGTTTCGGTCCCTCTGACCTTCCTCAGGCTGTTTTGTTTCTCCAGTGAAACTCTCAGCGCAGTCTTCACTACCCTGAATGTCGTCTACAGAATTAAATTTTTCATTTTCTAGTATTTTAAAGACGCTACAATTCAGATACAGCACTGTTAACATCAAATCAGTCCACACAAAATATGGCAGAAATGTAAATCTCTGTAGTATCTTACCAGTGTCATCAGCATCTGCAGAGTGTCTTTTTTTAAATTCACACAGTTCTTCAAATAGCTGTACGTCACACATCATCACTTTTGTTTAATCCCTGAACGGCGTCCGTCTCCTGTTTTACGACCTCCGTCAGAACGCTCCAAATGAAGTGTTAGCCAACAGTTCGGCACTAAACCAAAAATCTCCCGATAGCTCCCACCTTTTCACTGCCATTTTGTCAAACTGTGGCGTTTCCATGCTGCGCGAGCTAGCTACACTTCCCACTGATGTATTAGCATTTTCATACATCTCCTGACAAATCCTGGGGGACGCAGACCATTAGGAACCTGGGCTGTAGGTGCTCGACATGAATTCTAAATGAGCTGTTAAATAAAATCACTTGACTCATTTTGTATCAGCGCAGACACGCGGCCGCTCTCAACCTCTGTGACGGATTACTGCAAATGGTGGGTGTGTAAGGTGACTTATTTTTTCCAATGTAAAGCCAGTATGTATTAGCAGCTAGCGGTAATGTCTCTTTCTTCCTCTGCGAAGATTTATGTTCAACAAACGGTTAAGCCCCCCCCTCTCGCTATAGCTTATGGTTGCACCCTGTTGTGTTTTTTAGCATTTTCTGTGTAAATCTATTGTAATAACCAAAAAAACTAAATAAATACACAAAAAATAAGCGTACTAACTCAGAAAATGTGTTTTTTAAAATACTACAACTTGCGAAATTCAACACCGGTGTCATGACGCCCTCAAACGATTCAAATGACGAGTCTTTTGCAAGTCTTTTGGTTCATTTCAAAGAGTCGTTTACATATATGATAGAAGCTAATGTGAGGAGCCATTTTAACGACTCACTAATCAGAGAGAAATGACCAAGGCTAAAATTGAATTCAATTGTTCAGACTGAATGTGAGGTTTTGCACTTGGTACAATGTAAATCAGTGTAAAAATGCATAAAAACAGGCCCATTGACAGAACTTTGGGGGCAAAAAGCCTCACACGGGCCCCCTCTAATATAAATGATCAGGAGGAGGGTCCAATCTCACATAAAGACCCAAAGAGTCACACATTTAAACACAATCAGTAACATTGTGATCCACCCGGTGTGAGACAGGAGCAGCTGCACACACAGGCCTGATGTGAGTCTGCAGAGTTCTGGACGTTCTGTGAGCGCTGCAGGGGGCCCCGGTCCAGCCCCACACACAAACAATTACAATAATCCAGATGCGTGGGCTGCTTTTTCAAATCCGCCTGTGGAAGGTTGTAGTGGTAGACCTTGTATTGTTTGTTCTTTGATTTGTTTGTCACTGTTTAGTTTTTTGTGGTCATAAAGTCTTTTTTAAAGCAATTTTGCATGTTTTGGTTTTTTGATTAGAGTTTTTTATACAATGTCGCTCACTGTAACGAGGTTCAACTTTTGGGGTCTATGTTTCGCAGATTTTTTTGTGCAATTTTGCATGTTTTGGTTTTTAAAAAATTTTTTATACAGCATTGGCCGAGGGACTGTATGCATTGTTTTCTGTGTCCTGATTGGCTGAGGGACTGCAGACCATTGTGTTCTGCGTCCTGATTGGCTGAGGGACTGTAGACCATTGTGTTCTGCCTGATTGGCCTGATTGTAGACCATGTGGGACCTGATGTAGGGACCATTGTCCATCAGTCTCCTCCGTGTCTCCCTGTACAGTACAGAATGTGTCAGACAAATTTACATAAATGTTGGATCAGTGTGACTCTGAAGTGCTGTATGTTTGCAAGTTTTCTCCCCGACAAACCCACAATGTCGATGAACGATGAAAGGCACCTACGAAGGTTTGAACTTTGTGTTTAAAACAAGAGAGAAATGTGAGAAAAACGTTAATGCCTGTGTGAGAAAGTGTATAAAGTGAGTGGTGAGGGGTTTGACAGACAAGAAATATATAGAATAAAGTAAAAAATAAAGCTGATACTTCGATTTCAACCTATTGTGGGTTATTTCTAAACGAAGGACCGCTGTACAGTAGAATGTAGAATGTCTTTTCATGGAGCTGTCAAAGTATCATTTTACTTTTTAACTATTGTAATTTATTGAAGCACACTCACTCTGATTTGACTTAAAAATCAGCGGCAAATTTGACAATCTGAAATCATTACGATCAATTGACTTCTTCACATTTGGCTAATAAAGAGATTAACTTTCACTTAGCAGCTTAATTCTATCAATTTAGAGAAATACTTTGCAAATGTCAACTCATTTCTGGACTTGCACTTCGAGCAGCGCTGCACAAAAACTGGAGTGCACAGAGTAGAAGTGTTTTATTCTCTTACAAACCCTCTTACAGCTGATAACATGGTCTTTTGGCACTTTTCTTTGCGTGTATCCCCACATCAAAACCACATTTCTTACCAGGTCAAACAGTTACAGCGATGTGTCTGCATACGAGAGCTTTACAGAACCGCCGTGACTTCCAACAAACCTTCTATTTCTTGGCGTATAAACATCATACCGTTCTCTTTTAGATCTGAGTCTGGCTGTTTGGACGTAATACAAAAATAAAAAACAGCCAAATGTTGCATGGTTGAATAACTGAATAACCTCTGTCTCCAGGCAACTTCAGATCCAATGACAACCCAAACTTTGACAATATCTTTTGAAAGGGATAAGAAAATTCCACTTTGTATTCAAAAGTATGATTAAAAACACTGACAAACACTGTAAGAATGCAATTTCTTGGTAAATAAATGTCCTGTAACTAATTAGTTTCCATGTATTTGAGCAGAGTTTACCTTGCCCCAGTAAATAGCAGCTGCTGAGGTCTGTTGCATACTGTCCGTGAAGCATTTTGTGGTTTAATAATGAGGAAGTACACAGTTAGCATGCCATTTGTTGTTAGCATTAGCAGAAAAACTTGCTCTGAATGCATAAGGTAAGTAAGAATCTCATTTCAAAGAGGACAAAAGCCAAAGTGAGGAGGCATTTTAACTAATCACAGACGGAAATGTCCAGGGTTAAAATGATTCAAAACTGAAAGTGAGGGTTTGTCTGAACTTTGAAATGATGCTTTTATGAATAAGATAAACTGCAAAAATAATGAAAAACATATTATGAAGGTGAATATGTTGCTTTGTGCTGCCTGCTCTGCTTCTGTTCTGCTTTTTTCTGTTGGTACAATGTAAATCAGTGTAAAAATGAATAAAAGAAAAAGAAATTTGGGGGTCGACCTCTAATATAAAGTAAAAGGAAGTAGGTCTGGTTCTGAGCCCCTAAAATCCTGGGCCTGGGACGCGAGAGCCCTTAGTCGGGGGTCAGGAGTCTGGTGTGAACCGTCTGCAAAGCATTTTATTGTCCAATAATCAGAAAGTGCACAATTAGCATGCTAAGCGCTAAGTGAGGAATAACTTTGGACCATTGCAAAGTGTTTAAAATGAACTACTTCTGTTTTTTCTCTTTTAAAATGGTAAAAATCAGGTACAGAGACTTGTATTTGTCGCACTGTGAATTCGTTAAATTAAAGTTTGTTTTACTTATAAAAACATGTAGGAAAGTTTGTCCATTTCCAATCTTTATGTTCGCTGATTTTATTCCTGATTTATTGACAGGAAAAGCTCGGCGTATCGCTCACTAATTAACATCTGAAATATGAGTCCACTCGAGACGTGTGCTTGAAAACTGAAATTATAAATGCTCCTAATAAAACGTAAGGTCACCTCAAGAATTTATGCAGAAATTAATTTTGTCAAGGACTTTTGCGAGATTTGAATTTCTTCTGTTTCATCACAACAGGCTCAATTAACTTTGTACAATGCTTTAATGAATAATTTTTTTGTAATTAATTTGACTAAAAGTTGCTGCTAAAGAGTAACAGCAGTAATTGTTAATGCAAAAATGTTCAGAACGATATTTGTCTTGCTGCTATGGACAAATTTGTGGGTAACAACTTTAAGATTTAATAAAAAAAATCATAGCAAGGCCCATAAATTTATGTAAAAGTGAAACTAAAAACAAAATCCACTGTTTTTGCTGCTAAACTGTATATCTACTGTTCCTGGTCATGTTTTTTTTTGGACAATTTTAGTGTAAATTAAGTAAATTTGCAGCTTTCTGGTCAAAAAAACGCTTAAATTTAAGTTTGTGCTGATTTCAAGTAGTTGGTGACATCACATAAGACTGCTCTGATTACAGCCAGGGGTAGTTTGACGTTTGGATACTTGTCAGACCAATCACACTGTTCCTTATACCTCCAGACCACGCCCCTCGCTCTCGTCTTGAGTCGTCTAGATACAGCCCAGTTTAGCAGCTTTATTTGAAATGTAGTTTTGGATGAAGTTTGTGTGTTTAGTCCCACTTTTTTGTAGGAAAGTTCACAAATTAACTTGCATGACTGTCCATCCATCCATTTTCTTCTACTTATCCAGGGCCAGCAGTCTAAGCACTAAGGGACTCCCAGACTTCCCTCACCCCAGTGTGTCCAGGGTCTTCCCCGGGGCCTCCTCCCTGTGGGACATGCCCAGAACCCCTCCTCTCAACATGGAGGAGCAGCGGCTCTACTCCGACCTCCTCCTTCTATCTCTAAGGGAGCGCCCAGCGGAAGAAACTAATTACGACGGCTTGTTCTTTTGGTCCTTACCCAAAGCTCATGAGCAGAGGTGAGTTCAAGTATCTAGTTGCCTGACTCTGACATATTTTAATCCTAATTTCTCTTCTATTTCTATTTTAACTTTATGGAGCTCAACAGCGACAGTCTGCTCCTGTTCCGGACGTAAATGTTCCTTTCATTTTCCCCAAAGGCACCCTGGAGGCTAACCAGCTACGTGCTAACTAACATCCATAACACGGCTGTTTAAAACGCAAGAACTGGCGAAATACTTTAATAATTTAGCCGTTTATAGAGTTCCAGAAACAGACTTTAAATAAAATGAAAGGTCTTGTGATCATTAGTTACCACAGAGATGATTAGCCCTGAGCTTTCAAACGTTTAATATAATTCTTTTTGGAAAGTCCATGGGAGAAATGAACGGGAAATGTACTTCTGGAAACGGAGGGAGGGTGGTCACTGTTGAGCTGTTACTCTGTTCTGGGAATGACACATGGGCCGGGCAGCTTGGAAATGACTCCTGCCAAATCTCATTTTAAATTTCAATTTTGGACTGATAGATATCTGAGAAAACACATCCACATTTCACAGATAACAGTATATGAGCTGGATTGAATTCATTTGAGCTCTTCATCTGCATTAGCGTAGCTGCTGCAGAGCTCTGTCCCTGAAAACATGAATAAAAACATTTTCACGACATGTTCGGTGCGTCCTGACCTACCCCGTCATTTTGAAATTCACAAAAAACACAATTGCCTGTATTTTTAGACAGCTAAAATATCCCAGAATTGTTCCTAAATTCTTGACAAGAGCTTCTGCGGCTAAAAAGGCCCCTGGGAGACGTTATTTATAGTCGTACAAAAAGGTATGCCTTTTCTCGAGGGGGTTTGTTGGGAAGAAAAAGATGAAAAAGCGACTTCAGACTCAAGCAGCAGCAGCATTCAAACTGATGGAACATTTTACTTAAATATGCAGATTGAAAACAATGTATAGCACCACCAGAAGAGTGTTTAGTGTTAGATTCTCGAGGCCTGTCGCGATATAATCAAATATAGACGATAAACGATAATATTGGAAGTAATTGACTATCCCCCAAAAACTATTCTAAATAATGTATCTGTAATGAGTCAAACAAGTATATATTCATCCTTCTACAGCTGAAATATTATTAAAATGCTGAAAAATATCCCAAAATATCCCCTTAAATGCACAGAAATTGTAGACACGATAAATGTTGAGCCCCAAAAAATATCGTTCCAGCTTTTCACATACAGAACGTTAAGTCGGTGAAGTGATTTTGGCCGATAATCCAACATACAGAGATCATTATTTTCCAATATATTTGTTGTAAATTGCAGTATCGATCTATAATATTGATCCCACAGACCTGACGCCTCTTTATGCAAAGTGTCATTTCACCAGGACAAGCAGCAGATATTTAGAAAAATGGGTTTTTATTGTTGAAAAATGGCATTTTTTAACCCAAGAAGTTCAACTAACACTCTAAAGTGAATACAGGGCAGTGGGTGGAGATAGGGGGTAAGTGAAAGCTGATTTTTTGAGCACTCAAGCTTCATTGTATCACCAGAATGTGCAGGAAAAAATACTTATCAACAGGGCAGTGGACAGGGGGAACAAAGGCGTCTGTTGTGGGATTTAGGGGCCCAGAATTGGACCTTCTTCCTATTAATTTCTAATTAAGGGGGGCCCCTGTGAGACTTCTTGTCCCAGGCCCCCAAATTTCAGTTGCCGGCCCTGCTCATGCGCAATATTATCAGCGAGATCGTAGTTGTTTTCACTGATGACAAAGTACAAGACTATCACAGCAAAATTTACTCATGAATCAGATTAAAATTATAATTATTCATATCAATAACTATCTTTAATCGCAATTATTTTGGCTTTTAATGATGACACTAAAGTTCAATCTTGTCCTGGGCCTAGTCATGAGTTTTCTTATAAACCAGCTCTTACCACATCTGGGATTATGACACATTCTACAACCTGAAAACCAACGTGTGTTCAGTGTTTCCTGTTATACGCAACATTTTTAGGACATTTTTCCATATAATATTGTGTTTTAAAGTGTAAATTGCCATAGCAACAGTGTCCATCTCATTCAGAAACACATGTATTGATTATTCAGTCGATTTTCCGTCGCGGTGCAGCTTGAAACTGCTCCTCACTCACCTCTGACCTGCACAAGTCCAAACATCACCGCACTTTTATTATTTTACCAGTGTCATGTCGCCTGTACGTCCAGATTTTCACATATTTTAAAGACATATCCTGTTCCGATGAGGCTTTTCTGTAAAACCAACAGATTTCCACAGCTCTCGTCTGACTCCTAATGAACAGGCACATTAATTACTCCGCATAATTTATTGCTACATTAATTTGTTCATCCCAAATATGTGCAAAATGGCAAAAGGTTTTCCTCCTCAGAAGTACAAAGAACGGGAGTGTGCTGAGTTTAGAATTTTTGTTTGAATTTTAGTCTTGAACTTGAGCAAGGTTCACCTAAATTCTTATTCATCATGTATTTGGTTTATCTTGGTGAGGTCAGTTGGTCGAGCGTTTGCCCCCGACCCACAGGTTGGCGGTGCAATTCTAGCTCCCACAGATGAATACTGATGTTGTGTCCTTGGGTAAGACACTTCACCCACCTCGCCTTGATGTAAAATGCTTTGAGTGAAGGAAAAGCGCTGTACAGTGGGCTTAAACAGCAATCTGCGAAGTATAAGCTTTATTTTTACATTATTCTCTCTGTTTCTTGTCTGTAAAACTCCTCACCACACACTTTATACACTTTTCTCTTAACATTTTCTCACATTTCTCTCTTGTTTAAACACAAAGTTCAAACCTTCGTCGGTGCCTTTGTCGGTGCAGAACGTTTCATCGACATTGTGGGTTTTGTCGGGGAGAAAACTTGCAAACATACAGCACTTCAGAGTCACACTGATCCAACATTTATGTAAATTTGTCTGACACATTCTGTACTGTACAGGAGACACGGAGGAGACTGATGGACAATGGTCTACAGTCCCTCAGCCAATCAGGACGCAGAACACAATGGTCTACAGTCCCTCAGCCAATCAGGACGCAGAACACAATGGTCTACAGTCCCTCAGCCAATCAGGACGCAGAACACAATGGTCTACAGTTCCCTCAGCCAATCAGGACGCAGAACACAATGGTCTACAGTCCCTCAGCCAATCAGGACGCAGAACACAATGGTCTACAGTTCCTCAGCCAATCAGGACGCAGAACACAATGGTCTACAGTCCCTCAGCCAATCAGGATGCAGAAGACAATGCACGTCCATACGTTGTAAAAAAAAAAAAAAAAAAAACATATGAAATTGCACTAAAAATATTTGCAGACTTTGTAAGATGAACTGTGATATAGTGAGGGACCAGCGTATAAAAAATGTGACTATTTGTGACCATTTAACTGCGGACAGACCCGTCACAATAATTACTATAAAGAATCAATCATTCAATATATGACAGAGGGAGCTAAACTTAGATATAAGTTTATCATCGTCATTTTGCAATTTTTTATTGTAGTACAGTAACGTTTGAGCTCTAGAGGGTTGAAGTATTTCCTTTGGCTTTGGGGTTATTTTGTCAGTCGCTTAAAGTAGTTTCAATATTGTCGTTTATCAGGATATTCTCAGTATGGAACTTCGTAAAGTATTCTCATGATTCGAGACATGTTCTTGTGTGAGGTTTAGGGCTGATTCATTCTTGAAACTCTGCACCAAGCTCTGGACTTAGGACTTACCGAGTGTTCTAATATTTTTGTTCATTCCCTGGACTTTTGCTTCCATTGTCGACATGACAATCGGAACATGGCTCTTGACCACAGAGCAGAGAGCAGCTGCAAAGGTTTTTTCTTTGTTTTAGGCTCGGGCTTGACGGTGTTTCGTTAAAATACAGATCGACAGGAAAAAAAGACCAATCAAAAAGATTTTTTCCGAACAATCATTGGCAGCGCTTTCGGACATTTCATTGGTTTAGCGCTGCACACGCTGGATTATATGGATATGTATCACTCTTTGGCGACTCGCTGAGACTGGATTTAAATCAGACGACAGCGACGTGCCGTGTGCATGTCTGTGTCTGTGGAGTTTATAGATCGCTAAAAACATGTCCGCTCGAGGATATCAGTCTATTACATCATAAGTTCAGTGATTTACAGCTGTGTCCTCCTCTGCTTTAAGTCCTGTCATTTAGCTTCATGTGTTTGATGTTCTTATATAATCGTGCGTTTGTAAATGGGTCGTGTTGGTTTATGTAACGCCACAGTTTACTCTACGTCCTTTATGTGGTTTTGTACAGAGGTTTTCTCAGTTTTAGTGACTGAAAAGAAGAATGACTGGGGCTGATTGTGGTGGATTTGATGATTTTAGGTTAAATAAGGCTCGTCTTTTACTCTGGAGCAGCAGGCTGTATTTTGACGAGTGGTTTTGAAGCCAAACTTTGCTAATTTGACACTTGATGAAACCGGGAGGTCTGTGCAGCTCTCCTCTGTGTCAAAGCACCGCGATACACCACTTTACTGTAGTTTATAGGCTCATCTCTCTCTTTTCTCTTCAGTTTGTCCCGGACCAAAAGACACAATGTTTGGTCTGGAACATTCACATTGGGACTTTGGACCAAACAAAAGTCCAAAAGTCCAGATCAAGTGTGAAAGCTGCTTCAATCTGCACCACTCTTCAAATTCACAATAACATAAAACGGCTGGTACAGGGCGGCCCAAAAGTCACTGACACTTTTAAATCTTCAGTAGCTCCTTTAATTCTTAAGTTAGACTCACCAAATTTTAGCAGTAGATAAACTGAACCTTCACAGATTGTTGTCAGTATATATGGTTAGAATTGTTCACTTACACTTGAACTTATCACTACTTAAACTAGAGGAAGTAAAAATGAATGAATTATGTTTTTTAAGTGTCCACCATTTTGGGTTTGTCTCTGAACAGCCTGATCCAACACACTTTACAGAACATTTAAAGCATTTCTGGGCTTATGGCTCTTATTTGATCCTCGATATTATGTTTTAAGTCGTTTATTGTCTGAGGTTTATTCACAAACACCTTTTCTTTAAGATAGACCCACAGGAAGAAATCAGGACTAGTCAGGTCTGTGGAGATCACACACTGCCCCCTGTGGTTTGTGAATCTGACCCATGTGACTCAAAGTACCACTGTACAATGAGGGTTCATTCCTCGGTGCTGTATTTGCTCAGATTAATGTCGGAAGAGTCGTTCTGAATGCTCTGAAAAAATACAATAAAAATATTTAGAAACAAAAGAGTTATGAGTTTTTTTTAACTGTCAGTGACTTTTGGGCCACCCCGTATTATAGTTTGACTTTAAAAAGAAAGAATACTGTACCTTTAAGGCATACAGTTGGATTTGTCCCTGACTTGGTGGGATCTCTGGGGTGTGACGGTCGCACAAACCTTGTACGATTAGAAATGGAGCAGCCGTTTGAAGGAGCCGCTGTGGTTTTCAGGAGCAACTGCTGTAAATGTATAGCCATGTGAATGATGGGTAAACGCCGGGCTGTCGGCATTGTTCTGACAGATGATTGGATCTCGAAGCCTTTCTCTTACATTCGAGACGATTCCATTTCTCAAACTCTGACATTTCTTTACTTAAATTCAACTGAACACATGGACACTGAATCAAAGAGACGTTATAGATTTTGCACCAAATCTGGTTACTACATAAAGCTTCCACCAGGTTTGTGGAAATGCAAGAGTAATAAAACAGGCAAATAAAAAAATGCTAATCTGCTTTACGCCACAGTGAAATGGCAGTTCAACAGGAAAACAACGGACCTGCTTCTATTAAATGGTTTTATATCATTGCAATTTACAAAGAATGTGCATTGTGTTCTGTGTCCTGATTGGCTGAGGGACTGTAGACCATTGTGTTCTGCGTCCTGATTGGCTAAGGGACTGTAGACCATTGTCCATCAGTCTCCTCCGTGTCTCCTGTACAGTACAGAATGTGTCAGACAAATTTACATAAATGTTGGATCAGTGTGACTCTGAAGTGCTGTATGTTTGCAAGTTTTCTCCCCGACAAAACCCACAATGTCAATGAAACTTTCTACACCGACGAAGGTTTGAACTTTGTGTTTAAACAAGAGAGAAATGTGATAAAATGTTAATGCCTGTGTGAGAAAAGTGTATAAAGTGTGTGGTGAGGGGTTTTACAGACAAGAAACGAGAATAATGTAAAGAAATTGATAGATTTCATCTATTGTGGGTTATTTTTAGAACCCCCACGATAAATGAGGGACCACTGTAGTTTAATACTAAATAACCCTTTAATAATTTACTTATATCGAAAGCAAACATATAATTCCTGTGTCAGATCAAACACTGGCATCTAGTGAAAATCCTTTGGGAAATGAATATTGTCAATACCTGGATCGATGAAAACGAGGTTACATCCAGTCTGGATACTGTCAATCGTTGGATTATATCTATGAAATTTGGTTTAAGGGCGGCTCAATAGACCAATTCTTCACCCTCAAAATTTCCAGTCGACTTCTCACTTCTCCACAAATGAGATAACTCTTACTGCGCTTTGGAAATAGTGTGGAGCAAATTCCAGCTCAGAACTATTAAAGAACACGGGTTTAAGGACGTTTAAAGAGATGAACACTCAACAGATTCTGGTATTGTCCATTCAAACCCAGCTATGCTTCCATTGTAGGGAGTATTATAACACAGAAGGCCAGATCACAAGGACCGAGCCTGATGTGTCTGTGATACAGCAGTTTCTCGTATATATCTCGGGGTTAGTTCTAAAAATAAACCATAATAGGCGAAATCTGTGAAGTAGTCAGCTTTTTTCTTTTTTTTTTTTCAATTATTCTATATGTTTCTTGTCTGTAAAACTCCTCACCACACACTTTATACACTTTTCTCGCACAGGCATTAACATTTTCTCACAATTCTCTCTTGTTTAAACACAAAGTTCAAACCTTCGTCGTTGCCTTTGTCGGTGCAGAACGTTTCATCGACATTGTGGGTTTTGTCGGGGAGAAAACTTGCAAACATACAGCACTTCAGAGTCACACTGATCCAACATTTATGTAAATTTGTCTGACACATTCTGTACTGTACAGGAGACACGGAGGAGACTCATGGACAATGGTCTACAGTCCCTCAGCCAATCAGGACGCAGAACACAATGGTCTACAGTCCTTTAGCCAATCAGGACGCAGAACACAATGCACGCTCATACTTATACATACGCAAAATTGCACAAAGACCATGACAGATGAGCCACGTTATATCGAGGGACGCCTGTACAGTGTGAATTTCCCTTTTAACAACATGGCACCAATTCATGTGTAACTTCTCCATAGAGTGATCTGCGCCTCTGGTTACTACTGGTTTAATATCCCATCAATCTGGAAGATGTATGGGCTCTGTCAGCTCTATTTCAAATACACTCTTGACCATTACATTTTTAATTAACCCCTAGCGCAGCCTATTGGAGAACTGTCCGAGACGTCGACCGTGTGTAACTCTTGGGTAATGCAGTACAATATTAGCACGTACTTTAGCATGGCTGATTCGCAAACCATATTGTGAAAGAAAAGATAATGTTTTCGCACAGACAGGAGAAGAGTTGGTACTACTTATCAAGTGATTAAGGCAATCTCTTTATTCCACTCCAGTTTCCATGGCGATGGGACTCGATTTGAGGATCGTGGTCGGGTCGTGCGTGCGGATGTGTGTATGTCGGCGCACGCCTTAATTTGCTGTAGACTTGGCAAAATGAAAGAGATAGTGGTAAAAAAGAAAAGCCCCAAGTAAGCCCTTTTCTGTGTAAAATTAGCGGGAAAAATTGGGATGCAGGTTGCCAGGGTAACGGACGGAAGACAAATCCGTGTACAGTGCCGTTCAATATGCAATCAAAAATGAAAAGAAAAAAAAGATTAGTTTTATCACAAAGGACGTCAGGACTACAAACACTACAGTGACTCCATAATACAGTCTGCAGCTTGTCACAGACGCTTTAATATTAATGAAATTTCGATCATATCCGGCCTTAGCAGCAGTAAAAACTCATTTAATTGTTCCAAAAACACAAAAGAAGTCCTGAAATGAATGGGTTGTAGAAAATTAAATGGGTATTGTTTTAATTTTGTGCGTGTGTCGTCGTAACTTCGAGGTTTTGTTTAGTGCAGGGGTCTCAAACTCAAATTAACTGGGCGCCACAGGAGGCAGGAGGAAATTCTGGAGGATTTTATGGACAAACATCGTTATTTGTTGAATCTTTTGTGACGGGAGTACACAGCAAGAGTGAATACGTGTGTTTGGGGTTTACATTTAAACTTTCAGATTGTCCCGCGGGCCACAAAATATCGTCCTGCGGGCCGAAACTGGTCCCCGGGCTTCGAGTTTGAGACTCCTGGTTTAGTGTAAAGGAGGAGCTGGGAAAGAAACACAAACTTGTCGTAATCGTGAAGGAAGAGATTCCAAAAAAGCCATACAGTACTTATACCCCAAGAAAGGTACTATCTATAGAAGACAAGGTCAGAAATGAATAGAATAGAATATGTCTTTATTGTTATTCCACATGTACAACGAAATTTAAAAAGTGTCAAACAGTTCGAGGAGCTAGGAAAACTAGTAGACCACCCTCAGACATACTTACATCACACTTATGTATCCTCAGCTGTTCACAGAGAGGTAAAATACGTCGCTAACAGTCACTTACAGTCACTAAAAAGAAGTTTTACAACACCTTTTGTTAACTTAAAAATAGATACTAGTAGCAGGTGACAAAAGCAACTGATTTTGGTGCAGACATCTTGACATTGTGTTGCATTTTTACAGAGAAAGAAGTTCACCTCAATGCTTAAAACACAAACTATCCAACGTAAAGTTTAAGAGAAAAAATCATGTTTTCACTTGTGACCCCGGAAAAGGACTTTATGTAGGACTAGTCTAGTATCCACAGTGTCTCCGGACAGAAATAAATACTATAAATGTGAGGAGTAATATATCAAATAAAGAAATAATAAACACGCAAATACAGAATATACAGAAACACACGAAATATATTCGAGATACGCTGTTTATAATGATACAAAGCAGTAATGAACTAACACTGAGACCATGGCACTTTCTCACCTCAAATAATTGAATAAAATAAAGTTTATTCAATTTTTATTTTTTTATTGAACCTTTATTTAACCAGGAAAGTCCCACTGAGAATAAAAACCTCTTGTTCAAGGGAGTCCTGGCCAAGCGGCAAATAAAAAATACAGTTGCATAATTACAAAAGGACAAGATAACAAGAAAAGACAAACAGACAGTTAAATGTTTGTCTGTCGAGGGCGGCAGATGGAAAGTAGCTTCTGGTGCAGCCATTTTTTAATGTAACTGCACATTGTCCTTCAAATAAATCAACTAAATATTTAAACAATTATAAAAAACAAGTGCATGTTGTGGAGAGAGACAAGTGTCCATGAGGGCAGTGAAAATGCAAAAGTCTGCTGGTCCATGAACGCACCACCGACGCAAATTACGCAGCAGCAAAAGATAAAAAACAGAATTAATTAAGGCCGGATTGATTCATAAGAATAATTTGACTTACATTCTCAAGGACACGTGAACTATTGTAGATGAAACGAAAGAGAAAGTCTGAAGTCGGAAAGGACGACAGGAGCGACCGTCCCAAACACGAACGCTGACTACGACTAAAAGTTTCGCACTGATGAATCCTGATTGGTTGAGGAGTCAGAAGGGCTGGTCACTGATTGGTTAAGATGGTCGCTGGGCTCGAATGTCTGAATAATAATGAAAAAATACTTATGACTAAACTATGAGCGTCTTAAGCAGATTAATACCATCCAAACAATCTGAGTAAAACTACGCTCGTTAACATTTATAGCTTTGACTTTGGCCTGACTTGCGTCTCGTCCTGGCTCATACGCAGTTCTGTCGCCCTGTTTCAGAAAATAGTCTGAAAAAACTCAAAATTTCTGCTGGAACTCGGTGTTCCTTCACTAAAGACTGGTTTGAAGATGGATCAGTGTACTCTTTACTCTGATCATCTCCGAGCTCATCTGTGGGGAGACTGTTGTCCCGGGATCCAAGAAAAAAGAAAAAAAACTGCGAATCAAAGCCATTATTTGGGCGCAGTCCCGATTAAAAAAAAAAAAAAGACTGTAAAATGGTTACCAAACCCGACACAAGCTCCACTCTTGGTATTACACGCAGTTCTAGTCCGTTTTGATTGAGCAATTTTATCCGTTTTCCTCAAAGAGAGTCTATGGCAATGTGCCTCTAAATCACACATGCCAAACTGAGGCCCGGGGGCTAAATCTGGCCCGCGGTTTAATTATATTTGGCCCCTGAGATCATATCGAATGTGCATTAGAGCTGCCCCACGGGTATATAGCGCATGTACCATTAATACTACATATCCCAGAATGCAAACAGCTACTAGTCACTTTGGTCAGAGAAATACTACAGAGAGACACATGTTTAAATTAATCCTACTGATGTTTTTTTTTTCAGATTTAATTTCTCATTTTTTTGTAATATCAAGCTTGAGTTGTTCAAGATTCCATATGAAAAGGTTAAATGTTCATCAGGTGTTGTCAGTTTTTCTATAAATGTTGAGTTTGTTTGTCACATGACACTTTGTCCAGGGAACGAAATGATGTTATAACAAGAACTAAACCTGGTCAAAAAGTACATTTATTCTTACAAAAATAATGTTCAAAGGTGGATACAAATTAAACAGCTGCTTAAGACAAAAATAAACAAAATTACCAAACAGAAAAGCTGCAGCTGGGGCCCCACTGGTCGCCGATGTGCTGCGCTCCAGGCTTTTACTCCCCTGGTTGAGGCTCAGGGTGGATCTATGTGGTGGATCTGGTTATCCAGTCCAATCCAATCCAACTTTATTTCTATTGCACTTTAAAAAAACAACAATGTTGACCAGAGTGCAGTACATAACAGACATTTTAAAAACACAGATATAAAACAGATAAATACGAATAAATAACTACATAATGTACCTTTAAACTGAGAAAAAGTTGTTTTAAGAGCAGATTTAAAAGTAGAGAGAGACTCAGCCTGTCTAAGGTGCGAGGGCAACGCGTTCCACAGTTTGGGACCGGCCACAGAGAAGGCACGGTCCCCTCGAAATTTCTTCCTGTTTGGTGGGACCATAACAGTAGATGATCTGCAACCTGAGTGGTTAAAGGAAGGAAAGGCCAGACAGGACTGATCCTTAACAGAGTCGTTCAAGATTTTGTGTTTAAGCAAAAATACAGTTTGTTTCCAAATGAAAAGGTTAAAAATTACACATCAGGTGCAGTCAGTTTTTCAATAAACGCTGAGTTTGGCCCAGTGTGAATTTGTCTGTTGTTAATGATGGATTCAACATATTTTTAATATGTTTATTGATCTCACTGTGAATCTTAAAGGTGATGTAATGTTCATTGTTATTATAATCACTATAATAATGATATGTAACCTTAATCTGAGCTTTGCAGAGAATGTCTTGTGAAAGTTGAATGACCATGGGAGATAACAGGAAACACTCTGAGAGGTGTTTGGGCGAATAAGGACTGAAAGGAATGCTTAAGCAACAATATTTTGAAATTAACTTTGTAATATGTGATTTTCTCACTGCCTCACTGCTTGTTGCCCCCCCCCCCCTTGAGAGTGAGCAGTGATGTGTAACTAGGGATCCTAACTGAATAAAGAAGGAGAAAGGCGGTGGAGACTTCAGAAAGGGAGAGGAGGTTGTAATCTGAAGGTTTGGCCTCCCCGTCTTTTCTCCTCATGAGTATAGCAATAATAATCTCTCTTGTCTTCTCCTCTTTTGAACTCTAATTAGGTTAAGTGTGAACCTATCAATTAATTTTGGCCCAGTGTGAGCTTGAGTTTGACGCTCTTGCTCCAAAATGATCATGAGAAGGTTTGTACGCTGATCCCAACGTCTGATGAAACACATTTAGTTTGTATTAATCTAAGGAAAGAGCCTCATCGTCTTTGTTTCTATAGAATTGTTTCCTTCACTATAACAGTCCACAGTCTGGCATAAATGCGTCTGTAACTATAATTTATTGTTCTCTCCCGTCTCTGAGGCTGTGGCAGGTTCCACTTAGATTTCATATAATGTGTTTTCTTGTTGTTTTCTTTGCTTAAATAGACCAACACGGCAGGACAGTTACAGCTCGTGTCTTTATTCAAAAACTTAACTCAACTCTGTGGCGCCGTGTGCACCTTCACCCTCACATTTATCGGTGCACTCCTCATATGCGCTGTACTGCAACAATAAGTAGGAACCAATATTAATATGAAGAAAGTAAAGTAAAGTAAATAAGTACAAAGTAAAACCCCTCGTTTATTGTAGAGGTTAAGTTCTAAAAATAGTAGTCAGCTTTATTTTTTACATTATTCTCTCTGTTTCTTGTCTGTAAAACCCCTCACCACACACTTTATACACTTTTCTCACACAGGCATTAACATTTTCTCACATTTCTCTCTTGTTTAAACACAAAGTTCAAACCTTCGTCGGTGCCCTTTGTCGGTGCAGAACGTTTCATCGACATTGTGGGTTTGTCGGGGAGAAAACTTGCAAACATACAGCACTTCAGAGTCACACTGATCCATCATTTAAAATTTGTCTGACACATTCTGTACTGTAAGGAGACACGGAGGAGACTGATGGACAATGGTCTACAGTCCCTCAGCCAATCAGGACGCAGAACACGGTCTACAGTCCCTCAGCCAATCAGGACGCAGAACACTATGGTCTACAGTCCCTCAGCCATCAGGACGCAGAACTCACAAGTCCCTTAGCCAATCAGCGCAAAACACAAAGGTCTCCCCTCAGCCAATCAGGACACAGAACAGATGGTCTACAGTCCACAATGCAGAACACAATGGTCTACAGTCCCTCAGCCAATCAGGACGCAGAACACAATGGTCTACAGTCCCTCAGCCAATCAGGACGCAGAACACAATGGTCTACAGTCCCTTAGCCAATCAGACGCAGAACAAATCAGGACGCAGAACACAATGGTCTACAGTCTCTTAGCCAAATCAGGACGCAGAACACAATGGTCTACATCTCTTACTCACATGCAGAATGGCTACAGTCTCTTAGCCCCAAAATCCTACAGCGCGCAAACACAATGCACGAAACTCACATGCATAATTTCCCCCCAAAAATCCGCGAAACAGTGAAAGCTGAACCGCAATATAGCGAGGGACCACTGTGTACAAAATACTAATGTCCCATATTAATGTTAATACATAAAATCAAGTCAAATAAATGAAATGTTACACAGATCTATTCCCACAGACAATGTTTCGAAGTACGTTTTTAACTCACAAAGATAGCTTCGTCTTAGCTTGTTTTCCACAAAGCTTCGTCTGTATAAATTTAACTCGGCGTTGCATAAAAACTAGCCGACGGTATTTGAGCCACGCCGTAAGTGCCTTCCTCAGTAGCATATGCGGATGTGGGATTGGGGGCCGACTGCCTGAGGAGATACTGAATAGGCCTGATCCTAATTGAACTGTCCTGCTGGGGAGAAAATGCACATCATTATGGCCATTAGTAATAATCACCGCCGATTAGGGTCGGAGCTAGCATGCGCACGGACTACCTTATACCAAGTTTTATTTCACACCTCGTGGCATTGTGGGGGCACGGAGGAGTTTGAATGGACTTGATTTATGATGTGCTGTGATTGGTGGCTGGTCGCGGCAGGTTAATGAGCAGATATGATGGATTGGGACAAAAGCTGAGGTGGAATTTACAGTTTGCCTTCGAAGATAAGGTCTACAGCTGTTAAGCACTTTGCAATTCAGTCCTTTTTGGTAATCTTCCAAGTATACTTTTAGCTGTTAGCTTTATTTTTGCTTCTATATAATCTGCACCACTGCCTGCCATGTTGCCTAGAATGTTCCACAGTGCACATTACAACAAACTGATGTGTCTGTCAATTGTAAGTGTTGCTAGTTCAATTCAATCCGATTTTATTTATGTAGCACATTTAAACCAACTTTCGCTGAACCTAAAAGTCGACAAAAACCAATAAACAGATAACACGATACATAGGAAATAAAACAATAAAACACCAAGATATCCCGTCGAGCTCGTCACGTTTAGTGCTAATAAAGACCTGAAATATCTCCAGTGGTGTCCTCTGCTTATCTCAGTGGAGCTAGATAAGTTTAATGCCATGCTCTGGAACATTTCGGGCAAAGCAATAAAACCTTCACCTCCACTGGAAAAGTTGTACATGTTGCACTTTAAATACGCTAATGTTTTATTGAAAATACTTGAGGTTTCTCTGTCTAATCCATAGACAGTTTATATAAATGAATGTCTGTTTTTATATAAGTGAGCATCGACTCTGGGACCAGTTCACTCTCTATTGAAAAACTGTGGCCCCTCTCTCTGTAACTGCTGCTGTCAGACTCGTCATTTTGGTCTTAAAATGTTCGTTTTTACCCGCTTTACATGATCCTGGAGTTTTTATTTCACTATTGTGTCTGTAAATCAAGATATGAACATTAAAACAGTTGTCGGTCACTATGTCGCGGTTCACCTTTCACAGTTTCACAGATTTTTTTGGTGCAATTTTTCATGCTTTTTTTTTTTTTTTTTTTACATCATATAAATGTGCATTGTGTTCTGCGTCCTGATTGGCTGAGGGACTGTAGACCATTGTGTTCTGCGTCCTGATTGGCTGAGGGACTGTAGACCATTGTGTTCTGCGTCCTGATTGGCTGAGGGACTGTAGACCATTGTGTTCTGTGTCCTGATTGGCTGAGGGACTGTAGACCATTGTGTTCTGTGTCCTGATTGGCTGAGGGACTGTAGACCATGTGATGTGAGGGACTGTAGACCTGCTGCTTCCTGATTGGCTGAGGGACTGTAGACCATTGTCCATCAGTCTCCTCCGTGTCTCCTGTACAGTACAGAATGTGTCAGACAAAATTTACATAAATGTTGGATCACAGTGTGACTCTGAAGTGCTGTATGTTTGCAAGTTTTCCTCCCGACAAAACCCACAATGTCGATGAAACGTTCTGCACCGACAAAGGCACCGACGAAGGTTTGAACTTTGTGTTTAAACAGAGAGAAATGTGAGAAAATGTTAATGCCTGTGTGAGAAAAGTGTATAAAGTGTGTGGTGAGGGGTTTTATAGCCGGAAAACATATAGAATAATTGTAAAAAATAAAGCTGGCTACTATTCTGGTTATTTTTAGAACATAACCCTCTGATAAATGAGGGTCCACCGCAACAGACAAATCAGGCGCCTTCTCTCCCTGAGGTCTCTTCTGCTAGCGTTAGCAACAGGTTTGACTGACAGTATTGCTAGGCACCTGCTCCCTATTAAACCAGTGGTGTGAGCAGGAATTCTCTGGATTGGCTCTTTGGTTGCTATGATACTCGCAGTCGGAATCCCAAATACGGCTCCAAATTGGCTGCTATAACCGCTAACCTCGATGAGCTTCATTTGACTGGAACACTATGGGTGACGTCTCACTCCTTTAGCGCACTTCTTTACACAGATTATGCTCTAACCCTGTCTTTACCCTGGTGACTTGGTATCTCGATATCTTCTCTGCCTTGATACCTTGACATCTTAACTTAAAAAAAAAAGTTTCCATTACTACGTCCTGAAAATTCATGCTGCTAATCCTCGGGGTAAATCGTCTGCCTTTAGCACATCCATTACACTGGTATACAGGGTCACACGCAGTTCACCAAGCAATTAACTCCGACGAATTAATTGCGGACTTTAGAAATGTCGACTAAAGTGAAACATAAGCCACACAGCCAGAAATTTGCAATGGCTACGGTTTGATTAGCTTTCATGCTAGCTTAGGCTGAAATGGCTTAGGCTCAATAGTTAACACTGCACATTAGTATGCCATTACGTCCTCTCTTTGCATAGGGAAAGCATTCGGAAGGAATAGCTAATCAAATAAGGCTGCTGCATTTAAATTACAGAGGTATTATACTTTCCGGGCAACCCATTAGTTATCCTTGACTTTCATAAAAATTAATTTAGCCCTTTAGCATGAAAAGGAACAAAGCTATTCCGAATGCATTTGAGGCGTGGTAATGATCGAACAGCGTGTGTACAAAAGGGGGTCAAAGGTTAAGGTCAGACGCTTCTCCAGTGACTGAGATCCAGACGTGACCTGGTTAAAAATGCAATTAATGTAAAGGGAGCAGAGGAAAGTAGAACGCCGCAAAGCACAATGGTATGTTTTAGTAAAAGTATCATTAATTCTGACTTTTAAGTGCCACATATGTGATTGCTTTCATTCCTATGCGCAGTAGGATGCTTGACCTGTCTGGACTTCTGTTCCTGGACACGTTTATAGTAAAGGATCAAGGTACATTTTATATATAACTGTACTCTTAAAGCGCTCATATTACACGATTTTCTGATCTATGTTACGTCTAATGTCGTTTCCTCGTCACAAACAGACCTGGAGTTGTGTTTTTTTGTTTCATTCACACACGTTTAACACAGACAAACCTGCAGATTTAGGCTTTCAGAGTTCTTCAGAGTGAGCTGTTCACTTTAAAACTACCACTTCATGACATCACAAGGTGGAACAGAGCATTTTGAGGTTTGGAGATGTAGACAGACGAATAATAAAGCTTCCAAATTGCATGTAAACCTGGTGGACTGTGATTGAGGTGTCATGGGTGGACTCTGGAAGAAGCTGGTACTAACTTGGATGACTGTTGACCACATGTAACAGTCAGATCACACTAGGAGAGGCGTTCAACTGCATAAAGTAAGAAACATCCAGAGAATTGTTATGTATCATAGTGGTCTCTTGTTGATCGCGGGGGTTACGTTCTAAAAATAACCCGCAATAGGCGAAATCCGTGAAGTATCAGCTTTATTTTTTCTATTATTATATGTTTCTTGTCTGTAAAACCCCTCACCACACACTTAGGTATTAACATTTTCTCACATTTCTCTCTCGTTTAAACACAAAGTTCAAACCTTCGTCGGTGCTTTGTCGGTGCAGAACGTTTCATCGACATTGTGGGTTTTGTGTCGGGAGAAAACTTGCAAACATACAGCACTTCAGAGTCACACTGATCCAACATTTATGTAAATTTGTCTGACACATTCTGTACTGTACAGGAGACACGGAGGAGACTGATGGACAATGGTCTACAGTCCCTCAGCCAATCAGGACGCAGAACACAATGGTCTACAGTCCCTCAGCCAATCAGGACGCAGGACACAATGGTCTACAGTCCCACAGCCAATCAGGACGCAGAACACAATGGTCTACAGTCCCTCAGCCAATCAGGACGCAGAACACAATGGTCTACAGTCCCTCAGCCAATCAGGACGCAGAACACAATGCACATTCATACACTGTTAAAAAAAAAAAAAAAAAAATAAAAAAAAAAGGAAGGAAAACAACTGGGACAACTGTCTGTTATGTGTTTTCTCATTTACTTGGTCATTTTAAATCAGCAGCGATGACAAACTCCAGCTTCTCTCCTGCAAACGATCACACGGTTTCATTATTTTAGACTGAAAGTTAAACTTACTGGAGCTTCATGTTACAGTTGTGCTGCCGAGAAGCAAATACGTTGAGAGTAATACAGTTCGTTGCAGGTCTGAAAATCAAAATGCCCGAGGTAAATGAACTGTTGCTATTCCCGCCAAGTGTGGTTATATTTTTAGTTGCTACATGACTAGACGCACCTGAACGCCTCGTAGCCCTCGTCTGCACCTCTTTGGTTCTTTGGCCTGAATGTAGACGGGGATAAGACGGGTCTGGCAGGTTTGGAGCTACAGAAAACTTGAATTTGGTCGTTTAGCGCACTCGGACTGAGCATGTATCGAGTGACATTTTTGCTGTGCATCTGGACGATATTAACAGTCGCATGTTTCATTATTTTGCTTCGCTACGTTAGAGTGAAAGTGAAATTTACCGGCGCTTCAGTGTATATTTGTGAACAATGCCCACAAACCATGATTGCACTCACGCTTATGTGTCCTCAGTGGAATTTCAGAATTGGTTTTATGATTTTATCTTAACGGGGTCAGATAAGAGGTCAGTCTTTAAAGGGCATGTGGGTGAAACTGAGTTATAGCAAATAAGCTTCTAATGAGCTGTATCCAGTGCAGAATAATACAAAACTACTATAAGAGTTGTGAAAAACACCGTCAGCAGTCAATAATGGATATTTTAAGTGCACTGAATGGAATCTATTTCAAAATTACCTTGAAAAATCGTTGACTAAAGTGCACGGCGTCTTTATGAAAACAGAATCCTGATACATATTTGTCAAACTAGACAAAAACGCATGAAAATTCTGCTGAAAACTCTCTGGAATGTTACTTTTGCTTTTATGAAACGCCATCGTGTTGGGATTTGGATTCTTTTTAACCACTGTGTTGGGTAGTGTTCAAAAATTACATTAAATGGCCCTGAAGGCTCCCAAAATGTGCAGATATATTATATAAGTCCGCTGTGTACTGTCTGCATCTAATTACACTTTTTTATTGTCTGACGATCAGGAAGTGGCACCCGTCTGGAGGATCTTAACGTCATCGGGGCTGTTAGAGGCAGAAAGGCTCCAAATAAACGCCATGATGGTCAGTGAGCTTAAAATGTCTGATCTTTTATGTAACAATCTGGAGAAACGTGCTCAGAGAAATATGACCTTGTACAAAGGATTAATGAAACAAGCGTGAAAGAACCATTTACATTTCCAGGTATGTTTTTTTTTTGATGAGAGAAAGATTTTTTAGTGTGCTTAAAGCCTCAAAAGAGTTTTCAATTTTGCACATGTCCCTTTTAATCTAGTCTAAAGAATAGACTTGTATCTGGAAGGATCGTTTCATAAGAACATTACAGCTTCTAATGGTGCAGTGATATAGAAAATACAACAAAATACAGCTATTTTTCAATGATAAAAACACATTAATGAAAATCTGTTGCTTTCTACAGCGAAAAGTCATGATGAAGAGGCGGGGCTTATCTTTTTGCAAAGCAGTTTCGAACCGGAAGTCAATGGGCCTGTTTCTATTCGCTGTTTTAGATCAATATTCCAGATTATAACGAACAAAATGTTAAATAATCATCTATGTTTGTGAGAGTCCATCTATTTTCTTCGGCTTATCTGGGGCCGAGTTGCTGGGAGGGAGGGAACGCTGGAGGGACTGTGTCTCTCGTCTGGCCTGGGAACGCCTTTTTGTCCCACCGGAGGAGGTGGAGGACGTGTCTGGGGTGAGGGAAGTCTGGGAGTCCCTGTTTAGACTGGTACCCCCGCGACTCGCAAGTTTAATAGTTTGTATTATATGAATTAGCTAACCTGCTAGTAAACGTTCAGAGCGCCGTTATGGCTTCATTGTCTCTGGCTCCAATTCACTTTCTATTGTAAAACTGTGTCCTCTCTCTCTCTGTACCTCTGCTGTCCCTGTCTGCTCTTAGATTCGTATTATTTGATCCTTAAATGTTCATATTAACCTTTTAAGTTAATTTAAAAAAAAAAAAAAAAAAAAAAGTGTAATTTTGATGATTTTGAGTTTATTTTGATTTGGGTTTTGGTTTTTTTTTTTTTTGTTTTTTTTTTTGTCATTTTGAGTTTATTTTTTCCTATTTTTTGTTATTTTGAGGTTTTTGGTTTTTTTTTTTTTTTTTGAGAGGGTTTTTGTTTTTTGTCTTTTTAAAATCTGTGTCTCTCTTTCTTTGCTTTCAGACTCGTCAAAAATGTTTGTATTATCTACATGATCCTGGGGTTTTTTTTATTTTTTTTTTTTTTAAGTTATTTTTTAGTTTATTTTTTTTTTTTTTTGAGGTTGTTGGTTTATTTTTGTTGTTGGGTTTTTTTTTTGGTTTTTTTATTTAGATTTTGATTTTTTTTTTTTTTTTTTTTTGTCATTTTCAGTTATTTTTTCCTATTTTTTGTTATTTTGAGTTTTTTTTTTATTTTTTTTTTTTTTTATTTTGAGAGAATCAGGCGGCTTCTTTCCCCGAGGTTGCTCCGGCTAGCGTTAGCAACAACTTTGATTGACATTGTTGCTAAGGGCCCACTCCCTGCTAAACCAGAAAAAGGGGCGTCACCTTCAACAGCCTCGCTCCTGATTGGCTCTTTGGTTGCTATGATACTCGTGGTCTAAATTCCAAATACAGAACTCAGCTCCAAGTTCGCCGCTATAACTGCTAGCGTCGATTAGCTTAATTTGACTGGAGCCGAACGTTGTAGGTGATGATGTAAATGCCCCAAAAAGCATAAAATGTCTTTTTCAATGATTTTTTTGATTAGCTAACGTTGTTTAACTTTACTTTTCCAGTGTGTCTGCTCAAAAGATCTACAACACATGTTTAAAAAGAGGCTGAGGACACGTCAACATGGCCAAAAGTTAGAAACGCCGCTGCGAGGGCTCTGCGACTAAACCAAATACATTAACTAAGACCCTTTTTTGTCAAATGCCTTTCGGTGACAGTGCCATCCCTTCACAATTAGCCGAAGAAGATAAGAAGAAAGGACACTGTTGATTAATTTAGCCGGAAAAAGAGAGTTAGCCGGCCTTTGAGTCATCGCAATTGACGCGGAAGTAACTAATCACCCAAAATCCGCCGGCCTCAAAGACAAGAGAGCAGACATGACAGGCTAATTAGTGTGGATCCACTTGGACTCGGAGTGGAACGCTCTGACGCTGAGCTATGAACGAGAAGTAAATGATGAGGGAATGCCTAGTAGAAGTTTTACCAAAAAAGAGAGTAAGCCTCGCACAGATTTTTGGTTGAAAAGCCAAAAATTAGCGTCAGGTTCCTTGATGTGAAGCGCTTTGAGGGTCTTCGACATGGAAAAGTTGTGATTAGCTTTTAAAAACTTGTGAATGATAAAGATGCTCTGAATGCATAAGGTCAGAGAGGATTCACTTTCAAAAACTAAATGCCACTTACTAAAATATTACACATTCACAACTGTCTAGTTATTCAAACTTTACATTGGTGAGTTTTGCTTCTTTTTGCATCAGAATTAAGCTCAGGACGTTCCAAAATGGTAAAATATTCTGTTTTTTTTTAACTCAAAGTGGGATTTTTTTCCGGATGGTTCACTGAAAATCTATGGTGTTGGCTCTAACCCTGGAGAAACCAAGAACCCTTTTCTTTTTTGGAAAATTGCATTAAATACTGCTATAAGTTCAATTTTAACCTTTTATTCCCTAATTTAGGATCAGGGCCAAATTTGACCCATTGGGCTCGCTAATTTCTCCAAAAAAAGAATATAAAACGTACTTCTAGACATTCTGTAAGCTATTACTAAAGAGATTGGGTAGTTTTCCATCTTTTCACTACCACTCTACCTCATTTTAGTTCAATATTCATCCATTAGGTGTCTCTATGCAGGGGTCAAAAGTGGCACTCTGGGCTTTTTGAATTTTTTGCATTGAAATTTTACAGTTTTTTTTGTTTCATTTGGGGTAGCAACAATTAACTACGGCCAAATTTGACCCTATGACCCCCCCATTACTGCACCGACACACAGGGAGTCGACAGAGGGGGACAAAGGGGTCTGTTGTCACGGGCTCCAAGGTCTTAGGGGGCCCAGAATTTGACCCTCTTCCTATTAATTTATAATTTAATGAGTTTTTTTTTGCCCTGGGCCCCCAAATGTCTGCTCACACGTTCTGTATCACCAGAGGAATTTCAGAATTGGTTTCATGATTGTTTAACGGGGTGAGATCACAGGTCAGTCTTAAAAGCTCGTGGGTGAAACTGAGTTATATCAGATAATCTTATAATGAGCTGGAAAATATCTCAACAATCAATAATGGATATTTCTGTGGTGTAAGTGCATAGAACAGAATCCTTTTCAAAAATACCTTGAAAAGTTGTTGACAAAGTGCACGGCGTCTTTGTGAAAACAGAATCCTGAAACATATTTGTCAAACTAGACAAATACACAGGTTTTTTCTTTTGCGTTTATGAAACTTGTATTGGATTTTTTATTCTTTTTAAACCACAGTGTTGGATAATGTTAAAGGTTCACATGGAAAAAGGACCTTAAATTACTGAATTCCAATGGTTGTGAATCAAACTCACAAAATCTGTCACCCCAGAACAGATTTAATGCACAGTGTGGCCCAAAAGTCACTGACATTTTTAAATCTTCAGTAGCTCCTTTAATTCTTAAGTTAAACTCACCAAATTTTAGCAGTAGATAAACTGAACCTTCCCAGATTTTTGGCAATATATACGGTTATAATTGTTCACTTACACTTGAACTTATCACGACTTAAACGAGGGGAAGTAAAAATGACCTGATTGTTAAAAAATTATGTTTTTTAAGTGTCCACCATTTTGGGTTTGTCTCTGAACAGCTTGATCCAACACACTTTACATAACATTTAAAGCATTTCTGGGCTTATGTCTCTTATTTGATCCTCGATGTTACGTTTTAAGTCGTTTATTGTCTGAGGTTTATTCACAAACACCTTTTCTTTAACATAGACCCACAGGAAGAAATCGGGACTAGTCAGGTCTGTGGAGATCACATACTGCCCCCTGTGGTTTGTGAATTTGACCCATGTGACTCAAAGTACCACTGTACAATGAGGGTTCGTTCCTCGGTGCTGTATTTGCTCAGATTAATGTCGGAAGAGTCGTTCTAAACGCTCTGAAAAAATAAAATAAAAATATTTAGAGACAAAAGAGTTATGACGTTTTTTCAAGTGTCAGTGACTTTTGGGCCACCTTGTTTTATATAAGCCAGCTATGTACAGTATACATCCAATTACACATTTATTTTACTGTCCAACAATCAGGAAGTGTGCTGTTAGCATTACTATGATTCCAAAACTCTGCACTGGCTTCTGAAAGTTGTGATAAGCACTTATAAGCTCATCATGGTGAATAATGAGGATATTCTGGATGCATAAGGCAAGAGAAGATTCACTTTGAACCACTCCAAACTATTTCAATTCAGCTATTTCTTCTTTTCCCCGAGTTTTTATGACAGTAAAGCTCAAGTACAGCGTCTTTAAAGTAACAGATCGTTATTTCAAAGTCCCAGAGTCAGACTGAATGTTCTTGAATTCCTTTCCTACGTTTTATGGTGAAGTTAAGTGTAAAACAACAAACTGCCGGGGTCACAAATCTTGGTGGGCCCACACTACATGTCGTCTAATGAAAAACACACAGTACAGTATTTGTGAGGGGCCCCAGTCCGACGCCCCTGCTGTGAAATCACATAGAAAATGCTCAGTCTGGACAGTTTAATTCTGTATTCAAATTTAAGATCTCAAAAGAATTCAAAACTATGAATAATGCAGCTCCTTCCATTGAAAAAAGAAATTAAACTCTGTTCTGAAATAACTCCTGATCCACTGGGTCCTTTGCAAACTCAAATCGCACCAAAAAGATCCTCGGCCTTTGCCCAGTCTGGCTTTTCTTTTCAAACCATCAGAGAGAGAATCAGCTCCAGACAGTCTTAAGTCGTCCATCCATCCATTTTCTTCCTCTTATCCAGGGCAGCAGTCTAAGCAGGGACTCCCAGACTTCCCTCACCCCAGACACGTCCTCCAGCTCCTCCCGTGGGACCCCTAGGTGTTCCCAGGCCAGCTGAGAGTCATAGTCCCTCCAGTGTATCCTGGGTCTTCTCTGGGGCCAGCTCCCTCGGGAAGTGTCCAGGAGGCATCAGAACAGACGCTCGAGCCTCAGCTGCTCCTCTCGACACGGAGAAGCCTCATCTGTAGATTGAAAAAGCACATTTTAAATAATCAAGTGTGAGTCTAGTTCATTTGTGCTTTGTTTCACTAATGATTTTTAACATGTGTGTGGACTGTAGGAAACATACAGTGTTGGAAATTGTGACATTTTATAGTTGTCGTAACGAGAGGGAGTAGAAGTAGAGAACTGGAAAGCAATGACGGTAGATTGGACGAGGAGCAGGGAGCGGGTGCAGGCCCGGATCCAGGGTGAGATGAGAGACGAGGAAACAGCACCGGTGCAGGGAGGCGGGGTTAAAGGCGAGGGTCCAAAGAACAGGATCTCAATTTCCCAACAAAAGGCTCCTACGACACAAGAAGGTGGAATGATGGGTTCTGGAGCGGTGTAAGTCTCCTCCTGAGCAAACTGGCGGGACGTTGCGGGACCCCGGACGGTCAGTGAGAGTGGAGTTGGCGCCCCCTGCGGAAGATGAGGCTGATTATAAGCAGTGGTGCGTGACAAGAGGGACTCCACCCCGAAACTCCTCCCCGGACCCAGTCTATGACGGGGTTATGGGCCTTTAACCAGGGATAGTGGAGAGGAAGGGGTGGAGATAACATGAAAACGTCAGGTCTCGTGGTGATCGCCTGGTAAAACAAGGGTGATAGGTTCCGTGATGTGCGTAATTCGGGCTAAAAGTCGTCCATCCAGAGCGAGTGCAGTACGGGGATTTTTCCTGCGAATGTTAATGAAGTGTTAGCGTTATAATGCAATAATGTAAAGAAATGTGTATTTTTACTGTGTGTTCACCTGCCCAGGGACTGCAGATGTAAAGCAGCAGCAGCTAAATCTGTCACAAATCATCTTTTCTTTTGTAAAATTAATGCATTTGTACACGGACCCTGACGTTACACCATTATGAATTTCAGAATATGCTATTTTGGATTTCGCAGTATATTTCCATGACCTTAATAACCTCCAAAAGACATACTTGGCATTTAGAAACGAACATTTTTCATACTGCAGTGAAGCATTTGAGCTTTATGAAACAGAACTTGGCACCTGCGACAAAAAAGAGGAAAACAGAAAGAAGAAATAAAGCCAGAAGTATAATTGACTTTTGATATTTTTGTTAAGCGCTCTTTCACTTTTTAAAGAAGTCATTGCACATCTTAAATCTATAGACATTAGAAACATTTCGCTGGAAAGGTTACCCCTAATTAACTACGTCTTCATTTCGCTCATCGTTTTCCACTGCTCTTTCCAGATTCCTCTTCTTCCTCTAATTATCCATTTAGCTTTGGGCCTGGCGTTATCCTAAATGTCACAGTGTCACATATGTACACTGGCTAATGACCTGTGCTGACAACCGCGAGGGGGGCGGCTAACTGCTCCTCTCGCTTTACCCGCAACGTGCTAGGCTAACTAATGGTTTGCACTTAGAGCGTCTTGGCTAAAGGGCTAACATCTCCAGCGTCATGTGCGATAATGGCTCCTGTCTCGGCTGATTAGGGAATGTCGACAGGAGGAAGTTACAGCCTGACCATAAGCGACGTAGCTCTTCTGATTAAAGAGGATTTTCTGCGATTTTTTTAGTCTGCCGTGTTTGTTGGTGAGTTTAAAGTTTTGAGGGTGAAGAACACTGCTTTTTCGATTATTTTTGTAAAGAACAGGATACACCCACTTCACCACGGCAACAGAAACAAGAGCAAAGTACAAATAATATGTTATCAATTTGTTTAAAATATAAAAAAAGGAGCCCAACATTTGCGTAAACACCACATTTTCATCCATCCATCCATTTTCTTCCACTTATCCGGGGCTGGGTTGCAGGGGCAGAGGACTAAGCAGGGACTCGCAGACTTCCATCACCCCAGACACGTCCTCCAGCTCCTCCAGTGGGACCCCAAGGCGTTCCCAGGCCAGCCAAGACACAGCGTTTTCTTCCCTGAGGCCCCCTCCTGGTGGGACATGCCCAGAACTTGGCCCCTATATCACGCAAAATGGAGTCTTGAGCTTTAAGCCGTGTTATAATGTTGTTTCCTCCTCAAAAACAGACCTGGAGTTGTGTTTTATTTCATTCACACATGATTATTATTAGTCTGTAACATCTTCAAAGCTCAAAACGCTCTGTTCCACCTTGTGATGTCATGAAGTGGTAGTTTTTAAGTCAACAACTAATTTTACCTTTAGTTCAGTAGAGATTGGCAATTCCAGGGCTGAAATGATCGAAATGATTCTAGTGAAGCTGTATGGAGTTTAAAACCACAGCGGAGCACTTCCTGTATCACCACATGATGACATCACAAAGTGGAACAGAGTGTTTTCAGTTTGAGCGAAGAACTCAGCCTGAATATGCAGAGTTTGTGTGTTAACAACGTCATAACATCGATCATTTAACCTCAAAAACACCTGAACAAACCCGTCAGTCCAGAGAGAAATCACCCTGAGTGTGAGATGTGATGTTTTTGTGATCACGATGATGCACTACTTCCTCTGTGAACTATTAAAAGTGAAGATTTCAACTGACAGATATCCACCGGCGAATAAAATAAAATGAGAAAATAGTCAAGCTAACAACTAGCATGATTGACGCAAATTCGGCAGTGATTCAAATCTGGGAACGACAGGCTCTTTAAAAGCTCTTCGTTCTGGAATGGAGAGGAACACGATGTGATTTCAGTCGAGAAATTGGGGTTAGCCTCAGAATATCATAAAATGTGACAAATGAACACGGCAAATGCTAACCACTCAGATAAATCTAGATCTAAGTGAGCCTGGTTACAAAACGCTTGGACTTTTTCATGAAGGCAATTTGAATTTTACAGACATTTTTATCTCACAATAGTTTTTCACTTTCTATTTTGCTAACATCCTTCATCATTTACTGCAGGTTTTAACAAGCTCATATCAAATATTTAATGTGTCCCATTGAGGATGTAGCATGAATAAAGGTCTAATGCTTCAGTCTAACTTGTAATTTGAAGTATTCACTGTATTAAGTACTGTATATGCCCTCGATCGGCCCCCAGCTTTGTCTGTTTTTATATGTGGCCCTTAATGAGAAGAGTTTGGACACCAGCGATTTAATGTTCTTTTTATGAAGTTCAAACGCCATATTTTCTGGACTATAAGTCGCGCACGTCCTCCAGCTCCTCCGGTGGGACCCCGAGGTGTTCCCAGGCCAGAGAGACATAGTCCCTCCATCGTTTGCTGGATCTTCCCCAGGACCTCAGCTGCTCCTCTCGACGTGGAGGAGCAGCGGCTCTATTCCGAGCTCTTCCCGTGTGACTGAGCTCCTCACCCTGTCTCTAAGGGAGCGCCCAACCAACCTGCGGAGGAAACTCATTTCGGCCACTTGTATCTGTGATCTTGTCCTTTTGGTCATGACCCAGAGCTCATGACCATATGTGAGGGAACAAGAGCGAGATTGAACTGCTCCACATCACTGCAGAGACTCACGACCTCCCTGAAGATCTCACAAGCATCCTTTTTCTCAGTCGAGAACCAGACCTTGGATTTTGAACTCCTTCATTTGAGGCAGCCGCTTCATCTCTCGGCTGAAACTCCCCAGTGCTGCAGGTCCTGGTCGATGAAGCATCAGGACAACATGATTTGGAGGAGACCTTCTCCAGGCCAGCCGCACCTAGACATTCTGTCCATAAATATGGATAATAGGTTGACTGAGCAATGAAGTTCAGAGCGGACAACATGTGCCCAAACTTGGAGCAGGTCGTGGGTCGCGGGGTCAGAGGTCGGGCTGGTCGTACCGGTCCAGGAAATATGGGAACAGAACCAGAGGTGCGGAGAGGTTCCAAAGAGCGGGATCAAGACTCGTGGAAATACCGGAAGATCATAATGACGATCTGGCAACAATCCTCAGCCCCACTGTGTCCGGAGGCTGAGGCTCGATTGCAGATCGGCTGCAGGTGGGTGGTCGTGGGTGGTGCCAGAGCCTCCGCCCAGCTCCAGGTGAGGCACAGACGGGAGGAAACACAGAACACACAAAAAATCTGAATCCTGGCAGTTTTTTTTCTTCATTAGTTTACACTTTATGCCATTTATATGTGAAATATGTTTTTTCTTCATTATTAAATATGTTTTAGCTGTTGCGACTTATACTTATACTCAAATACAATTTATATGTGAAATATAAGTTTTTTTCTTCATTATTATTAATTTTTTGTCTGGTGCGGCTTATACTCCAGAGAAACTTATCCTCAGATGCGTTTTATATGTGTAATATATGTTTTTTTCTTCATTATTATTCATTTTTTTTTGGCTGGTGCGACTTATATTCCGGTAAATATGGTACAATTTTTAGGCTAGAAAATGCAATGTTTCTGTCTCATAAACAAAACTGTACTTTCTACGCTGAAAAAACGAAAAGAAAAGTAGCTTATTGTCATTATTCAAAACCCCCCAAATCCTTAACGAAATGAATTTGACGCCAGTTAATCAAAGTGTGTTATGACATTTAACTTTGTCCAAAATGTTCTACATCCGGTGACATAATATTTTAAGTTTTCTGAAGAACTTTACTCAAAACCCCCAAATAATAAACATAGTTAGATTAGCTTTGCGGGGCGGGTAATTTCGAAGGACAAAACGCACATCCTCAGAATTGTTACGCTTCAAACTTTTAATTAGGACAATACTCAGACAAACAACATTGACATTAAGAAAAGCAAACCAAACAATAAATAGGATAATTATTGTGATGCCGTCCTTGGGCTGCCAGCAAAGCCATAAAAGTAATTATGAGCAGATGGTATGGGGGAGGTAAGTCCGACTCGGAAAGTGCCCTATGTATGTTAATTAGAACGTGCATGTACATGTGTGGAGGAGAGGCTGATCCTAAACATAGCTGTGTTTACTGTACATTGGTTCTGATGTTATGTGATTTATTTTTGGCGTCGACTCCTCAAAACCACAAGACACAGTGCTGTTTTTACACTGAGACAAATTAGTATATCAGTGATGGCCAGTGCAAGAGTAAAGTAGAGTGATAATGGAAGGAGTAATCCATCGGTTTGCAACTATAAGGTCTCCTCATGTCTTTTCTTGTCTTTCAGATTTCCTTTTTTCTTTCAGCAGTGGTGGATGAAGTACTCAGTGTCATATTTTACAGATAAGTCGCATAGTTTGGACTTATACTCAGATGCAATTCATATATGTGTGTATGTTTATTTATCATTATTATTATTTGGGTAATAAGTAAAAGGACAAGATCGCAGATACTGAAATAGGAGGTCGGTCACACAGGAGGAGCTCGGAGTAGAGCCGCTGCTCCGCCCCGTCCCGAGAGGAGCTGCTTAGGAGGGGCGTCTGCTCAAGATGCCTCCTGGACGCCTCACACAGGGAGGTGTTCTGGGCATGTCCCACTGGGAGGAGGAAGACCCAGGACACGCTGGAGGGACTATGTCTCTATGAACGCACTGGGGTCCCACCGGAGGAACTGGAGGACGTGTCTGGGGTGAGGGAAGTCCCTGCTTAGACTGCTGCCCCACGACCCGGCCCCGGATATGAGGAAAAAAATGGATGGATGGATATATTTTAGTTTTTCTTCATTATTATGCATTTTTTGGTTGGTGCAACTTATAATCCGGAAATATAGTAAGATCTAAGACACTCGTGGATCATTATGTTATAATTTGCACATTTTAAATCACAATATTCATCTAAAACGACTCAATAAAAGACTGACGTCGGCCCAAACTGACAACGGCAAAGAGTTGTGTCGCTGTAGAATGGAAAGCTGCACATCACACGAGCGAGCAGCAGTTTTGTTAGTTTTTTTCATTTGTGCCAAAATCTCCACTTAGCGCTGCCGAATCCTATCAGTTTCACAGATTAAGAAAATGAAATTGGAGAACGAAGTGTGGACATTACAGTGGGTGTGTTCGGCGTCTTGGAAACGATTAAAGTTGCACAAATCACTCCAAAAACAACTTCAGGGGGAGAGAAAGAAACAACTATAACATGGTTAAAAGTTCTGAAAAGGTGATTTTGCAGGAAAGGTCTGATTTTTACATAAAAGTACTGATACAGGGTCAAAAGATTACTCAAGTTAAAGTGAAACTATAAGGTTTTTGTGCGTTTGAGTTTGTCCTTTGCTCCAAGTCGGGACGTTAACTCAAATGAAATGTGCTAAAAATAAGTTTCAGTCTCATAAAGAAAAAAACTTTTTACTTTTCAGACCAGTTCAAAAATATAGTGAAGTACAAGTAAAAAGTACACACTGTAAAATGTACTTAAGTAGAATTTGTAGGTGTCTGTACTTTACTTAAGTATTGTACTTTTACTTTTGTACTTCGTTACACTCCACCACTGTCTTTCAGATCTGGTAACGAATGTTTTGGGTATTTGGGACTTTTCATCAATTACGTAACTAAGGAAGTACGCAACTACTACCACAAATACACAGTAGTATCATTATCAAATTACTCCATAAGAATATTCCTCTGATATTTACTCAAAATTTGTACGAAGTAACTTATATATTTTGTACTATCATTATTATTATTATATTGTTTATTATTATGATTTATTTATTTTTACTTATCATTTATTTTATTTTACTTTATCATTTTTTTATGTATTATTATTTATGTATATATTTGTTTTTATTTTTTAAGTTTAAAAAATAAGAAAAAGGTGTTTGTTGCACATCAATAAAAATATGAAAAAAAAAAAAAAAGAATATTCCTCTGTTTTTTCCTCAATATTTCACCAGTAGCACACAAGATATTTAATTAAAATAAAATAAAGTCTTCCGAAACATATCATGAAGGGAAAAATGGTCAGACGAAGGATTATTACTACAGAAAGTGATATATTTAGTTAAATTGTTACGGCTACAGCGGCAAAATATCACGATTATAAAACCACAAAACTATTCTTTATAGCATCCTCCCTTTCCCCGGGACGTCTTTAAGGACAGAGTTCGCCTAAATGATCCCACAGATGAGTTCTTTACCTCCTCGGGCACTTACAAAAGTATCTCGTCTGCTACCGACCATCACTCCAAATAAATACTACCACGGAACCCGACTCCTCTGTCAACAAGCAGACGAGGCCACGTTAGAGCAAACATCCTGGGCTTTAATTTCCTCTTAAAACATACTCAACTGTTAGCGGCTGGCCTGAGGAGCCACTGAGCTCTTTTTAATGGAGGAATATATCTAGTCTTGTCACATTAGCTTAGCGCTGTTGAATCTAGCTTCCCAATGCCTGCCTTATATGGCCCGGAGCGTCATAAGAACAGAGCAGAGCCTTATTGAATTTCAGGACCGATCTCGCCGGTGAATTTAAGAGGCCCAACCTGGAGCATGAAGACGCCACTTTATATTCCTGAAAGCATCATGGCCGCCTTCCAACAGCACTGAAATAAATTCAATTAACAATTATAAGCTGCCCCGTTTGACATCTCGTTATTGGAGGTTTCCTGATGTCCTTCGACTTTCAGACCAACATCGGATTCAAGTCGCAAGTGAGGACTGGTGTCATAGCGATTAACTGTTTTAATTTGTGGCCCTTGTCAGTATTGTGTATTTGTTTAGGCAAAATGATCGTATTTTTGAACCCCTGAACATCAACAAAAGTCTCACATAGGGGTATACAGTTGTTTCTCACTGTATTTCGCGGTTTTCATCTTTTTTTGTTTTCGCTGATTTTTTTGCAGTTTTGTTCTTTTTTGACAGCGTATGTGAATTGTGTTTCTGCGTCCTGATTGGCTGAGGGACTGTAGACCATTGTGTTCTGCGTCCTGATTGGCTGAGGGACTGTAGACCATTGTGTTCTGCGTCCTGATTGGCTGAAGGGACTGTAGACCATTGTGTCCTGCGTCCTGATTGGCTGAGGGACTGTAGACCATTGTGTCCTGCGTCCTGATTGGCTGAGGGACTGTAGACCATTGTGTTCTGCGTCCTGATTGGCTGAGGGACTGTAGACCATTGTGTTCTGCGTCCTGATTGGCTGAGGGACTGTAGACCATTGTGTTCTGCGTCCTGATTGGCTGAGGGACTGTAGACCATTGTGTTCTGTGTCCTGATTGGCTGAGGGACTGTAGACCATTGTCCATCAGTCTCCTCCGTGTCTCCTGTACAGTACAGAATGTGTCAGACAAATTACATAAAAATGTGGATCAGTGTGACTCTGAAGTGCTGTATGTTTGCAAGTTTTCTCCCCGACA
Source organism: Periophthalmus modestus (assembly GCA_019594935.1). Taxonomy (NCBI): domain Eukaryota; kingdom Metazoa; phylum Chordata; class Actinopteri; order Gobiiformes; family Gobiidae; genus Periophthalmus; species Periophthalmus modestus. The sequence continues at coordinate 3,029,824 of JAIEZT010000026.1, forward strand.
AAACCACAATGTCGATGAAACGTTCTGCACCGACAAAGGCACCGACGAAGGTTTGAACTTTGTGTTTAAACAAGAGAGAAATGTGAGAAAATGTTAATGCCTGTGTGAGAAAAGTGTATAAAGTGTGTGGTGAGGGGTTTTACAGACAAGAAACAGAGAATAATTGTAAAAAATAAAGCTGATACTTCGCAGGTTATTTTAGAAGATAAATGAGGGACCACTGTAAAACCCATTGGTCCAACAAAGAATTTCTGAAATGGGGATTGCGACAATGTCTGATGCCAATGGTCTCAACAGCGCCACCTAGAAGATGATCCCTATGACAGAGGAGCTGTGCACTTTTTGTTATAGGTTCACATTATTTGGAAAAGTGATAGAGCTCGATGAGACGAGCCTAAAACTGAAATGAAGCACTGTCCTAGGATGAACAGGAAGTCGGCCATATTGGATCACAAACCCATCACCATTTTCACAGCGTGTTTATAAAACGTATTTAATCGTAGGTTTTTGGTTCGAATGAGCTAAAATTTAACATGCCATATCTAGACACTTTGACGTTTAAAAAAATATCCTTTTTTGGGGGATACTCCTTATAGTTTACCCATAGCGTGCTGGCGAAAACACCTTCATTTCCTGTTTCTCACGACCACAACCTTTGGCCTACACAGCTCAAATTTCAGTAGTAATTGCATGATCTTGGCCTGAATGTAATGGACTAATAATCAAAGGACCCGTGTACACTACAGCGCCCCCTAGTTGATACATAAAACACCAACATTATCTGATTTGTAAGAAGCTCTGGGATTAAATTCTTTGTTTTTGTTGGTGTTTTCTTTGTATATTGAATCTTTTGAATAGGGAAAAGTCCTTCAAATCAGAAAATGATGTAACTGTTTGAAACCCATGAATTAAGGGAGTTGATGCTGCCAGACTATGTTAGAGGTCAGAGCAGTGGAGAGGCGAGCCCACTCACAGAGAAAATGCATCGCTACAGAAACGAGCACGTAGCAAACTCTTCACCCAGAACAGTTAAATAGTGAACTTTTAGCTGGTTGGTGACGACTTGTGGGTTCAGATTTCCTTCATTCAGTCCTATATTGCACAAAATTGATTCTTGTAATAGTTTTAAGCCATGTTATAATGTTACATCATCAAAAGCACAGCTGGAGTTATGTTTTGCTGCACTCACACATGTTTGAGTGAATTTTGAGCATCTCCAACGTTCAAAATGCTCCATTCCACCTTGTGATGTCATGACGTTAACAGCTGCCTTTTACCTTTAGTTGAGCAGAGCTTGGCAATCCCAGGGCTGGAATAATTAAATGATTCTAGTGAAGGTGTGTGGAGTTTAAAAACACAGTGGAGCACTTCCTGTATTACCACATGATGACATCACAAGTCTTTTCAGCTTGAGAGAAAAACACAAACATGAAACAAAACACAATTCCAGGTAACTTATATATTTTGTACTATCATTATTATTTTATATTGTTTATTATTATTATTTATTTATTTTTACATATCATTTATTTTATTTTATATATATATATATATATATATATATATATATATATATATATATATATATATATATATATATATATATATATATATATTATATATTTTTTATTTTATTTATTATTATTTTTTTTTTTTATTATTATTTTTTTTAAAGTTATGTCCAGGTATGTGATACAGAGTGGCCCAAAAGTCACTGACACTTTTAAATCTTCAGTAGCTCCTTTAATTCTTAAGGTCAAACTCACCAAATTTTAGCAGTAGATAAACTGAACTTTCCCAGATTTTTTGGCAGTATATACGGTTATAATTGTTCACTTACATTTGCATAACATTTGAGAGCATTTCCGGCTTATGGCTCTTATTTGATCCTGGATATCACGTTTTAAGTCGTTTATTGTCTGAGGTTTATTCACAAACACCTTTTCTTTAACATAGACCCACAGGAAGAAATCGGGACGAGTCAGGTCTGTGGAGATCACATACTGCCCCCTGTCTGTGAAAAACACTTATTATTCCTTTAATGGCATTTACTCTTGGGGCATCTCTGGTATTAAAATGTCGACGGTAACACCAATTTTGTGAATTTGACCATCAAAGTACCACTGTACAATGAGGGTTCGTTCCTCGTTGCTGTATTTGCTCAGATTAATGTCGGAAGGGTCGTTCTAAATGCTCTGAGAAAATAAAGAAAAATATTTAGAAACAAAAGAGTTATGATTTTTTTTAAACTGTCAGTGACATTTTGGATATATATAATAACATAGATCAGAAAATAGCAGCAGCAGTAGTAGTAGTAGTAGTAGTAGTAGTAATAATAGTAGTAGTACACAGTAGAAGTATTACCACTGTTATTTTCACTAAGCAACTTCCAAGATATTTTTTGGTTCCCATCTGTGCGTTTTAAATCAAAAATGTCATTTGCTTTTCTCTCCTTTTTTATAACACATTTTTACATAATTTCTGCTGCATCCATGTGTCTCTAAGTGTGTCAGAGTCGGGGGTTCGCAACTGGTCGTCCAAGTCCCAGGGGACACGACTAGAAAAGGCATTAGATTAGATTACACGACCCTTCCAACCCGCAGCACACCTCGCTTTAATTACACGTCTGGCTTAGGCTTCCAAACTTTAAAAGGGTTAAAAGAACTCGTGGCAAACAAGTGGATTAGAAAAACCCATTTGAGAGCCGTGACACTGCGCTGCCTGCTGATATTTTGACATGAAAAGGCAGCCGGTCGGTCGCTGGGTAGGCCGGCACGCACACATCAAACCCACACTCAAACACGCCTGTCTACGGCAAGCCATTAAGCCCAGGTGAAGTGGCTGATGGATGAGATGTACGTCCGCTTCGAATCACTCAACATCCACCCCGAACCGGAGCATGAAGCGGCGAAGTTTTCAAAGTCACGCAGCGAGTGGCAGACAGACGAGCCGGGTCGGTCGCAGGCTCGGTCGCAGGCTCGGGTTTTTTATCGGCGTCGCTTGGCAGGATGGTTCTGATGTTTTTGCGTTTCACCTTCACCTGGAGACTCGGGTTTAAATGTGGTACAGTGTGGGGCCTTTGAAAGAACTGGACGTGGTTGGACAAAAGGATGTGGGTTTTGAAAGTCGGCTGTCAGGATCTGAATAAAAAACGTCATAGAGTTTGTGCTGAAAGTATTTAAACTCTTGATGTGGCTTATTAAAGACATTGGTTCATTAATCAAAGCCACACTTTAAGGACCTGTACACCATCTTTCTTCCAAGTATTTGAGTGTTTGTCCAATGATTTGAAGGTTGGCGGTTTGAATCCCACTCTTTACATTAACATCATTGGGAAAACGGTCAGATCCAGGTTGGTGGTGCCATTCCAGCTCCAACAGATGAATGCTGTCGTTGTGTCCTTGGGCAAGACACTTAACCCAGCTCGTCCACCTTGATGTAAAGTGCTTTGAGTAAAACCCCTCACCACACACTTTATACACTTTTCTCACACAGGCATTAACATTTTCTCACATTTCTCTCTTGTTTAAACACAAAGTTCAAACCTTCGTCGGTGCCTTTGTCGGTGCAGAACGTTTCATCGACATTGTGGGTTTTGTCGGGGAGAAAAAATTGCAAAACATACAGCACTTCAGAGTCACACTGCTATCCAACATTTATGTAAATTTGTCTGACACATTCTGTACTGTACAGGAGACACGGAGGAGACTGATGGACAATGGTCTACAGTCCCTCAGCCAATCAGGACGCAGAACACAATGGTCTACAGTCCCTCAGCCAATCAGGACGCAGAACACAATGGTCTACAGTCCTCAGCCAATCAGGACGCAGAACACAATGGTCTACAGTCCCTCAGCCAATCAGGACGCAGAACACAATGGTCTACAGTCCCTCAGCCAATCAGGACGCAGAACACAATGGTCTACAGTCCCTCAGCCAATCAGGACGCAGAACACAATGTTCTACAGTCCATCAGCCAATCAGGACGCAGAACACAATGGTCTACAGTCCCTCAGCCAATCAGGACGCAGAACACAATGCACGTTCTTACGCTGTAAAAAAAAGCATGCAAAATTGTACTAAATAAATTCACAAAACAGCAAGGCCGCAAAACGTTGATATAGCGAAGAACAACTGTATAAAAATGTGAGTAGTTCCCATTTACCATAAGCAGCTCTTGAGGTCAAAATAAGTCTGCTTTACTGTCTGTGTCTACACTTTTATTGCCTGATAAGAGCAAACTTAGCATACTCGTAGTTGTTAGCATGACCTTGTTGTTACCACTGTAAGATTGTGAGGAAAAATCAGCCACAGCCAGGGCCAGGGTGTTTAAAGCAGCCTAAATATCCCTCTATACAGATTACATTTGTTTTTTTACATATAGTAGCAAAATATCTGCTGCCTACATTTGTTTTATCTGTTTTTACATGCCTAAGGTGCGCTGACGTCGCTGAGGTACTTCCGAATGCCCATTTTACAAGTTAGATTAAAATATTTCAGTCGTTTAGTCACATGAAAAGAAACACAATAGGACAAGGTGAAGAGAGCAGGGTCATAATGTCGTCAAACGTGAGTCACCAGTAGCTGAGCTCAAGTACATCCACTGCCAGGGGCCCAGAGACACATTCTGCTCCAGGCCCCCGGAGAGTTGGGTCCGGCCCTGGCTACAACCAGCTTCGTCTTCCACTGCCTCCCAGGCTTGTTTTTGTTCTGCTAACGTGGCTAATTCACCAACAATCATCTGTTCTTGCTAGAAGGAGTTTTTGCGTGGTTAAGAATGCATCATTTCTGTCTTTTCTGGATATCAAAGAGGAGAAGAACGTCCTCCACCTTTGACGGCTGCACTCTCCTGGCGGTTTTGTACCACTTAAACACTTAACCTTCGCTGTAGCGCCGTTCTGTTGAATTGAGACCTTAGATGTTTTTTTCTCTGTGGACCATTAGGTAGATTCCATTACACAGGGTCATGGGAAGCACTGAGCGGTCGATGTAGAAGGTGCTATAAAATGTTACAGCGGGTTTACTTTAAAGCTGCTGTACCGGGTTTTTACTGTCTTAAAAACCTGAAAAACAGAGATTATCTTATGACCTTACAGCATTCTGAGCATCCTAATTATTCACAGCGATGAGTTTATGAGCACTTTTAACAACCCTCAGACCAGAGCGGACCAAAGCTGGCATGCTAACACTCACTTCCTGATTATTAGACAATGAAATGCTTTATAATTTGACCTCAAGAGCTGCTTTTGCAACATATCTGTGCTGTGGCAAGCCAAGTTTTGCAGAAATTAGGCCTGTCATGATAATGATACATCGATTCATTATTCTGTATATAATGATAAATGGAACAATCTTTTTTTTTTTTTTGGGTTAAAATTTACCATTGGTGCTTTTTCTTTGCACCCACAAAGTCGCACTTTTTTCATAGTTTGTCCAGGGGTGAGACTTATCCTCAGATGCGACTTATATGTGAAATGATTCAAATATATAATGTCACATGTTGGTTCTTGTCACAGTGACAGGGGGCGCTCTAGACTTGTGTAACGCGGGTGCAGAAAACTGCATTTAATTATCTTGCCTCGCCTCATACTCTCTACCTGTCTTTGGTCACGTGACCACGACCGACCAATTAGCGAGCTTTATAACGCACTACCCGGAAGCCACCGGTAACACGCGAGAGGAGAGCCAGATTTGTTTACTACGAGGTATGTTTGCTCAGTTTTATTGGTTAAAATGATCGTGTTATGCTCAGAAATTTATTATGTGCATTGCTAACTCTTAGGAGCCAACTACCGGTCCGAAACCGCCACGCAAGAGCTGTGCGTTTAATTGATACAAGTGGAATCGGTGAGTTTTGTTCCTAGTTGTTGTTAGCTTAGCATTAGCCGCTCCATAGGATTATATGGGGTTGGTTAGCATTTAGCGATCTTTTGCCAAATTTCTGCACTTTTCTTTGCAATTGCTTATTCAAATGAAACATATTTATTCTGATATGTCTATTTATACTGCCTAATGATTCCAAGTGTTATTGTATGCATTTTATGGCGTTTTTAGCCTTTTATTGTGCCTACTTGGTCCAATTGGAATGCATTTTGCACTTTAAAAGCACTTAAAAGCTTTACTGAGACTTGTACCAGTCTCTACTCCTCCTGAACCACTGAACATTTAAAACTTCAACATTACGGTGATTTAAAAGACGTCTGAGAAACACTGAACAAAAACGCCCCTAAAGAAAATGTAAAATGTTCATCTTCGACACGAGGATGAAGAACTCAGTGGATTTAGTGATTTTTTTTTTGGACTGAGATCCAGAGTAAACTTGTTGTTTTTTCTGCTTTAGTTTGTGATTAACTGTTAATATCTGACGTTAACAAACCAGACCAAGTGTTCAGTTCTGTATCTGAATAAATATAAATGTGTTTCGTTAGCCGCTGTACTGATACTCAGCCTGTTCTTCCACATTTTATTCTTATTATTATAACTTGATTTAAAGATAAAATGTCTGTTCTTGGTCTCGAAGTTTGTTAAATAAATTTCCCCCAAAAATGCGACTTATATATGTTTTTTTCTTCATTATTCTGCAATTTTCACTGGCGCGACTTATCCTCCAGAGAGACTATAGTCAGGAAAATTTGTAGTTATTTTTTTGGGCTATAGAAGGTTGAATAAATAACTTGTCTGACTCTCGTTCCAGATGCAAATGAAGCACTAACTGTTTCTTTCTGCTGTTTATTTATTGCAGCTCATGTTTGTTTCACGATATTGTAGATTTAGAATAGTTTTTGTGTTGGGTTTTTTCGTGACAGGCCTCGCTCAAACACTTTTCCACGCAGATGAGATGCTGATGGGACAGATTACGAGCAGTCAAAGAATAGTTTTCTAAAATGGGGATTCATTTATTTAAAAATGTTTGATGTTCTCTTTTAACATAATGAAAGCTATATTTTGCATATCAAACACTAACCAATAACAGCTCTTTGGGAATCTCACATGTAAAGAGGCGTCTTCGCTTTTTGTTCCAGATTGTGTCTCTCGTCTGTTCTCATTAAAAACAGGACGAGGACCGAAAAAAGAAGAAGAAGAAGAAGAAAAAAATGTACCTTTAGAAATAAGACGGCTGTAGGAGTGAAGTGGAAAGCAGGGAAAGTTGGAGTCAGGCTAACATTCAGAACTGGTGCATTAAAGCGAGAAAACATTCAGAATATGGACACAGTGCATGTGTTACAGAGCTCGATTTGGATTTACTGTTACATTTACGGCTGAAAATGTGTAGGGACGGTGTAAAGAAGTGGTTTAAGTGAGTGTGACGTCCCCACGGCGTTCAGCTCCACATGAAGCTAATCGACACTAGCAGCCGACCACGAGTATCATAGCAACGAAAGAGCCAATCCAGAGCGAGGATGTTGAGTTTGTGGAGAGTTTCTGCTTGAATTTCTTTGCAAGACGTCAGAATACCCTCCTAGAACCTCCTGTTTGGATGTGAACTGCCTCCCGCCCTCATAGATCTCTTGCTTGAGGATGCTCCAAAGGTCCAGAGCAAGAACGCTGTCAATCAAACCTGAAACGAAGGCGCCTGATTCGTCTGTTAATGTTCATATCTCGATTTACAGACACAATAGTGAAATAAAAACATGTAGAATCGTGTAGAGCGGGATCATTTTCACCACCTGAGACTCAAATTCTCGCGTGGCTTTGTTCATTTCTCTGTTATTTGGGCCGATTGGACGTGACGAGTAAAACAACGAAGTGATGTAAAACAAATGTCCTCATGTGTGGACATTTTAATCATTTTGATGAAACATTTGAATGAAAACTATTTATTAAATGCATTTGTCCTGAGTAAAAACATTTGTGCCTCTTGGAACAACGTGGCTCATTTGAAGCAGCTGGAGGAGCAGGAAAACATCAAATCTGAACATTCTAAACTCTTTAGAATATTCTAAACTGAACATTTTTGCATTGTTGCTGTTCTTCTTCTTCTAAAAAATTGCATTGTGGCCTAGACAGCTCAGAATATGTTGTCCACAGGTCTCAGGAGGCTCTGTATTTGAAGACCTGAGTCTGACAGCAGCAGTTACAGACAGACTGACGTGTGACTGGACCTGGAGTCGATGGAGCGAACAGTGCGACCGTGATCACTTCCTGTTTGGATTGCAGTGGCTCGCAGGTTGGCTATGTCCATTTATATAATCGGTCTGGTGTAATATTATACAAGAACTTGCAACAAGAGAAAGACAGAATGTTCAGGTGAAGAGTAAATGCTTTATTCATTATGTGACAGTGTTTTTTGGCCAAAACGACAGTAACTCGACACAAACATCATTGGCTGAGCATCAGATCCACTGATCCACAGGTTGACGGTGCGATTCCAGCTCCCACAGATGAACACTGTTGTTGTTGTGTCCTTGGGCAACACACTTAACCCACCTCGCCCCAGCGTCTGTGTGCACGTGTGAATGAACGTGTGTGTTTGGAGTGACTTGAATGTGGAAAAGCGCTGTATAAAAACATGAGCATTTACCGTTTTCTACCATTTACAGTCATTTTAAAGCTGCACTGTGTAACTTTACTGCTTAGAGATACAGTACTACTCGTCTCCACTTACCTGTTATTGCCTTGCCTGGGATGTTCCACAGTAAAGCATTAAACTGATCCACTTTCGTTGCATTGATTCAGTTTGTTGTGTGAATAGTTTCTATGCAGGAGCTCGCATCTCCACAAACACGACCTGTAACTTGACCTTTTTGTCTTATTGTGGGAAACTCCAGGTAAAGCATTAAACATCTCCATGGATACGAAAGCGTTGGACCCTCCAGCAGAAAAGTTTCACAGTGCAGCTTTAACATTGTCTGTCTGCTGTGAACCCAGGTCAAAAGGTCGACACTTTTCACCAAGATGAAGATTCATTTTGACGTTTTTATTTATACATTTTAATAGTTTAATATTGAAAATGTGATATTTGTGTTGATGTTAAACGTCTGGACTAAATATGGACTAAACCAGGACTAAACTAGGGTTAAGTTGGGACTAAACCGGGACTAAACTGGGACTAAACTGGGACTAAACAAGGATTAAACCAGGGTTAAATTGGGACTAAACCAGGACTAAACCAAGTCTAAACCAGGACAAAACCAAAACTAAACTGGGCCAAAACCGGGTCTAAACCAGGACTAAACCAGGGTTAAACCAGGACCAGGAAAAACCGGGACTAACTAAACCGGGACTAAACCGGGACTAAACCGGGAGTAACCCGGGACTAAACCGGGACTAAACCGGGACTAAACCAGGTGTAACCGGGACTAAACCGGGACTAAACCGGGACTAAACTTTGTCTGAGCTTCTGTCCGTCCATGTTCCCAGAAGAACGTGGAGCTCAGTCAAACAGGAGATCTTGGACGTTCTAAAGTCCTGGGTAAAAGCTCGAGGGGTCCGGCCTTTTTCTGTAGCTGGTCCCAGACTCTGGATCAGTCTTTCTCTGGATGTTAGAACAGCCCAGTCTTTAAATATTTTCAAATCTTTGTTAAAAACTCATTTGTTTGCCCTGGATTTTAACCCGAGCTGAGCGGGACTCTTGTATTGTTCTGTTTTTTCGTGTTTTTGCATGTTTTGTTTTATAAAATGACTCTTTATATCACCTTTGTGCAGCCTTTGAGCAGCTGTGGGTGTTTTTAAATGTGTTTTATAAATACATCAGATTTGACTTGATGTATCAGTTAAACCATGAAATAGTTTGTCAAAAATCAGTGTAAGGCTCTTGTGTAAATGTGCTCAAAATGATTCATCGTCCATGGAAAATCAGAGAAATTCAGTCAGAAAAGTCAGAGGCAAAAAGTTTTTCTTTTTGTCATTTAGATCATTATTAAGTTAAAAGAAAATGTGGCAAAAATGTAAAATATTATGTGCAAGACTCTAACGAAATACCATTAAAACAGTTTGAGTATGACAAGAGCATCTTTTTATAGTGACCTGAAGCACTGAAATGACGACAGTTTTCACTTCTTCATTCTCCAAACAGAAATCAGATCAAAAGTCGCCTGGAAACTAAAATATACATGACTAATAATGGTGATCCGCCCAGAAAAGGTGATGCAATATCATTTTGGACAAGTAATTCTGACATGTGAAGCTAATTCCACCTTAAGTTAAATCTTTAAAGCTCTAGTTTCAGGTTTAGTCGCAAGAAAACTAGGATTAAAGTTGCACTACGTAACTGTTCTGCAGGGTCCACCATCCGTCTCAAAGTGTTTTACAGAATAAAAAAGACATTAAAATCACAATACAACAAATAATCATCATGAAATTAACATAAAAACTGAAAAGTGCAGAATAAAACCCGTTCAGTCACAGCAGCTAAACAGACCAGAGTCTGGATTTAAACATCGTCAAAGTCGAGACTGAGTCACATCTTCAGGAAGTGAGACAGATTTAAACTGAAAAAAACTCAAACACGGATTCAACAGGTTTAGACCCTGGTTTAGTCCTGGTTTAGTCCTGGTTTAGTCCTGGTCTAGTCCTGGTTCAGTCCTGGTTTAGTCCCAGTTTAGTCCTGATTTAGTCCAAGTTTGGTCCTGGTTTAGCTCTGATTTAGTCCTGGTTTAGTCCCGGTTTAGTCCTGATTTGGTCCAAGTTTGGTCCTGGTTTAGCTCTGATTTAGTCCAAGTTTGGTCCTGGTTTAGCCCTGGTTTAGCCCTGGTTTAGTCCCGGTTTAGTCCCGGTTTAGTCCCGGTTTAGTCCCGGTTTAGTCCCGGTTTAGTCCCGGTTTGCCTGGGATTTAAAAGATGTAAATTACACTTTTCTCTGATCTATGTTTTAATGTTTCCTCATTAAAAAACAGACCTGGAGTTGTGTTTTTTTTGTTTCATTCAGACATGTTTAACATACAAACCCTGCACATTTACTCTGAGTAACAGACAGAAAGTTAGAAATTCAGCAATGAAACAGAAACAGACAAGCAAATGGAGAAATGTCCCAAAATCCCCCGTCCTTAGACCCTCTTTTTCAACAAGGAAAAAGTAAAAAAAAAAACAGTGGGAAAAAGAGAAACGTCGAGGAGAACCACAGCGAAGGAGAAATCGAGATCCGCTCCCAGGACGAACAGCTGCAGATGTGTCCAGGACTAATGCTCATCCATTTGCAGATTCACTACAATCATTTGGATAATTCCAGCCCTGGAGATGCCCATCGCTACTGAACTAAAGTAAGAGGCAGCTGTCAGCTTGAAAACCACCACTTCATGACATCACAAGGTGGAACAGAGCCTTTTGAGCTTTGCAGATGTTGACAAAGTGTCGTGTGACGCTGCGGGGGTAAGGGGAGGCAGTGCCTCACCTGCTGTGAAAAGGCGCCGGGTGAGGCACGTAGTTACACTGCCTCATGTTAGGGGGCGCTCGTGAGCCCAGGGATTCTTGTAACTCCCGCAGAATAGTGACAGCAACATACAATTTAGAGTTAGCAAGTCAACTTTAGTAATTCACTTTTTTCTTCTTGTCTGTTCTACTTTTTAAAGGAGGAAGATACATATTAAAGCTCAGTTTTCTAAACTGGACTTTGGGTTGAAGCAGGAGGTTAGAATTAAAGGACCAACGCTAAAGGAGCTAAATGGTTTGATCCAGACGACGGGACGAAAGACTCGATCTTTTCAAACAGAGACGAACAAAATGGTAAGAAATTTAATGATTCAATCCATTGAAAAATGGGTAAACAGAAAAAAGATAAAAAACAATATAAAACCAGCTTTTTATTTCATACTATTAGAGCTATTTCATACGGACTTCAGAACTTTTATTTTGAAATTCTTTCTTATTCTGGCCCCAAGTCACTGGAAGAGAAACTGACCCGGGTCAAATGTTCTGACCCCTGTTTATATGTTTGTAAATGTGATTGTGACACATCAGAGCCTCATGAACCTCACACACGTCACTGATGTTGAAACAAGTGAGAATGAAACAAAACACAACTCCAGGTCTGTTTTTGAGGAGGAAACAACATTAGAGCAGGACTTAAAGCTACAAGAGTCAATTTTATACAATATAGGACCTTTAAGTATTGATTTATTTTAGCACAACTTGTCTAATTTCCTGTAGACAATGAAAGGAGCAGGAACCCGAACTACCGAGGCGACTCCGTGAAAATGGCCAACAGCATCTTCATGGAGACAATCAGTTTCGCTTTTTATTCCAATTCCATGAACGTTCAGGATCCATTTTGTATGTAACTCAACAGTGCACAAAAAAAACAGAAATTCTATCTGATATGAGGGGACTACTTTCTCCTACACTGCACAAAACTGCTGCTAAGAGAGAAAAAGCAGCTAAACTTGGACGGATCAATACTAAGCCGGACCAAAGCAGAATGGATGACACGTCTGACCCGCTGAACTTGTTGGAACAAAAAGTCATCAGAGCATTATTAGAGTGTCCGTGCTCGCTGCTCGCAATCGAAAACAAGACCAGACCATCTGAAACAGCTCGCGGAGAATTCTAGACATTATACCATCGCAGCTATATGTCAGCCACTGCATAGAACTGAGGACTCATTTATTTGCAAAGAAGTTCAAAATGTCACCCAAGTTTCTTTAGCTGGAACTTTTGCCCGAGCTGCAGACCAAGCCGACCATCGTGAACAGCTTCTGGTCATAATATCGTGTATTTTTAGATTGAACATCTTTTTCCAGATTGAGGCAGTGGAAACGAACAATTGCCATAAGAAAAGAATCACTCAGGGGAGACTGGCCTTTAATTAAGATTTGTGCAGATCTTTTTAATATCGCACATAGGTTTAATGCTCAGGGACGATGTTGATGGAATTGTTACAGTTTTGACTTATTAACTTGGCATTCAAGGCGACAGTAGCTCATTTGGTAAAGTGTTCGTCCACTTATCCGAAGGTTGGCGGTTTGAATCCCGCTCTCAATATAAAACATCGTTGGTAGAGCGTCAGAGCCATTGACCCACAGGTTGTTGGTGCGATTCCAGTGTCCACAGATGAAAGCTCCTGTTGTGTCCTTTCGGAAGAAACTTAACGACCTCACCCGAGTGCTAAAAATGTGACCATTTACCACTGACCGAGACCTGAAAATGGACTAAACCAGGGATAAACCAGGGACTAAACCAGGACTAAACCAGGACTAAACCAGGACTAAACCAGGACTAAACCAGGACTAAACCAGGACTAAACTAGGACTAAACTAGGACTAAACTAGGACTAAACTAGGACTAAACTAGGACTAAACCAGGGCTAAACATGGACTAAACCAGGGACTAAACCAGGGACTAAACCAGGGCTAAACCAGGGACAAAACCGGGACAAAACCGGGACAAAACCGGGACAAAACCGGGGCTAAACCGGGGCTAAACCGGGGCTAAACCGGGGCTAAAACCGGGGCTAAACCGGGCTAAACCGGGGCTAAACCGGGGCTAAACATGGACTAAACCAGGACTAAACCAGGGCTAAACCCGGGACTAAACCGGGACTAAACCGGGACTAAACCAGGACTAAACCAGCACTAAACCAGCACTAAACCAGCACTAAACCAGCTTGATCAGTTTTTATACTTGTCACTGTTTTTTATCCGACTCCTGTTTCATTTTACTGAGGCCTGTAACATATGATTCTCGCACATCGACACTTTATACAGTTTTAGTAAAAGTCGGGCACTGGTGCGACACGGCGCAGAGCAGTGCCACATATTCTAATGTTTTATGTGATTTGCTGTGGGGGTTACAACGATTCATTTATGGAATCGTCTGGATGATGAATTAAAAAGCTGCACATCAATTAAAGTATTCAAAAAAATGCATAAATTAAAAATGATAGAAAAATATAGTATAACTGTTACTATGACAACTGAGTATAAACTTTGTCTAATATAAATAAAGTAATGAGAAAAAAGATAGTAATAAAAAAGATATGTTGATGATTAGAAATAACACCTATGATTATGATATAAGAACTACTAATGATCATTTTATATAATTAAAAACCCAGAGGTAACTGTAAGAATATAAAAATAATAGTTTTTCTTCTGTATTGTAAAATTATTTGTAATTGTTGCATTTTTTTTTTTTTTTTTGTTGTATATTGATTTTTATGTGTGGAATTAGGCATAAATAAGTTTAGCTTCAGTCACAGTTTTTTTGTGTGTCTGAATAAACTTACTACTACTACTACCTGCACTTACTTAGTACTACATATAGAAAAATGAAAACCTGATACAAAAACATGTCCGAAGTGAAACTCTTCGCCGAATCGCTCAGTCACAGCTCCTGAGAACAGAGCGGACGTACAGACAGACCCGACACGATGGAAGCTGCTCATGTGTGTTTTATTCTACACCTTTCCTATATTGATTCCATGAGAAAGTAGTTCCACGAGGGAGGAACCGCTCGAGGGAGACCAGCCTTAATTAACAATCGCCCCTAAAACTATTCAACTCGCTCAGTCGCTCTCGTGCCTGGTTTCAGAGCGTAGCACCTCCTATAGTCCATTACTTTGATGTACAAGTCACCGAGGAGCGAAAACTCGATACACGGCTTTAAGACAGTCTTATGAGGTACATCAAGTTCAAGTCCAGCGCCGATGGAAAAATCTATGACTTTTCTATCCCATATCAGCTGTAATTTCTTCACACAATGGAGGGAAGGAGATAAAAATAGCTTAAGACTGTCACAGATGCTCTAATGTAACGCAGAGGCTGGATGAAAACGAAGGCCCCGCTCGAAATAGCCTCGTCTAATTCGCCCAATAAAAGATAACGGCCCTGCGTTTGAATTTTGGCGGAGGTGTGAGCTGATGGGGCGCTACGCTAAAACAAGACCAGCGAACTGAAAGAGCGAAGGATCATGAGGTAATCCACCGTGTTAAGTATAATGTTAAGGCTATGCGTAAGAACAGTCAGGAAATGTATAAACTGTGCAACAAACACTCAAATTTAAAAATATTTTCAACATAAATGTGGTTGGCAGGGGTCCAAACTGATCCTTCACTCTCTGAGCACGTTCTAGCATCATAATTATTCACCTTGATGAGTTTATAAGCACTTTTCGCCACTTTCAAAGGTTCTGCAGTCACGGTTATGCTAACACAGACTTAGCATTTAGCATGTTAGCAGTGTACTTCCTGGTTCCGGGACAATAAAATGGTTTATAATTAGACGCTGACATCACACAGCGGCAGTGGTGGATGAAGTAAAAATGTACTTTAAGAGTAGTGGGTTAGGGTTGTTAAAGTGTAAATGTAGTGATAGTGATTAAAAAATTATACATATTTTGGTCACAGTAAAAATACAAATCAAGTATCAAGTATCATCTTTATTTTTATCAGG
Organism: Periophthalmus modestus; assembly: GCA_019594935.1. Lineage (NCBI taxonomy): Eukaryota > Metazoa > Chordata > Actinopteri > Gobiiformes > Gobiidae > Periophthalmus > Periophthalmus modestus. The sequence goes on from JAIEZT010000026.1 coordinate 3,045,146, forward strand.
ACGCAGAACACAATGGTCTACAGTCCCTCAGCCAATCAGGACGCAGAACACAATGGTCTACAGTCCCTTAGCCAATCAGGACGCAGAACACAATGGTCTACAGTCTCTCAGCACACGCAGCACAATGGTCAGGACGCAGACGCACAACACAATGGTCTACAGTCCCCAATCAGGACACAGAACACAGGTCTACGTCCCTCAGAATCAGGACGCAGAACACAATGGTCTACAGTCCCTCAGCCAATCAGGACGCAGAACACAATGGTCTACAGTCCCTCAGCCAATCAGGACGCAGAACACAATGGTCTACAGTCCCTCAGCCAATCAGGACGGACACAATGGTCTACAGTCCAGCCATCAGGTCGCAGAACACAGTCTACAGTCCCTCAGCCAATCAGGACGCAGAACACAATGGCCTACAGTCCCTCAGCCAATCAGGACGCAGACACAATGGTCTACAGTCCCTCAGCCAATCAGGACACGGACAGGTTCATACAATGTAAAAAATGATGCAAAATTCCTCAAAAAAATCCACAAAATAGCGAGGGACAACTGTGCCCAATTTTATACAGATGCAGAGGTGTAAAGTTACTCAAGTAAAAGTATCACATAGAAAAATCTAGTTGAGTAAAAGTATTTAAGTACTTGTTTAAAAATGTACTTTAAGCTTAAAAAGTAAAAGTATTTCACGCAAGTGCTGTTAAAATGTAAATGTAGTGAAAGTGATTAAAAATGAGACATGTACGAATCCTTTTCTTAACTTTTCTTATGAATTTTGTGTATTAATTTTAGTTTTGCTCAAAGCTGAAGCTTAAACTCGAAAACCCCTAGTCAGGGTGTTTCCACGAACTTCTGTTCAAAACCCCTCACATCATAGAAAAGTACAGATGTTCAAAAGTGGAGTAATGTTAGATAAGTAAAGTAGTACGTGTCCACTGTAAAAAGTACTTAAGTAAAGTACAGAAACTTAAAAATCTCTACTTAAATATTGTACTTTATTACTTGTACTTCATCACCTTCCACGCTCATTTCTAAGAGGGAAACATCTGAAACTTTGATACATCTTTTATTTCATCTCTTCTTCTTCTTCTATCATTCCCGCAGCAGCAGCAGAACTACCAGCCTCCTCAGCCTCTCCGTCTTCCTCCCCAGTGTCTTTTGTTCATACATTTGAAAAGTGTAAATGTTGAAACAGTAATTTATAAAGAAAAATACTTGACTCTACCTCTCCATAACTGCATCTCTTCACGTCTCATCATTTCCTCATCGCTCTGACCCGAGCTTTTCTTTTCTTTCTTTCTTCCCTCACTTTTCTATAACGTCTGGCCTTTTCTTGTCTTTGTAAAATAAAGCAGAAGATATCACAAGGACCTGTAACTGTGAAAGCGGTTCATCGAGGACACCAGCCTTAGATTAACCCAAAAAGTCCGACACAAACTAAACGAATTATAAATACAAAATAAAAAGCACTTGGAGACGGCCGACGTACCCAAGGCAAAACACGCAACCTGGATGAAAATATATGAAATTGTGAAATCTATTAGGGAACGCGCACAGTGGCAATCGCTCGATGTACAAAGAACAAACACATAAACAAATATAAAGTAGACTGAAAGCAAAATAGCCCAGCGACGGCGATAAAAATGATGGTGGAATGGAGCCGTTTTGAGACGCGCTGACAAGACGCCAAAGGGCTACGGCATGATGGAGTGCTATAATTTAGACTAATGCTGTTTCAATGGGGAAAGGCTGCTGTGTCTGGATCCTACACAAAAGAAACTTTATGAAGTTGTTCAGAAAAACGCTGGGCCCACAGTGCTGCCATTAAAGCAACACTGTGGAACTTTATGGAGGTTTTACAGCCGATAGAAGCTCCGTCGGTGCTGCAGTTGGAGTTCGTGCCACTTAGCTGAAGGTTAGCAGTTCGAATCCTGCGTTTGTCCTAAAAAAGGGTCATTGGTAGAGGGGTTAGAGGTTGGTGGTGCGATTCTACAGATGAATGCAGTTGTTGTGTCCTTGGGCAAGACACTTAAATGGTAAATGATTTTTATACAGCGCTTCTTTTCCACCTTCAAGTCACTCAAAGCGTTTTATATCAAGAAAACGCTGACCATTCACACACCGGTGTAACAGACACTGGGGCGAGGGGGGTTCAGTGTCTTGCCCAAGGACACAACGACAGCGTTCATCTGTGGGAGCTGGAATCGCACCGACAACCTGTGGGTCAGTGGATCGGACCGCTCTACCGATGATGGTTATGTCGAGACCGGGATTCGAACCACCAACTGAGCCAATGTGTTGAAGATGGAAAAAGCGCTGTATAAAAATGTGACTGTACCAAAGAAACATGTTCATGGAAACAACCAAGTAAGAGTCGGGTTTGTGGAGATGCAAGCCCTCTTACAGGAAAGACACATGTCATATCATATCATTTTAGTGTATTTATTTTATTTTAGTTTTATTTTAGTTTAGTTTTATTTTATTTTAGTTATTTATTATTTTAGTTTTATTTATTTTATTTTTATGTAGTTTAGTTTAGTTATTTTATTTTATTTTAGTTTAGTTTATTTAGTTTAGTTTATTTAGTGTAGTTTATTTTATTTATTTTAGTTTAGTTTAGTTTATTTTTATTTTAGTTTATTTAGTTTAGTTTTTTTTATTTATTAATAATAATAAGTGTAGTTTTATTCTTATATTTTATTTTAGTTTATACTCAAAGACGCTTTAGTGTATTTAGTTTATTTTATTTAAGAATAAAATAGTCACAAAATTTTACAACTAAAGTTATTTATTTTATTTTATTTTAGTAGTTTTATTTTATTTTAGTTTAGGTTATTTTAGTGTAGTTTATTTTAGTTTAGTTTAGTTTAGTTGATCTATTTAATTTATTTCGAGCACATATATATTCGCACATTTCACAAATTCACTTAAAAGTCGAAAAAGGAGTGTGGAAATGAAAACTTATTTAATCCCACCTTAAATTCATTTAAGTAAATTAAATGCTTTGTTTCCGAAAACGGCCAAAAAGACTTATTAAATCCCCTGTATCTTATATACATTTAAGACATAAACATTTTTAAGTCCAATAAAAACATTCAAAACAAAAACATGCTTTTATTTTATTTATATATTTATTTATTGGCTAAAAGTTACGCAGGGGCCTTTAAACTTTAAAACAGTATTAGTAACTTGTGCATATATTTATATTTATACACAGCATTTACTTTGTGACTATATTGGATCAATTTGAAGTTGATGTACTGTATTTTCCAGAGTATAAGTTTTTTTCATAGTTTGGCCGGGGTCAGATGTGATTTATATGTGAAATATGTTTTTTTCCCTCATTATTATGCATTTTTTGGCTGCTGCAACTTATACTTTAGTGCCACTTATACTCAGATGTGATTTATATGTGAAATGTGCTTTTTTTCTTCATTATTATGCATTTTTTGGCTGGTACGACTTTTCAGGAGCGATTTATAGTCCAGAAAATATGATAAAAGGATGAGGATCTAGTGGTGGCTTATGGCTTTAATACAGGATTTTTTTCTCTCCAACTTGAGCAAATGGGCAAAACACATTTTAAAACTCAAGTAATTTATTTTCAAATAGTTTCCAGATGATAAAATAGTCACATAACAGTTTGATTTTGTCACAGAGTTTTGCCTTTATTATACGTCTGCTGGAAAAACAATAGATGTGTTTGTTCATTGAGTTTTACTAATAAACCAGCAGCCAAAATGTGCTATTGTAAAACACAAGTACGCTTAAGATTTCATTATGAAGTTTGGATTTTTCCCAGAAGGCACCGGGGCGTCTGTCCATGCTGTGGAGCTGAATGCGTTTATGTGTTCACAAATTGGTTTTCTCTCTTCCCCACAGTCTGGATAAGCTCGTGTGATTTGTCTGTGGAGCTGCAGCTTTAGTTCTGCGCTGGACGAAATGCCTCCTGTACACGGCCTGTGGAACATCACCATTACGCCGTGTGATTCAGAGGCACGCAGGTACTTTTAATGGTAAATAATGCAGTCGTAGTACTCCCACACAAAGCCCCGGAGTACTAATTATGTTACACATCATTAGGACCAGGTTTCTCTAAATAAATCACTAGATCAAGTGTCGAATCCTCAGCAGCATCAAGGCTTTTCTGCAGAATAACATCGAAATGCTAACGTCAATGCTAATGCTAATGCTAATGCCGTGTGAAAGGTTTTTACATGTATAGAGACGCATCAGGCCGATATTTGCACTTTCGATCGTATCGTCTGTCGGCCTGAAATCTCCAGACGAGGCAAATATTTGGAATTATCAAACAGATTTAGTCCTTTGTTTGCTTTGTCCTTGTAATAAAAAACACACAGTTCAGATGTCGTCTCACGTATATTATTAATTGGATTTTTCGCCGTCATTTCAGAAAAAATGGCACTTTTTAAAACCCTGGATTTGGACTTTGGCTTCATCGAGACAGTCCAGTTTTATTGCAGTTTTCAGGTTGTGTTTTTTTCAATATGAAGCTGCTGTTTGAAGATAATTGAGGCAGATTTAACTCTTTTTGTTTAGAATATGATCAGAATAAACATGTGAAAACCTTTTTAAGGGACGTGCACAAATGGTAAAGTCCAGTTTTAGGATCCCTTTAACTCTCTCCTTTGAAAGCGATCGGAAAATGCAGAACGCCATGACGATTACTGTATTTTCACGACCATAAGGCGCAATTAAAAGTTCTTGTGAGCGATGGATGACAGACGGAGAACACAGCTTTACAAAGACCGGGAGGCAGCGCCGGGCGAGTTACGCCACGATTTGTGAATGGATTGTGGATGCTCGGGCTCATGTATCTGCTCGCACTGTTCTTTGAGCTTTCGCAAAATTCGGCATCGTTCACGAGGAGAAGTACGGCAACAAGACGGACTCTGATAGTGACGAGAGGGAACCTGGTGTTTTTTTTTTTTTTGTTTCATATTTTTATTGATGTGCAAACAGATATTACAGCATACTGTTATTTAAATCAACAAATGTATACACACTTTTTTCTTCTTTTATATATAACAAGAACTAGAACTTAAGTAAATAAATAATAATAGTAAATAATATGAAGTAGTAATAATAACAGTAATAATATCTAAATAAAAAAATAAAAATAAAAAATAATAAAAATGATATATATACATACATACACGCCTACATATATTCACGCATGTATACATACACAAATCATAACAGAATAAATAGTAACACTATTATACATAAATCGAAAATAAGTAAGAGGGAGGGAGGGGGTGGAGAACCTGCTGTATTTTTATATAAATCTAGCGCAGCTGTTCATTTCAGATACAGAGGATGAAGACTTTGATGGATTTGTGAATTAATTGAAAAAATTATGTGAGCACTTTGCTAAATACTTGAATAAAGCAAAACCGAACACAGTATGTATCTAAAAAAGGCAAAGGAAGCAAAACTAACCTGCATGTTTTACCGTGCCTGCTCCTTAAGGCCCGGTGTCTTTTGTATGTGTTAAATGCAGAAAAAGCACCGTAACTGAACTGCGCTTTATAATCCGGTGCGCCTTATGGTCGTGAAAATACGGTATTTGGATTTGATTGGTCAAAGCGTCACAACAGAAGACGTAAAAAATCAGACTTTTGTTGCATCCAGTTGAGATAACCTCACAGACGTCTTCCCTGTTCCACAAAAGCACAAATCTCTGACCTTCTGCTGGTTTTTCACAAACGCAATAATCGTTTTGACACTAAAATCGGCTGAAGTTCGTCCATCAGCGTCGCCATCTTCGCTTTGGCGCTTCACCTTTGGCTTCTGCACGTTCCTCTATGCTGCTCTGTGATTGGTCCACTCGTCCACCCACAGCGAGACTCTAAAGATGGATTATCTCACAGATAAACCAAGAATCCATCTTCGCTGGGTTTGTCTTTGCTCATGGGTCAGATTAATTTAAACAAAAGCTGAGACGAAAAGGAACCAAACTTCTGCTCAACTTCTTTCGCTCATAAAACAAAAAAGTGACAATATTACAACTTTTCCACTTGTGTTACATCAGAAATGACCCATAAGATACAAAGCTGGAAGTGCAGCATTTGTTAAACTGACCTCATCTCTAACAGCTGAACCGAAGCCGCCCACACACTGTCACGAGTCAGAAGAGTCTTCAGTCTGTCGGCTTCTGTTAATCCACCTTTATCAATCATTTATATATGTTACAGGTTTTATGTAATGCCCTTACAGCAGAACTAAGCCACATTTGTACCTCATGAAACGTCTCTGTGATGGTTAAATATGTGTTTCTGGGGCGTCTCAAGTGTCTGAACCTGAAATGACATCCATGTTTTTTATATTTATAACGATTTTCATGTTATAAAAGAAGCATTATGACAAAAGTTATACACAAACATAGAATAGAAAGCAACCTTCCCACACAGGAGACCGCAAAGATCATAATAAAATAAAAATAATAGTAAGTAAATGAGTAAAAAAAAAAAAAAAAAAAAATAAAAAAGCAATAAAAAGAAACAAAACAGGTTTATAATAATTACATGCATTCAATACAATAATTCTATAAATTAATATTACATCCAATTTTTCTTTTGCATGTCTAAGAAATGGTTGCCAGATAAAAAAAAAAAAAAAAAAAAAAAAATAAAAAAAAATGGAACGTCCATTAAGAGTGTGTCTGATCTTTTCCTTTTTCATAAAATATACACTGCCTGACCAAAAAAAAGGTCACACTCTAATATTTGGTTGGAATTGTTTCGATTTCGCTTCTGCAATGTCACAAGATTTATTTCCATCCAGTGTTGCATTAATTTTTCACCATTTTTTTCTTGCATTGATGATGGTCGAGTCTGACGCTGCACAAAGCTTCTCCAGCACAAAGATCCTCTCTGGGGTTAAGGTCTGGACTCTGTGGTGGCTCCATGTGTGAAAACGATGTCTCAGGCTCAGACTCCTTCACTATTTGAGCCTGATGAATCCTGGCATTGTCATCTCGGAATATGCCATCACGGAAGAAAAAAATCCATTGATTCAGTAAATTCGGGTGTCAGCTGACCTCATTCTTTGAGCACAGACTGTTGCTGAACCTAGACCTGACTCGTACCTTTAGACTGGGACCTATTTGCTTAGTTAAATCCAGGTGGTGACTTGTTTTTTGTGTAGAACGTCTTTAATCCACTGTGAGTTTAGTAGTAGTAAAACGAGTCTACGGCTGCTGTATGGGTATCTGGGCGGCGGTCGAAGGACGAAGTCTTGACAACTGGATCTCCGGACCTCTCGATGGGCCTGGGAACGCCTTGGGGTCCCACCAAAGGAGCTGAAGGACGAGTCTGGGGTGAGGGAAGTCTGGGAGTCCCTGCTTAGACTCCTGCCCCCTGGATAAGAGGAAGAAAATTGATGGATGGATGGACAGTCTACAAGCAAGGAGTGTACAGTCGGCCACAAAGTCATGTTGGGGTAAAGATTCAACATATCTCCAAAGAAACTCGTCACTGGATGAAGGTCTAAGGGAAGCCTTAACGTGCCTGACAACATCTTGAACACTTGAGTCCAGAAAGAGACCAGTTTGGTGCAGCTCCAGACTGTGTGAAAGTCTGAACTTTGTTATTTTACATCGTCACTCGTTGGGGAACCTCCTTGTTAGTTTGTCTTTTGACCAGTGAGCTCGAAGTACTAGGACATCCATGAATAACAAAAGTGTTAAGGTATATATCTGTTATTTTTATGTCTATTTATCTAAAGATCAACGTAAATTATTGCTGTTTTACTACTTACTAATGTCATTTAGCTGTGTGTGCGCTCATTTTAAAGGCGTCATACCCAATTTTTCCCCTTATATTTGAGCAGAATTCGTCTCACCCCAGTACAGATATATTGCATAAGCCGCTCTCGAGGTCAAAATAATTCCTCTGTGACCTGTCTGCATCTAATTATGAATCGTTTTATTCAGAAATTGTGCAGTTAGCATGTAAAAAACTACACTCTGGCCTCTGAAAGTTGTGGACAGTGCTTATAAACTCATCTCTGTGAATAATCAGGATGCTCTAAATGCATAAGGTAAATGAGGTGTAACTTTGAACCACTCCAAACTGTTTAGAATGAATAAGTTTAGCTTTTTTACATTTTTAAGACAGTAAAAATCAGCCGTTAACAGATTAGTAGTCTCTCTTTTACCTATCACCACATCGGTCCCGAGCGCGATTACTCACAGAAAACTACTGACTTCAAAAAATAAAAAGTCCTGGGGCCAAGGTCTTTGCCGATATCTTAGTGTGAAACTAAAGTACGGCCAAGTCTCACAGTCACTCACACTGCTCCGTCACAGAGAGTGTGGGAGTGCTCTGCAAAAACCGCACAATGAAGCTTAAGTGCACTGCGTATTTACTCTATCAACACCAGAGGTTTCACATATTTCACGTATCATAAGAATAATAAACAGTCCAAATCTCTTCGCTACGAAACGGCACAAAAACGAGGACGTGAAGTGTGACCATTAAACGCAGTTAACGCTGTTTCTTCAACAGTTTGCACCTGAAGCAACAGAGGAAATGGCATTGACGAGCTGTTATGTTGTTCCTGTGCTCAACAAGCCATGTTTTAAACGGCTTATGAGGAGAATAGTGCTGAAGAATTAGTTGGAGAGTTTTTGGGAGAGTGAAAACAATGGGAAAAACACAGAATCAGTTCATATTATTAAAGGCAATGTACGCTAACGCTAACGCTAACCCTTTTTACTGTCTTAAAAACGTGAAAAAGAGAAGTCTATGTTAAACGGTTTGCAGTAATCTAATGTTTCTCCTCACTTACATTCTACATTCTAAAGCTAATCTTGTTTTTTATTGTGATTAACTTTTTATTCAAGTATTAATCTAACTGCAGCTGTGTAGGTTACAATCCGAATTCACAAAAATGCATCTCGCTCTATGGGAGACTTCATTCTGGGAGCTGCAGTACCTTCAGCGGCCACTAGTCGATCTCGCCCCGGGACAGATGTGACATGTCTTATCCAGTTCTTATTATAGATCCATGGACCAGACTCACATTTTTTTAACTATTGGAGTAAATGTGTATTCTGGATCCCAATCACCAAATAAATTAATTAAAAACACTCCCCAATTAACAGTTCAAACTGTTGGCGAGAATATATAACTTGAGCGATATGCAAATCAGAAGACCATTTATCATCGTAGCCATTTTGGAACGGTGCCATTTTCCAGAACGAAACAAAAGCGGCGCACACTGAGTCACGCTCCAATTTGACAGAGCCATCAGCGCAGCAGCAGGACGCTAACAACCCCGCTAACGCATTTAACACAGACGCACACATGATGGACAGCTAATGTTCACAGCACAGAACGCAGACCGGTTTAATCAGGCGACGCAAGGCCAGGTCGAAGGTGCAGCTGCCTATAGCGACAGTAAAGATGCTTTTATCTTTTATTGTCGTCAAGGTGAATAGACGTGCTTTATACCTGGAGCTGGAATCAACGATAAACAAAAAAAACGCACAGAAAAAAAAAAAAAAGTGGTAGTTTTTCTGCAGTTGAGACTAAACTAAACTAAATAAAGGTTGATTCTTTCAGTTCCTGCTCTGACCACTGCTGTCCTTGGAGTTCTTGGGCAAGAACACTTCATTGGACGTGAGCGTGGGTGCGGTTCCAGCTCCATCGAGTCTGGTTTCAATTCACTTTCCATTGAAAAACTGTGTCCCCCCTCTCTCTGTAACTGCTGCTGTCACGCTCGTAATTTTGGTCTTAAATGTTCGACTCGACATAATCTTTTTGTTTTGCTATTGTAAATCAAGATATGAACGTTAATAAGAGACAAATCAGGCGCCTTTTTTCTTCGACATCGCTCCTGCTACCGTTAGCCACAGGTTTGATTGACAGCGTTGCTAATTCAATTCACAATCACAGCAGCAGTCGCCTCTTAGGGCTGAACATGAGAATTTGATTTAACCAACCGAAAGTTAGAAAATCAACAATGAAACACAAACAGACGAGCAAATGAATCAACAGAAAACACGTGGAGAAGTGTCCCAGAGCGCCCCCTGTCCTGAGACCCTCCTTCTCGGCAAGAAAAAACTCCAAAAGACCCAGTGGCAAAAAGAGAAACCTGGAGGAGAACCACAGAGAAGCAGAGATGTACTGACACGGACAAACAGGCTGCAGATGTGCATCTATTTACAGATAAAGTTCAGATCTGTAGAGCCGGAGAAGACTCAGCTAAAGGACAGAGAGGAGCTCAAACACGGGAGGACGGGAGTCGAAGCACCTGCCCCAGAGTAAACCAGATGTGTGGGGAGGGGAAGAGCTGTTACCTGCAATGGCCTCGCTCCAGATTGGCTCTTATATGGAATTTAGCTCTAAATTCACCCCGTAAAGTGTAGCCTCGATGAGCTTCATTTGACTGAACGCCAGGCGCTGTGGGTGATGTCACACTCACTTACTCCACTTCTTTATACAGTCCATGGTCTAGTATAACTTTTCACCCTTGATGAGAAAATGAAAAATGCACCAGATTATAGGTTTGAGTGTCTGGAAAAGCTCTATAAACCCGACCTACTCGAGAGAAGTCTGATTATTCAAGTTTAAGTCCATCAGATTTCAACCCGAGCAGGTTTTAATAAAGCTTAAAGTGACCAGCCTCCTGCTGGTGCCCAGAGTCAGGACTAAACCAGGACTAAACCAGGACTAAACCAGGACTAAACCAGGACTAAACCAGGACTAAACCAGGACTAAACCAGGACTAAACTGGACTAACCAGGACTAAACCGGGACTAAACCGGGACTAAACAACTAAAACCGGGAGAAAACCGGGACTAAACCGGACTAAACCAGGACTAAACCAGGACTAAACCGAGACTAAACCAGACTAAACCAGGACTAAACCAGGACTAAACAAGGACTAAACCTGGACTAAACCGGGACTAAACCGGGAGAAAACCGGGAGAAAACCGGGACTAAACCGGGACTGAACCAGGACTAAACCGAGACTAAACCAGGACTAAACCAGGACTAAACCAGGACTAAACCAGGACTAAACCAGGACTAAACCAGGACTAAACAAGGTCTAAACCAGGACTAAACCAGGACTAAACAAGGTCTAAACCAGGACTAAACCAGGACTAAACAAGGTCTAAACTAGGACTAAACCAGGACTAAACCAGGACTAAACCTGTTGAATCAGTGTTTGAGTTTTGTTCAGTTTAAATCTGTCTCACTTCCTGAAGATGTGACTCAGTCTCGACTTTGACGATGTTTAAATCCAGACTCTGGTTCTGTTTAGCTTCTGTGACTGAAAGAGTTTTATTCTGCACTTTTCTCCTTTAATGTTAATTTCATGATGATTATTTATGTTTTAGTTTGTTTGCATTGTGATTTTAATGCACTTCTTATTCTGTAAAGCTCTTTGAATTACTTCATGTACCAATTGTGCTGTATAAATAAACTTGCCCTGCTGGTTCAAGTTCTCACAGTGGTTCATTAGACACTCATCCGCCAACCCAAGATTGATTTACAAGTATATTTATATTTATGCATTCACTTACTTAACCTTTACATGAATAAATACATAATTATGACATTTCCAAGTGTCCAGAATTTTAAAAATGCATCCAGTACACAGTTTTATACAGTTTTTCCAGTTTATGTAGGCACGCTTCTGCCCGATACTTACCACGCTCACAAACAACCAAGAAGTAAACCAACTCGCTCGCAACATAACCCCCGTCTCGCTCCGCTGAACTGGTTAATGGTTAGTGCACGAGAATGACCCGTGAAGGACACTGGTAGCCACTTGTTCAACATGACCATTTCGCACGAGAAATCTAATTAGCCCCCCCAAGACAAGCCGCTGCGTCCTGCTTTGTATGCGCCCTCCTCTCCTACTGTAAAGATGCTCTACAAATGCAATTAACAACATAGAATTACAAGGACAATGTTCCACTCACCTTCTTTCTGTGCTTTTCTGAAGATGGATCCTTATATAAGTATCTTCTATCTCAGTACTTTCATTTTTCTAGGTAACTGGATTTGAATATTTCATAGCGTTGTTTATAAAAGCACGATCGGAGAAAATACATGGATGCATATGTTTTTATTCATGTATGTAAATGTATGTAAGAAAGACAGAAATCAGCAGTGCACATCTTTATAACAGTGTTTATGTTAGCATGTTTCACACTATGGCATTTAAAGTTCTTTATATCCATGGACGGGGTGTAGACAAGGGTTTTACAGACCCAGAATTGCACCTTCATCCTTTTAATTTGCATTCGAGGGGGGCCCATGCCTGGAATCTGCCCCGAGCCCCTAAATTTCTATCAACGGCCCTGTTCATCATGTAAAGTTATGGGTCAAATCAGAAAGAAATTGTGTTTTTAGCAAAAGAAACTCAAAAGAGATCAGTTTAACGCCAGGCAAAGCTATAACATCTCCATCAGAAAAGTTACACAGTGCACCTTTAAAGAAATCTTTCATTGAGGCTATTGCAAAAAAACGTATGTTCTATTTAAATTATTATACTACAGTGGTCAGTCATGTTCTAAAAATAACTCACGAAGTCATCAGCTTTATTTTTTACATTGTTCTATACGTTTCTTGTCTGTAAAACCCCTCACCACACACTTTATACACTTTTCTCACACAGGCATTAACATTTTCTCACATTTCTCTCTCGTTTAAACACAAAGTTCAAACCTTCGTCGGTGTCTTTGTCGGTGCAGAACGTTTCATCGACATTGTGGGTTTTGTCGGGGAGAAAACTTGCAAACATACAGCACTTCAGAGTCACACTGATCCAACATTTATGTAAATTTGTCTGACACATTCTGTACTGTACAGGAGACACGGAGGAGACTGATGGACACTGGTGTCCCTCAGCCAATCAGGACGCAGAACACAATGGTCTACAGTCCCTCAGCCAATCAGGACGCAGAACACAATGGTCTACAGTCCCTCAGCCAATCAGGACGCAGAACACAACGCACTATGTTTTCTAAAATGTTTAAATATAAATTCAACTTGTTGCACGGTATGAGAGTCGACCCCAACCAAGGCATTAGTCTGATTGCTCAGTGGAAGGCTTTCTAGTTCAGGGGTAAATGCTCCTTCTATTCAGCGTCACAGCTTTAAAACCAGCAGATTTAGTGTATTTTATTTTGTATTTCTTTTACAGATAGTCCACTACTTTCACTTTGTATTTAGCTGCCTCTGTTTTAAAATCACATTCATTGTTACACTTTGCACAACAATTTAACTTCACAACTCGAGCGGTTTTGCTGAGTTCGTTCTCGCTGTAGCACCAGACCGTTCTCACATTTTCATATCTACAATAAGTGAGAGATTTGTCTCAACTAAAGCTGCTGTCTGAAGGTAGCAGCTTTTTGCCATGTGTGCCATTGAGATAATTATTACAAAAGCAGAAATAATCGTTACACAACATCACACATCAAATAATAATTAAGATCTATGCAAAGAGTTAATAGAGCGATTAAACCACAGATATTACACGTGTCTTGTGTTGGTGTTGGTCGTTAAACTTGCTCTTCAGGACCTTTACTTTGGCATCTCATGATTTAGAACATAAAATAATGTATAAAACCAGATATTATTTCCCAGCGTCGACACTCCTCACGCTGGAATCTGATGTACAGGGAATTAGCCAAGCGCAGAGAAAAAAAACAACAAAAATCTTAGCGGATAACGAACATTTCCCATCATTTTAAAGTAAATACGCAGTAATGAATGCAATTTGAAAACAGAAATGCATAAAATGAGTCTGGAAAACTTAAAAAGGGAGCAGGGTTTGTACCTATGACGCAACAATCCTGGGAGAATTCAAACCGTGTGGTCTCTGGGGCTCAGAGGCAAAGGACTGGGACTTTTTGTTGTTTTTTTGTCTTTACAGAGGATTACTCAAACCAGCTCGAATGAAGCAAAATACAACTTCCAGGTTCTGATGATGTAACATGGTTCAAACGTCAAAAAGTCCAATATAAATGTCTTTAAATTGTCTTTAAATAAAAACAGGCCCTTTCAGTTGTGTTTATTCACATAGAAGTAATGAGATTCATGTCTTTTTCAAACCCACAAACACTTTAAGACAAAAACTGGTCCACCCTAAGGACAAAACCCCAAGCCACAAACGAAGTAATATGTCATATGTTCTACTCCTTTCAGTGCAGTGAAGAACAGTGAGCGTCACACTGGAGAAACTTAACAGCTCCATAAGAGAATGAACCAACACCGTCACAAGAGCAGCTCAGGACCACAGTCTGCTGTTCATCTCAAAGACACTAACCACGACTTTGAAGAGAGTGAAGTTCAGATCTGAGCCAGAGAAAAGAAATGGTTTGAGAGGAGAGTTAAAGAAGATATTTATGTTGGGAAAGAGTGGTAAGGAATGAGGCCTGAGACATAAGCTCTCACCGATCTACACCTCCATCCTCAGACCCGAACAGAGAGAACAACAGCAGGGTCGTTAAAGGCTGAATAGGGTCGTCTCAGGTTAACGCTGGAGAACCCACAGTGACAAAATTGGCTGCAGTTAATCGCTGCTACCCAAAATGAACAAATAAAAAAAAAAATTCAATAAAAAAAATCGAGTGCCACTTCTGACCCCTGCATAGAGACACTTAGTGGATGAATCTTGAACTAAAATGAAACAGAGTGGTAGTGACAAGATGGCTGACAAATACAATTGTCTTCTCAGCAAACCAGCGGCTGGTAAAATTGTGTTTATTTTTGTTAATCTTTCTAGTAATAGCTTGTGCAGAATGTCTAGAAGTATGTTTTATATTCTTTTTGGATAAATTAGCAAGCCCAATGGGTCAAATTTGGCCTTGATCCTAAGAGACAAAAGCTGTTTACAGTTTCAGAGTAGTTAGCGTCTTCAGACAGATTTAAGGCAGAGTCCAGCAGGAATCTGACCAGAACTGAAGAAGCGACTTGGACGAGCAGCGAAACGTCTTCACCCCTTCAACGATTTGTCCAGTGACAGATTTAAACTTCGTCTTTTGCTCTGGATCCGACCTGGACGACTGAGGGACACATAGACATTATAGAAGTAAATAAATTGTACTTCAGTGGTGCAGGGTAACAAGAAGTACTCAAGTAGAATTAGATATCTGTACTTAACTGTGGATACTTTTTACTTTGACTTTGACTTCACTAATTTGAGAGCAGTATCTGTACTTTTTCACTACATTTTTAACTAGACTGAAAAGTAAAAAAAAAAAAAAGTACTTTTCATATGATTTGAGAGGTTATTTTTGCCATGTTTCCGAGTTAAATACACAAAATTCATGAGAAATACTTTTACTTTTTACTCTTAAAGTGGATTTTAAAATAACTGCAGGTCTGTTTGTGACGAGGAAACAACATTATAGGTCAGAAAATTGCGTAATCTGAGCCGTTTGAGTCTTTCATGTGATACTTTTACTTTTTACCTCTGTATCTGTACTTTTACTTAAGTACAAAACTGAGTACTTCATCCCTCTCTGTTGTATCTAACGGTAAAATACTTGTACCCAGATTTCTTGTGGCGTATTTTAAAGTGGATTTTCCCCACATTTCTGCCGTGAACATCGCTGCTGTTTATTATACCTCAAACGTCTGATCAATATTTGCAAATAAAAATGGCGTCTGATTGTGGTACTCGGAAATTCTCTGATGTTTTGGGATTATTTACGCTCGGTTTGGACAGGCTCATTTTTAACCTATCAACAAAAGATCGTATCCGAACATCTGGTCACCACATCCCAGAACTTCACATTGTTTCTTTGTTTCTTGTTCCAGCTAAAATCAAGATAATGGAGGACTCGAAATGGCAAAAGTTGAGTAGAATCTGGAGATAGCGCTCGTACCTGGAAATGCTTGTTGAGTTGCTGTATTTCGTCTCATAAGAGATTAATGCTGGACGTCTACAGTGGGAGTGCAGGCCTGATAAAAACAAAACCTCTTTAACTCTTATCTGATCCTCTGTGTTTGATGTAAAGGCACTTGAGGTTGTTCTACAAATGTGCAAGTTTTTGGTCGTTCAAAGAAAACCGTGCCTACTCTCTCTGCGTTTGCATGCACACTGAAATAAAACAGATATTCAAACTTTCTTAAGATTCCTAAAGCACATCATCACTACTCCAAGGTTAGAAAAATGTTAGAAATATTTTTGTAATTAATGCAAATCTTAGTCCCTCTATAGTAACCTTCTTTTATTTAATCTGCTGTTAGGACCCAGCTCGTGTGGAGACAGGGAAGTAACAAAAGAAAAGATGGAAAAGGAAGAAGTAATTTAGTGAACAGGGATGTTAAGGGTGAACTAGACAAAAAGGGGGCTTAAAATACTGAAACAGACAGTATGTTGCAAGGTTTAAATAAAAATAAAGTTAACTAAAACAAAAAGACAAAGTTTAACTCGAAACGTTCTGCACCGACAAAGGCACCGACGAAGGTTTGAACTTTGTGTTTAAACGAGAGAGAAATGTGAGAAAATATTAATGTCTGTGTGAGAAAATTCAATTCAATTCAATTTCTTTTATTGTCAAATGTGCATATACATACAAGATGAATAGCGCAGATGAAATTGCTGTTCTCTCCCACCTCAGAGCAAACATAAATGTGCCAAAAAGATAAATAAAATAAAGATAAATAAAAAGAATAAATTAAAAAATTTGCAAACAAGAAAAAGAAGAAATGTGCAAACCACAAGAAAGAAATGTGCAACCCTTCAAGTAGCATTAAGACAAACAAAACAGAAAACATTCAAGAGAGAGAGACATACAAAAGTGTATAAAGTGTGTGGTGAGGGGTTTTACAGCTGCAAAACAGAATGATTGTGAAAAATGAAGCAGATTTTGCCTATTGCGGGTTATTTTTAGAACATAACCCCCACGATAAACCAGGGACCACTGAAAACTACTCTTAGCGCTGAGGGTCATTAATTGGTTGATTGGTTATTTCCAGTTCGTTAACAGGGGCGTGTAATAATAAAACATGGTGTTCTTCATGCTCCTCTTCACACATGTGTTTGACCTAACTGTATAATGGTCAAAATATATCACTGATACTGCACGGCTGAATGAAAAGAAATGAAAACGAATTGCAAAAGACAAATTCTAATGGATAACATGGTGAGTCTTTTGAGGTGAGGCTGTTTCCTGAGTTTGTGTCTTGCTCCTCTGTGTCCGACTCGTTTGTCCCTGATGCTCTGTTTTATTGGCTGTTGCCGTGGTGATGTTTCGTGGTTACGATATGACAGAGCGGCTCAGAGTCGCACTGACACCACACACGAGGAGCGCAGCTGCTTAAAAATCACAAACGAGGATGCTAAATCGGCAAAACGGGTGCTAAATCGGGCAAATGTGGTGTGAGGAGGGCTTCCGAAAAAACAGAAAACATGTGCATCTTCAAATTTGTCTAAAACCTGATGCTGAAAGTAAATATGCTGCCACTTATACTCGCCTAGATTTGCAAAACTACAACTGCAGCTTTCATTAGCACTTAGCGATACAAAGTTATGCTGCTATTAGTATGTGTTACGCAACTCCAGTTCCTTGCAATTCAGCTTATTAACCCACGTAGACTGGGGCCAGAGTGTTCTCACTGCTTCTCTGGAGAAATCAGATTATAATTGGATAACAAGTGTAGTCAGAGTACATTTAAATGCACTATATGGCGGTTAGATGGTGTCATGTGAATACAGAATGTTGTGTTTGACATGTGCAGGAGTCTGGAGCCTCCCTCGCTGCACCTCTGTCACCTCAGTTAGCTCCGTCTGCCAGTCTGCTCCTGCCTAACACAAGATGGCACTTTGTCGCCACAGCCCTATAGTCCAGCACAATGTGATTTGTCATTATATACAGGGGCCCATCTCATGAGAGCATCCGTGTCACTTTTTATTCCAGTCATGTTCTAAGACGCGGCAGATGCTTCTACGGTGTCCCCAAAGGTTCACAAACTCAAAAAGGATCGCTGCAAACGTCCAGTAATGCAACTTTTACTAAGACTGTAACTGTTGATTTGAAATGTTATAAAGTTGATTTGTTCTCAATTATAAAAGCATTGGGCATGATGTCCAACCTGAGAACCTACAGCAGAAGTCCCCAAGCTTTT
Source organism: Periophthalmus modestus (assembly GCA_019594935.1). Classification (NCBI taxonomy): domain Eukaryota; kingdom Metazoa; phylum Chordata; class Actinopteri; order Gobiiformes; family Gobiidae; genus Periophthalmus; species Periophthalmus modestus. The sequence goes on from JAIEZT010000026.1 coordinate 3,063,265, forward strand.
CTTTGCACCACAGACCGGAATAATGTAGGTTTTATTTTCACGGACCAGTCTTCTACGAGTGGCAGATAAATATGTCAAAAATAAGGTAAGTGTGTGGAAAAAATACAACTCACAAGCCCTGCACTTTGTAAGAATTGTTCGTTTCTGGTGTAAGCTCAAAAGAGACTGAAGCTGTGATGATCCCTGCCTGCCCCTCCCTCACCTGCCTGTCTCTGGAGCTGGGCGGAGTTCCTGGCTCCTCCCACGTGCACCTGCTTCTCATCAGCACAATCAACACCACCTGCGGGAGGATAAGAGGAGCCAGGACTCTCCTCTCGGTGTCAGATCGTCTGTTCGCCTCACTGCTCGTCTACCTGCTTGTTTCACAGTTCGTCTAACTGTTGTCCTGTTCGTGTCCTGCTCGTGTCCTGTTTGTTTCCTGCTCGTGTCCTGTTCGTGTCCTGCTCGTGTCCTGTTCGTGTCCTGCTGGTGTCCTGTTCGTGTCCTGCTCGTGTCCTGTTCGTGTCCTGCTCGTGTCCTGTTCGTGTCCTGCTCGTGTCCTGCTGGTGTCCTGCTGGTGTCCTGTTCGTGTCCTGTTCGTGTCCTGCTCGTGTCCTGCTCGTGTCCTGTTCGTGTCCTGTTCTTGTCCTGTTCGTGTCCTGCTCGTGTCCTGCTCGTGTCCTGTGTCGTGTCCTGTTCGTGTCCCTGTTCGTGTCCTGCTCGTGTCCTGCTCGTGTCCTGTGGTGTCCTGCTGGTGTCCTGCTGGTGTCCTGCTCGTGTCCTGTTCGTGTCCTCGTGTCCTGTCTCTGTCCTGGGCGTGTCCTGTTCGTGTCCTGCTGGTGTCAGCGTTTGTGTCCTGCTGGTGTCCTGCTGGTGTCCTGCTGGTGTCAGTTCATGTCCTGTTCACCTGCTCGTGTCCTGTTCGTGTCCTGCTGGTGTCCTGCTGGTGTCCTGCTCGTGTCCTGCTCGTGTCCTGCTCGTGTCCTGCTCGTGTCCTGTTCGTGTCCTGTTCGTGTCCTGCTGTGTCCTGCTGGTGTCCTGCTGGTGTCCTGTTCGTGTCCTGCTCGTGTCCTGTTTGTGTCCTGTTCGTGTCCTGTTCGTGTCCTGCTCGTGTCCTGCTCGTGTCCTGCTCGTGTCCTGTTCGTGTCCTGCTCGTGTCCTGTTCGTGTCCTGTTCGTGTCCTGTTCGTGTCCTGCTCGTGTCCTGCTCGTGTCCTGCTCGTGTCCTGCTCGTGTCCTGTCCGTGTCCTGCTCGTGTCCTGCTGTGTCCTGTCCTGTCTGGTGTCCTGCTGGTGTCCTGCTGGTGTCCTGTTCGTGTCCTGTTCGTGTCCTGTTCGTGTCCTGCTCGTGTCCTGCTCGGTTTGTGTGTCTGTGTGTGTCCTGTCGTGTCCTGCTCGTGTCCTGCTCGTGTCCTGTTCGTGTCCTGCTTGTGTTCCTGTTCGTGTCCTGCTCGTGTCCTGCTCGTGTCCTGCTCGTGTCCTGCTCGTGTCCTGCTCGTGTCCTGCTCGTGTCCTGCTCGTGTCCTGTGCTCGTGTCCTGCTCGTGTCCTGCTCGTGTCCTGCTCGTGTCTTGCTCGTGTCCTGCTCGTGTCCTGTCGTGTCCTGTTCGTGTCCTGTTCGTGTCCTGCCTCGTGCACTGCTCTCCTGACTCCGTCTGCTCGTGTCCTGTTCAGCACCCTGCCTCCCTGCACGGCTTGGACTCCTGTCTCCGATTTGTTCTTTGCCTGCCTGTTTGTTCAGCTCACAGTGAGTTCCACTCACAGTAAAGTGAACAATGAAGCAAAAGCTGACCCTAGATGCCCTCAACAGCTGATGGCTGGACCTAGATCCCCTCCTGACCGTCCGGTGATGGCTGGACCCTAGATGCCCTCCTGATCGACCGTCGGGTGATGGCTGGACCCTAGATCTTCTTGCCTGAATGGGCGGCTCACTGAATGGGCTCTGGTCCTACAGACTTGAACTGGATGCGCCTTAGTCCTGGACACATCTGCAGCCTGTCCGTCCATGGGAGTGGATCTCTCCTTCACTGTGGTTCTCCTCGAGGTTTCTCCTTTTCCCACTGGGTTTTTTTTGGAGTTTCCTTGCCGAGAGAAGGAGGGTCTAGGACAGGGGATGTTCTGGGACAGTTATCCATTGCTTGTTTTCTGTTAATCAATTTGCTTGTCTGTTTCTGTTTCATTGCTGATTTTCTAGTTCTGTTGGTTAATCAGTTCTCATGTTCAGCCCTAAGAGGCGACTGCTGTTGTGATTTTGGGCTTTACAAAAATAAATTGAATTGAACGGACTCTCAGGAAAGGATAGAACAGAGTCCTGAGATGTGCCTGTTGACAGCTTTTTTAGGGTCTCCCAATGTGTGTGTGTGAGGCGGGTTTTCTTCTGGTCTGTGTGGTGTTACTCATTAAGAAACTTTAGGCAACATCCAACAAGGAGAGTGTTTTATGACCCTCTCAGGTTGGGGGTCACACATTCCTGAGAAGATAGCTGTTATCTTATTGTCCACAGTCCCTGTAATCTCTGGTCTGGTCTCTGTAGCATCCTGGTGATCCCCCACGCTTCCATATCCACTGTTAGGCACGTGTTATTTACCTCAGCATTAATAAATGAAGAAACCAGTTTGGAGTAGTGCTGCACTGCTAGAAAATACCTTACAACTTGTGTCTTTGCGATGAGGTGGTTCCACCGAGGAGTGATGACAGACAATGACACCTGCAGCGTATTTCTTAGGTCCAGTCTGCTCCGTAATTTTGCCTTGGATGCTGGAAAAGGTAGTAAGTTTTGCCTCGTTAGCTAGCTTTTTCTCCACATATTACACAGAGAAAAAGCTCTGCGTGGGAGAGTCACCTGTAGCGACAAACCCAGATTTTAAGCCGGACTCCTGGTGTCGTCTGTTAAATTGATCTTTCTTTTTCTTGGAGGTCATAGGCTTCTCTTCTGGCTCCTCAGTTTGGACTTTTCCCCCAGGTTCAGTTTATCTACTGCTAAAATTTGGTGAGTCTAACTTAAGAATTAAAGGAGCTACTGAAGATTTAAAAGTGTCAGTGACTTTTGGGCCAAAGTTACATCAGCGCAGATGGAGTTGCTGATGAATTTACTGTTTTTGTGCGGCTCGGTGAGTGAATTCTGGAGGTTCTTAAGTTTGTCCATGAACTGAGAATGAGAAAAACCTGCACATATTCTCTATTTGCAGGTTAAAGATCTGGCAGCACAGGTTTCTCTTGTGGTTGTAAAAGCGCAGGCCACGTACAGTCCCTTTAACTAGAAACATGCCATATTTATTTAAAATGCCTCCATGTGTACGCTGAAGTGTTTCTAGTGGTTTTGCAGGGATTGAAAAAACAGAATATTAATAAATAAAAGGTACTTAAAAGGTTTGCCTGTATTTTCAGTAGAGCTCGAGCCGATGGAAGATTAAAGGGACAAGGACAGGCGCTGAGGAGAATATAGTTATTACTCTGTTGTTTTGTGTCGCTCAGGGTCTGTACAGACAACACACAGTGAACATGTTTTCATTTTATGCAAGAAAAACACTTAGGTGACACGTCTACTATAGAAAATTACTTTTATTTGTGCAAAAAGTAAAAAATCAATGACCACAACCCAAAAAAAAGGATTAGAATAATGCAACACAGCTTTATTGATAGGCCCTTTATGCAATTATTCTATGTACTATCTGTTTGAGAATCAGGAAGTGTGTCGTTAGCATGCTAGTTGTTGTTAGCATTACCGTTACAGTGGTCCCTCGTTTATAAAAAGAAAAAAATAACCCGCAATAGGTGAAATCTGGGAAGTATTAGCTTTATTTTTGACAATTCTATAAGTTTTGCAGCCCTCACCACACACTTTATACACTTTTCTCACACAGGAATTAACATTTTCTCACATTTCTCTCTTGTTTAACCCCTTACCATTCCGGGTATTTTTGGTGAAATTGCCTACGTTCTGACCTCTCCAAATTAAAATGATTACTGTTATTGAACCATAAGTATTATTTACACAAGTTTGGGGTCTTTGTAAAGGTAACATCCTCTAGTTTTACCCTCAGGTGTCAGAATCACTGTAAGTTTGTCTGGTAAGTATTTATACACTTTGGAATACACATAAAAAATGATTTTTCTCATCCTCGCCTAAATTTTTTTGTAAAAATTAAGGGGAAGAAAGCTGCAGTAGGTAGCTGGGGACAAAAAATACACCATATTTCAATTGAAAATGTTGTTGACCTCTCACATTTCAGATTTGAGGTCAATCTATAAAAAAATGAGATTTTTACACTTATTTTATTATGACTAAATCCAGGCGCTTTATGGAGGGACTTTTGATGTATCCAAGTTTATCCAAACCTCTCCAAATGGAGACATTTGGAGAACGTTTGGAAAAACTGCAATAACTTTTGAATGCTTCAACCCACAGACATCAATGAGGGCTCTACTGAAAGCTCACACACTTAGAGGAATCTGTATCTGCACATCCAGCTGCTCTATTACTTATGTAAATTTATATAGCATATCAAAACACAATATAAAATACATATATTTGTTTATGAAATATAGTCAAAACAAGGGGTATGGGTCAAAATAAATATATATTTACAAACTCCACACACTGCAAACAATGAACAAACACACACTGTGAACAGCAGTGAAAAGCTCACTGTACATGATTATGGCTTGTCCAAAAAATGGTGAAAAAATGTCTTTGCCAAAATGCCATTTCTTTGTTTTGTGCAAAACCTGGTAACAGCCGATGAGAGCATCTGATAACGTCACCCACGTGCCTAAAGAAAAACACAGACACATTAGTAACAAGAAAGTACAAAATTGAGAGAGGGTGAAGTAATATATATCATATATACATATTATAATTTTACTTACAATACTGTAAACTGCAGAATAAAACACCTTTCAATCAATAGACAAATGAAGTCTAATCCATACAGATAAACACAAATGTGCCAGACGCATGGTTCCAATGCCACTATGCACAGAAGTGATGCTAATGATTACACACGATATATTTTATCTACAATTATGTAAATAGCAGAATAAACCAGGCTTACCGACCCAGAACAGCATCCAGTCCATCAAAAATATGCTCCTCCACTTCTGAGTCCACCGTGGAATCTGCCACGGACCGCTCCGGGTCCGAGATGCCTCTGGTGTAACTTGTACAAACATCCACAGTGTCCTCGGTCGCGTACTGTCTTTGTTTTATCCGTTTCGTCGTGTTTAGAACGCAAAACTGTTGCAAAATCACAGTGCGTCATTTTACGCACACTTTACGCACGAAAAACCGTGATTCATTTACTTTCGTTACGCACTGGGCCTGCTCCGTGTGTTTACAGAAAACCATGGCATGTCATACATCCTCGTGTTCAGCTGCTCATTGGCTGTGAGGAGAAAACATCACTAGACGTGTGAGATGTGATTGGTTGATTCTACACGGGGGAGAGTGGGGCGTACACTTTCAGTCACCTGTAGCACTGATTCGCTGTCTGGGGCTCCAGTGACCCTCAACCCGGACCTTATTGGCCAAACTTGGTGTCAATCAGAAGCTAGCATGTTTGTCTATCACTGAGAAACAAAGTTGGCGCTGTCTGAAGTTTGTTATGCCTGAAATGACGAAAGAAATGCAAAAAAATCACGGAGCAGATTTCACTTTCCTGCAGCAGATTGGACATGGAGGATCTAACTTATTTTGTGGACATAATTTCTTGACTGGATTATATTCTCTGGACGTCTACGGAAAGAATGAGACCGATATTGTGGAAATATGTTGATGTTTGACAGAACCAGAGCCCTCAAAGGTAAGTGAAGTCCAAATAGGCATTTTTGGGCTTTTCTGTAAAAACGGCTTTCCTGACAGCACTGTGGTGACTTTAGGTGAAAATGGTTTACATATCGGAAAGATGAGATCCGTAGCTTTCATTTGATGTGTATATTGTTTGTGTGGGTGACGCAGAAGTGAATGTACATTGCTGTAAAGTTGTAAATAAAAGGCGACGGCCCGCGGGCGGGCCGTCGGAACGGTAAGTGGTTAAACACAAAGTTCAAACCTTCGTAGCTGCCTTTGTTTCATCGACATCGTGGGTTTTGTCGGGGAGAAAACTTGCAAACACACAGCACTTTAGAGTCACACTGAAACAAAAACTCCGCCTCTGAAAGCTGGGAAAAGTGCTTTTAAACTCATCTCGGTGAATAATTAGGATGCTCAGAACGCATAAGGTAAGTGAGGAGTAACTGCAAACCGTTTAAACTGAATGGTTTCTGTTTTCAGACAGTAAAATCAAGTCCAGCGTGTTTAATCTGCCTTTGCACAGTGTCTTCTTTATCCAAAATGAAGCTCTGTGGATACATAGAAAATGGCTTCACTACTCGCAGCTGTAATTACATACGTTTCCTTTGCTTTTACGGTGCTTTTCTTGTGTACGAGCCGAGTTTGTTCATGCAGCGTTCGGTCACTCAACATACAGTGCACACACAGAGCGCACTTTGATTACGATGTTTTTCCACAGAAGCTGCTTTGTTCCTGGAATCCATTTTGAAGTATTATTGCAGTTACTTCTAAACTCGAGTGAAAAGAAACGTCCTTGGCTGTGTGGAGACTTGCTTTTATGGATAATGGAGAGGGTGGGGAGGGCATCTGGGTTAAATGTATTAGGACATTATTATTTTGCGTGTCCCTTTGGACCAACTGCATTGCAAAACTTAAAAAATTTGAATAGAAGGAAGAAAAGGGCACATTTTCTTGAGGTATTTGCAAGATTAGTTTGAGTTGGCTACATACATGCACATAAAATAGTAACATTATGAACGCCTCTCCACAGATTTGACCTGTAACTTACCCGTGTGACGTCACCTGTCTTCACGGAGAAACATTTAATACTGTGGAACATTCTAAGCAAAGCAAACCCAGCAGAAAAGTTACACAGTGCACCTTTATGCATCGCAGAATGGCATTAAACTTGTATTAAACTTGTATTTATTTCATTGTCGCTTCTTCTTTACAGCCTCTCCACAGATCTGACCTGTAACATAGTCTTGAGGAGTCGACAGGCATTGTTCACATGGGAAAGTACGCATTTAAAGCCTTAACATGGAACATTTACAGGTAAAGCAAACACATCTCCATGGAGACAAGCACCAGACATAGTGCACCTTTAAATTAACTTTAAAGGTGCACAATGTAACTTTACATTTTTATAACTTTAACTTTTAAATTTAATGTAACTTTTCTAATTGTCTCCATGGAAACTTTATTGCTTTACTGAAAATGTTCCACAGAATGGCATTAGATCTTACATTTAGTCAACTGCAGGCTTTTTATTGCTAGAAAACTTTAAAAAAAAAATAAAAAAGCATTTTTCCTGTGAGAGAAACCGCCTCTCCACAGATCTGACCTGTATTTTGTCCTGGTGGTGTCACATGCTTGTCTCCATGGCGATAGATAGATAGATAGATAGATAGATAGATAGATTTAATGCTACACTATCAAACATTTCAGGGGAAGCAATAACATCTCCATGGAGACTAGGACAAAAGTTAAACAGTTAAACACCTTTAAATTAACTTTAAAGATCCATAATGTAACTTTTCCGATTGTCTCCATGGAAACGTTATTGCTTAACCTAAAATGTTCCACAGTATCAGAGTTATCCATCGTGCATTTAGTCAATCACGGATGTTTTATTGCTAGAAAACAAGTAATAACATCTCCATGGAGACAAGACGAGGCGGGGACCCTCCTCCGGAAAAGTTCCACTGTGCTCCTTTAAATTTAACCCTTGCATCGCTGAATTCTTAGTGATTTCGTCTCTGAAAATGCCTGAACTTCCACAAGGACCATTATTCCGCCATGTTTCTTCTTTGGGCGTTACTGACCTTCGGCATTGAAAGTTTGCAGGAACAAGCTTCAATCAAGGTGACGACGCTCGCCGCTGCCCCCGGAGGCAGGGCAGAAATGAAAGCGTAATGATGCGTTTATGAAAGGTAATTTCTGACCCCAAAGGAAATAAACCAAATTAGGCACAAGGGCATTAGCGTCTAGCTCTTGACCCGCTCCCCATTATGCTAACATATTACGCTAGCTAACATACGCTCCGCTGTTCTTGTCCAGAGACGAGGAATTCGAGGAGGGCTTTTAATTGAAGGTTGACATAACCTTTTCACTCGCAGGGCTTTGCCAATCAGTCCGGTGCTGTTCTGTGCAAACGCCGTGTTAACCTACTCAAGTTGCATCACGCCGGCCGGCCCCTGCGCTGCCCGCCCCCCCGCCGCCCCCCCGCCGCCGCTCCGGTATCTGCAGCCGGAGAAAAGAAAAACACACAACTGCCGCTAATTAAAAGTTGGCTCAGAATATGCGCGGCTAAAGGTTATTGGTTAGCTTTGTACTGTACGGCGTGCCTCGCAAAATTAACCTTGTCAAGTTACATTAGAGGCAAAGCGAGGGTAGTAAACGCAGAGAGAAATAAATGAGCAAATGTGAAATGTGACTGTAAACTTTCACCTCACAGAGTAATTATGCATGTGTGTTAGTTTTAAAAGCTAGTTAGCTTTAAAATTAATGCAAAAACGCTCCAAAACGCTCCAAAAACATCCAAATAAGTCGTATTCTGTGTTTGGTTTGCAGTGACTTTTAACATTACTCTCTGGAAGAAGGTCTCAGGTTCAATTCCCAAACCAGGAATCTTTCCATCTGTCCATGTTTGCACGTTCTCCTCGTGTCTGTGGGTTCCTCTGAGTTCTGCAGTGTCCCGAAATCAACCTAAAATAAGTCTGAAAACCCCAAACTTCTTTACAGGTAAAGCAAACACATCTCCATGGAGACAAGCACCAGACATAGTGCACCTTTAAATGAACCTTAACGGTGCACACTGTAACAATGTAACTTTACATTTTTATAACTTTAACTTTTAAAGATCCATAATGTAACTTTTCTAATTGTCTCCATGGAAACTGTATTGCTTTACTGAAAATGTTCCACAGAATGGCATTAGATCTTACATTTAGTCAACTGCAGGCTTTTTATTGCAAGAAAATAAAACAAAACTTGGGAAAAAAAAAGCATTTTTCCTGTGAGAGAAACCGCCTCTCCACAGATCTGACCTGTATTTTGTCCTGGTGGTGTCACATGCTTGTCTCCATGGCGATAGATAGATTTAATGCTACACTATCAAACATTTCAGAGGAAGGAATAACATCTCCATGGAGACTAGGACAAAAGTTAAACAGTGCACCTTTAAATTAACTTTAAAGATCCATAATGTAACTTTTCTGATTGTCTCCATGGAAACGTTATTGCTTTACCTAAAATGTTCCACAGTATCAGAGTTATCCATTGTGCATTTAGTCAATCACAGATGTTTTATTGCTAGAAAACAAGGAATAACATCTCTTTTTATCTTCTGTGAGATGCGCTAATTTTCAGAATAGCGTCAGTGGAGTTGTTTAGTGCGGTCCTCAAAATGGCGACAACATGTCAGTTAAAGTACGTTGCTGTATAAAGAAGTTAAATGAAGCTAATTGAGGCTAGCAGTTATAGCGACTAATCTGGAGTTTTATATTTGGAATCCCGACCACGAGTATCATAGCAACTAAAGAACCAATCAGGAGCGAGGCTGTAGAAGGTAACGCCCCTTTCTGCTCCACGCTGGTTTAGCAGGGAGCGGCCGCTTAGCAACGCTGTCAATCAAACCTGTTGCTAACGCTAGCAGGAGTGATCTCAGGGAAAGAAGGCGCCTGATTTGTCTCTTATTAATGTTCTTATGTTGATTTACAGACACAATAGCGACATAAAAATAGCTGTTTCATGTAGAGCGGGTTAATACGAACATTTAAGACCAAAATGACGAGTCTGACAGCAGTTACAGAGAGCGGAGCGACAGTTTTTCAGTGCACTTCCTATTTGTTACACATAGCTAGCACGTTAGCAGTTACAGCCCATGGTTGCACAAACTGTAACATGCATTTTTCATGAGACAATATGTAGAACGAGATGATTTTTACCTAGACCCCAGAATTTTCCGCCACAGCCCTGGTTGTAGCACTAACTCCATCTTATTTTTACTTCTTCTAAGTCTTCAAAAATGTAACATCCTATTCTGTAATACAGCGTTTCACCCAAACTGACTTAAAACAGCCAACCCCTGCGAGTGGTGCTTCCCAGAGTGAGTCCTGGAAAGGTAATTAACTGCTCTATTTTTAGCTCGCTTTGCCATATATTTATTTCTTTATTTCCTCCCTCTAATGTGAGAGGGGCCGCGCCGCCAACAGAAAGGCTTCGTCAGCAGCCGGGTCGCATTTACATGGAAGAGTGAAGCCAGAGTCGGAGCAAATTACTGAGGTAAACCACAGGCAGGGGCCACTTCAAGAAAGAACCAAACAACACCTGGTTATCGATGTGGAGGTACTAAACCGAACGAGCGAGAGATGTGTCAGAACGAGTCTTTTCACGTTCGATTCCATGTGTGACAAAGTGGGACAATCATTAACTATCCCGGGTTGGTTTTCTTTAGTCTTTCAGTTAGTCCATCTTTAAGTTAAACTCCACACACCTGTTACTTTAAAGAGATTTGATTTAGTTAAATGTGTTTAGTTACAACACACCTGGATCTGTTCTCACCTGGATCTCCACAAGACGAGGAGGGTACCCCATAGAAGTAAAAAAAAACAGTTTAATATGACATGGAAGTATAAAACCTCCTCTTTAATACCCCATAGAAGTAAATACGTCCTCTTTAATACCCCATAGAAGTAAATACCTACTCTTTAATACCCCATAGAAGTAAATACCTCCTCTTTAATACCCCATAGAAGTAAATACCTCCTCTTTAATACCCCACAGAAGTAAATACCTCCTCTTTAATACCCCATAGAAGTAAATACCTCCTCTTTAATACTCCATAGAAGTAAATACCTCCTCTTTAATACTCCATAGAAGTAAATACCTCCTCTTTAATACCTCATAAAAGTAAATACCTCCTCTTTAATATACCCCATAGAAGTAAATACCTCCTCTTTAATACCACATAGAAGTAAATACCTCCTCTTTAATACCTCATAGAAGTAAATACCTCCTCTTTAATACCCCATAGAAGTAAATACCTCCTCTTTAATACCACATAGAAGTAAATACCTCCTCTTTAATACCCCATAGAAGTAAATACCTCCTCTTTAATACCTCATAAAAGTAAATACCTCCTCTTTAATACCCCATAGAAGTAAATACCACCTCTTTAATACCTCATAAAAGTAAATACCTCCTCTTTAATACCTCATAGAAGTAAATACCTCCTCTTTAATACCCCGTAGAAGTAAATACCTCCTCTTTATACCCCGTAGAAGTAAAATACCTCCTCTTTAATACCCCATAGAAGTAAATACTCCTCTTTTAATACTCCATAGAAGTAAATACCTCCTCTTTAATACCCCATAGAAGTAAATACCTCCTCTTTTAATACCCCATAGAAGTAAATACCTCCTCTTTAATACCACATAGAAGTAAATACCTCCTCTTTAATACCCCATAGAAGTAAATACCTCCTCTTTAATACCCCATAGAAGTAAATACCTCCTCTTTAATACTCCATAAAAGTAAATACCTCCTCTTTAATACTCCATAAAAGTAAATACTTCCTCTTTAATACTCCATAAAAGTAAATACCTCCTCTTAATACCCCATAGAAGTAAATACCTCCTCTTTAATACCTCATAGAAGTAAATACCTCCTCTTTAACCCCATAGAAGTAAATACTCCTCTTTAATACCTCATAGAAGTAAATACCTCCTCTTTAATACCCCATAGAAGTAAATACCTCCTCTTTAATACCTCATAGAAGTAAATACCTCCTCTTTAATACCTCATAGAAGTAAATACCTCATCTTTAATACTCCATAGAAGTAAATACCTCCTCTTTAATACCCCATAGAAGTAAATACCTCATCTTTAATACTCCATAGAAGTAAATACCTCCTCTTTAATACCCCATAGAAGTAAATACCTCGTCTTTAATACTCCATAGATGTAAATACCTCCTCTTTAATACCCCATAGAAGTAAATACCTCCTCTTTAATACTCCATATAAAGTAAATACCTCCTCTTTAATACAACCATAGAAGTAAATACCTCCTCTTTAATACCCCATAGAAGTAAATACCTCCTCTTTAATACCACATAGAAGTAAACACCTCCTCTTTAATACCTCACAGAAGTAAATACCTCCTCTTTAATACCTCATACAAGTAAATACCTCCTCTTTAATACCCCATAGAAGTAAATACCTCCTCTTTAATACCCCACAGAAGTAAAACACCTCGTCTTTAAGCTCAGAGATTCGTTGTAATCCTTATAACTACATAAAAACACATATTTGTCGATGAAAGTGTCGCTCTTTGTGCTTAAGTGATGAGAACGTCTATTGATGGGTTTTTGCTTCCAGTCAAATACAACACATGAGGACTTTGTTCCGATTCAAAATATATCACTATTTAACTGTGAGTTGCTATGGTAACACACTTATATATGTATTTTTTTTTTAACCCTTGTGTGACCCGTGTTTAGTCTTTACAGCTAAATCAAACCTGGGACAAACAAAAGAGACGTTACAAAAGCTCCATACATTCATGCTTTACCTTGAATACCCTGAGCTGCATAATCAGCCGATCTACAACTGAATAATATAATGCGAGAGACGTTTCTTGCCCAAGGACACAACTTAAGTGCTGTATTCAACCATTTTTTCTTTGAGTGTACTCGTACTAACATTACAAATCCATGTTTCAAACTCGTATTCACTTCTGCTATGGACAAAACTCACTTCAGTTTAACAACCAACAACTTCCTGATGTGTTTTATGTGAAATAAACTGCATTTTCTGTGCATTACTGAGCCTAAATAGTGTCGTCGTTATGGCGAGCGCCCGCTGTCTCCTCCGAGCAGCCCCCCAGGACCCGCCACTGCTGTCTGCTCCTTTTACGTCTATCAGAAGTATTATTAGAGATGGAAATGAAAGGTCTGTGTGAGGTGACAGTGTGACTCATATACGCCCGGATAAGGGGCTGTGCTGGGTAAATGTACAGAGATGGATATACAATAGATTTTGAGGTCAGTCTTCACTTTTGCATCGTGAACACAGCCACTAATTAACAAGTCATATTGATGTTTCTATGAGATGTTGTATTGTATGTTTCTATGGAGGTTTTTCAGTGATATGTAACGCGGCTGCAGAAAACTGCATTTAATTATCTTGCCTCGCCTCATACTCTCTACCTGTACGTGCCGTGCGTGCCGTTGGTCACGTGGCCGCGACCGACCAATTAGCGAGCTTTATAACGCGCTACCCGGAAGCCACCGGTAACACGCGAGAGGAGAGCCAGATTTGTTTGCTACGAGGTATGTTTGCTCAGTTTTATTGGTTAAAATGATCGTGTTATGCTAAGAGATTTATTATGTACGTTGCTAACTCTTAGGAGCCGACTACCGGTCCGAAACCGCCACATACGAGCTGTGTGTTCAATCGATTCAAGCGGAATTGGTGAGTCTTGTTCCTAATTGGTGTTAGCTTAGCATTAGCCGCTTCTTAGGATTATATGGGGTTGTTTAGCATTTAGCGATCTTTTGCCAAATTTCTGCACTTTCTTTGCAATTGCTTTATTGAAATGAAACATATTTATTCTGATATGTCTATTTATACTGCCTAATGATTCCAAGTGTTATTGTATGCATCGTTATGGCGTTTTTTAGCCTTTTATTGTGCCTACTTGGTCCAATTGGAATGCATTTTGCACTTTAAAAACACTTTAAAGCTTTACTGAGACTGAAGCACACAACTATGCTGCTACAATTATGCACTTTATGTGATTAGTTATTATATTTATAATAAGTTATTTAATTAACTAAGTTATAACAACTGTGACTATTTATTAATTGATTGAAACATTTGAATTTATATTGTACAATATTTGAACTTTACATGTGAAAACTATTTATCCACTTATAGTACAACCTGTATTATTTGGTTTTGATATTTAGAATTGTGTACACAGATTTATTTGATTTACATTGGTCCTGTTTTTGTATAGGCCAATCTTGATGGCGAGCTAGACCCAAAGTATCGAACCTGAGTCCACCGAACTGAGACTCCTGAAAGGAACCTCTCCAACCCTCTGCTCAGTCCGGGCTGGTAGGAGGCTCCTGTAGCCTACTAGACTCTCGCACTCACTCACACACTTCAGTCATCGACCCACTGCTCCAGCTACTCACTCACTCCTTCACTCACTCCTCACTCCTAGAGCCGTTCCTTACCTTCTGATTACTAGCCCATTCATTACATTGCATATTGTTCACCCTGGGTTACTTCACCATTTTTTGTCCAATACATATGCTACAGATATGTCTGTGATTTTTGACCCCTGGCTGAAGTACAAAGTTCATGTATAAAACGGACTCAATAAGGCTGGTAATAAGGCTCTTTTACTGCCATAATTTTGATTTACCTTTTATGTACCTCATTTTCCGAACTACAGAGCGCACCTGATTAAAAGCCACATGCTTTAGTTTTAGAAAGAAAGAAAAAAGTACAAGCTGCACCAGATTTTAATCGGCAGGTATCCCACTAGTGCAGTTTTTATGCTTTTTTTTTTACAGTTTACAGTGTATGCAGGCGCGTTTTCTGCGTCCTGATTGGCTAAAGGAGGTTCCGTGTCTCCTGTACAGGACAGAATACGGCTCTGTCTCAATTCGCCAAATGCACCGTTCGATGTACTGTTCGAAGTGCTAGTCGAAGTACCTGTCTGACTTAAATGCACCATTCGAACGGCGCATTTAAGGGCACTTTGGTGATGGTTTTTTTTTTTTTTTTTTTTTTTTTTGGTGAATTGAGACACGGCCCACGTTGAACACTCCACAGGCTCCATCCAATGAGGTTAATTAGACACATTATGTAGTTTATTCATTAGTCCTGCATTCTATCTTTGCCCACCTACCTGTTTAGTCCCAGTTTAGATGTAGTGTGTGTGGAAGTGTGATCCCAAGTTTTGGTCTAGTTTTGAGCCTCGTTTCCATTGTTTCGCTTTGGAGCAGATCGGTACAATCCAAAAGTGTTTTTCCAGTGTCTTACATGAACCACATCAGCCTCTTTGAAAGGGCATCAGGGTCGCACTTTCCTCTGGTCTGGCTCTGGGTTAATTAGCAACATCTGTTTCCTGTTTATCCATGCACGGCGCTCGCTAAAAGATCAAAATGTGTAATTCTGAGAGCATAAGGCATCTAATATTAGCCAAGCTCCACGCATGACAGAAAGAGACGTTAGAACATGGAGGAGAGGCTCTAGTTTTAGCCCATGGATCTGTTACAATATGAGGATATGGTTTTGCTAACTCAAACTGGAATAAAATACGCAGAATTTAACCATCACTACACAAATCTGGAAGAGGTTTATGGCATTTAAAGTTCAACACTGCTACAGAACGTGAGAACAAGTTGCAAACACCCATAATCACAGATGCGTTCTTCCTGTACAACGCCTTTTCTTCCATATCTCTTTATTACGAGCTGTGATCTCGCACCAGTACATCGCTTCATAAACAAACATCCCTCTTCACCCCGGCTTCCTTTCACTCGTTCTCTTCCAGATCCTGTGTGCCCCCCCCCTGCTGCTGCGCTGCACCTTGGTTCAAATGCTAACAAAATGCAAATCTTTCCTTTTTATCTCCACTAAACTCTGTCACCTGTTGAAAATGCAACAGCGGTGCACAAAAGCTAAAGCGTAAAGTGGACATATCATGCAAAATACACTTTTATGAGCAGTTAACCACGTTTCAGTTGTGTTCCCTCATGGTTAGCTTACTCAAAGTTGTATTATGATTGTGTTAAGATAATGGAGTGATCTTGTTTTGTCCTGTATTTGAGGTTTGAGTGCTCAGATTCAATTTTCACTTAACCCCTACTAGTTGTGTTTATGGTATTGATATTCGCTTTTCGCTGTATCGGACCATCGTGGTGGAGAAGGAGCTCGAGTCCAAAGGCAAAGCTCTCGATTTTATAGGTCAGTCAACGTTCCGACCCTCATCTATGATCATGAGCTCTGGGTAATGACCGAAAGGACAAGATCCCAGATACAAGCGGCCGAAATAAGCTTTCTCCGCAGGGTGGCTGGGCACTCCCTTAGAGAAAGAGTAAAGAGCTCGGTCACGGAGTAGAGACCCGCTGGAGGATCTATGTCTCTGGGAACGCCTTGGGGTCCGACTGGAGGACCTGGAGGGCATGTCTGGGGTGAGGGAAGTCTGGGAGTCCCTGCTTTAGACTGCTGCCCCCGCGACCCGGCCCCGGATAAGCAGAAGAACATGGATGGATGGTACCGATATAGTACTTTTTTTCACTTCCAGGTCATTCAAAACGCTTTACATCAAGTGTCTTGCCCAAGGACTCAACGACAGGATTCTTCTGTAGGCGCTGGCATCGCATCGCCAATCTGCGAGTCCGATTTAACCGCTCAACCCATGATGATTATGTTTATGTTGAGCGGGATTTGAACCCACAGCCTTCGGATCAGAAAAGTTACAGACATACGGTTATAAGGGTGTGTAGCTATTCCTCAAAAACACAATAAGCAGTAAAATAAATGAAAATCTACAGCTTACTACAGTTAAATTCCACTATAACAAGAGCAGATCAGTTTTTCACTTTTGAACAAGACGTCAAGAGCCCTGTTTCTGCTGTAAAAGCTGCTGTACCTGTCGTCAAAATGTGAAAAACTGAAACGACACTCACGAACATCCATTTTCAAAGTTATTACTCACTTTTCTCACAAATTCCGAGCATTAAAATGACTCCCCGGGGTGAGTTTATAAGCTTTTCTCAACTCTCAAAGACCAGAGCGGAGTTTTGCCTTTGCGGGAAAGCTAACAGAAGCTAGCATGCTAATGAGAACTTCCTAATTATCGGTTTAAGATGTTTTCTAATTAGATAGACATTTTTTTGACTCTTTGCTAAAAACACATGGGGAAAAATCATGTATAGGCCCTTCAAGCTGTTTTAGAACAATATTGCAACAAAAAAATCTATTATTCTTGTTAAATATCAACTACAAAAGACAAAATAAAACATAAAACGTCATCTTTCATTTTTGGCTCATAACCTGACGTGTATATAGTGAACTTTACGGATGCAATTCATGTGAAATTAGCGCTCGGGTCCCGCTGACACGGCAGCTGGAGCGATGCCGGTGTGATTTTTTTTTTGGGTTTTTTTTGGAAAGAAGGGAGGAGGACGGAGGGGGCTGAGAGGCAGGTGGTACCGAGGACGGCCAGCGCTGCCTGTGAGCAGGAATAACAAATGTAGCATAGAGCACACCTGAGGAGCTGTCACCGCCATAATCAACCGTTTATAATGCACAGCAGAAAAGGGGACAGGAGCCGAGAGGAGGGAGCGGCAACATGCTAGCTAGCAAAAGTGTCTCCAATCAAATCCTCTTTTGTGTGGCATCGACATTTAAGGACTGCACCTGTTTTTATGTCGAGTGGTGCAAAATAACTCCAGGAACAGTTTAAAAAAGCAGGTACAGGTATCTCTGTGTCGGAGTTATAAAGATGTGTTAATAACAGCCAACAGTAAGCACATGGGCACGGGTTTATACAGAGCTTTTCCATCTTTTGCGCTTTTCTTAAAGAGAATGTGCATTGTGTTCTGCGTCCTGATTGGCTGAGGGACTGTAGACCATTGTGTTCTGCGTCCTGATTGGCTGAGGGACTGTAGACCATTGTCCATCAGTCTCCTCCTCCGTGTCTCCTGTACAGTACAGAATGTGTCAGACAAATTTTACATAAATGTTGGATCGCAGTGTGACTCTGAAGTGCTGTATGTTTGCAAGTTTTCTCCCCGACAAAACCCACAATGTCGATGAAACGTTCTGCACCGACAAAAGCACCGACGAAGGTTTGAACTTTGTGTTTAAACGAAAGAGAAAATGTGAGAAAAAGTTTAATGCCTGTGTGAGAAAAGTGTATAAAGTGTGTGGTGAGGGGTTTTACAGACAAGAAACATAGAGAATAATGTAAAAAATAAAGCTGATACTGCATCTGTGGGACCTGGAATTGCACCGATACCTGTAGGTCAGCGGATATGACCAACGACATTTATGCTAAGAGCAGGATTTGAACTGCCAACCTTCAATCAGTGGACGAACACACTCTCCCAACTGAGCTTCTGTCGCCCCATTTCACCATTCACTGTGTAATTGTATTTTGATGTTAAATGAAAATTACGTCGCTATAACTGTTCTCCCTTTTACCAGAGCCGATTGTTTTTTTTGCCTGCGAGCAAGACACTTCTCCACTGCCAACTCGTGTCACAGTGTATGTGGTTAAAATTTAAATGCTGCCTATACTTGGGTTTCAGAAATATGAGACGTTCGGCTGTTGCCATGGCGAATAACAACTTAAAACCAAATTTATCTTTTGAATAGTCCTCATAGCATGATATATACGAGGAAGCAACACGTGAGAGGCTAAAATCCACTTTTAAATGAAATAAAGTTGAAATATAGCGACGATTTCAATCACTGTTATCTACCAAGGCTGGCTGTATGTGGGTGTTCGCAGGAAGCACTTTTCTTTACATTTATATATCAAGACTGACTTTATAAATTAGTTCAAATTAAAATTAAATCCTGTTAAAATCTACCAAGTCCGTTAACCCTGGAGAACCCAAAAACCTTTTCTTCTTTGGAAAATTATGAAGATTGCATTAAATTACTGCTATAAGTTCACTGAACGCTGAAATATCCACTTTTTTCAATTTTAACCCTTTATTTCCTAATTTAGGTGGAGGGCTGTGGTGTTGAATGTTTCCCAGTACGGCATTAAACTTCTAATCTACTTATCTCCATGGAAACGACCAGGTTATTCCACCAAGCCACCACGTTACAGGTCAAATCTGTGGATAGGCGACCCCGCTCACAGGTAGAATGCAAGAATAGATCCTATTTAAAGGTGCATTAAGTCACTTTTCTAGATGCCATTCTTCTGCTTGTCTCCATGGAGCTCTAGTGTCGAATGTTTGTCAGTATGGCATTATCTCCATGGAGACGAGCAGGTTGTTCCACCGAGCCTCCAGGTTACAGGTAAAAACTGTGGAGAATGCATGTTTATCGAGGCAAACACTTTACATGTTTAATGCCATACTGTGGAACATTCTAGGCTTTTCCAAAAGAACAGTGAGGTGCAGTCAGGTGAGGTCATCACTGAGAAAAATAAAGGAAATGGTTCTATTTATCCAATGATTTGTGCTATAAAGTTATTTTCTATTTAACTTTGCAATTTTTGTATATTTTTTTACTCAAAATAGCTGAATTTTTACGTTTACAGTTGAAACTCTGAGAAGAGACATGCGGTGAGGCACAGGCCGTTCGTGCCTCACATGGACTGACTGTGCTGTAGCTCAGCAGTGACGCTGCTGCTTTAAGGCTGTGAAAAGGCGCCGGGTGAGGCATGTAGTTACACTGCCTCATGGTAGGGGGAGCTCGTGAGCCCAGGGATTCTTGTAACTCCTGCAGAATAGTGACAGCAAGATACAATTTAGAGTTATTTGCTCTTCTGTTTCTGTTTCACTGTTGATTTTCTAATTCTGTTGGTTAATCAACTCCATGTTCAGCCCTAAGAGGCGACTGCTAATGTGATTTTGGGCTTTACAAAAATAAATTGAATTGAATTGAGTTAGCAAGTCAACTTTAGCAATTCACTTTTTTCTTCTTGTCTGTTCTACTTTTTAAAGGAGGAAGATACATATTAAAGCTCAGTTTTCTAAACTGGACTTTGGGTCGAAGCAGGAGGTTAGAATTAAAGGACCAACACTAAAGGAGCTAAATGGTTTGATCCAAAGACTCGATCTTTTCAAACAGAGACGGACAAAATGGTAAGAGATTTAATGATTCAATCCATTGAAAATGGTAAGAAATTTAATGACTTCAATCCATGGAAAATTGGGGAAACATACGGACTTCTGAACTTTTATTTTGAAATTCTTTTTGATTCTGGCCCCAAGTCACTGGGAGAAACTGACCCGGGTCAAATGTTCTGACACCTGTTTATATGTTTGTAAATGTGATTGTGACACATCAGAGCCTCATGAACCTCACACACGACACTGAAAGAACAGCAGACCTCACATCGGGAAAATCAGCAGCACTGTCCTTCACCTACCTGCGACGGCCTATATATAACCAGTCAAATGAAAATGAAGCTGAAATCGTGTTCAGATCCATCGACGTGTTTCAGAGGCAGCTCTGTCCTTTACTGTTTCAAAGACTCTCTGAGCTTCACACATGGTCTGGCCCAGCAGGTTCATCTCCGGACACCCTCTTCAAGGTGACACCCGCCGCCTCCAGCACCCATGGGTGGTATGGAAATGAGGGGAAAGACTCGCGCAAATGTCAGCCCATTGTCCCGGGTCAAATGTATCATCGTTGTGAGACTTCGAGGAGTCGCCCATGTGCAGGAAATAGGGACACGAGCTTTAGAAAGTAACATAATCTAAGGTTTTTATGCTGTAATGTGACAGTTTGGTCTTTAGATTTGAGGTATTTTAACGGCTGAAGGTTGTTGTGGTTTGTCATAATGTAAAACTGCAGTACACAACCACGTTTTTCCTTTAAAACACCATAAAATTGACTATTTAAAGCGCTTAATTACGCTGTTTTCTGATTAATGTCTGATATAATGTCGTTTTCTCGTCACAAACAGACCTGGAGTTGTGTATTTTTGTTTCATTTTCACACGTCTAACACACAAACCTGCACTTTAAGGCAGTTCTTTTCGCTCAAACTGAAAACACTCTGCTCCACCTTGTGATGTCATCATGTGGCGATACAGGAAGTGCTCCGCTGTGTTTTTAAACTCCACACACCTTCATTTCTAGATTCATTTGGATAATTTCAGCGCTGGAATTGCCAATCTCCACAGAACTAAAGATAAAAGGTAGGTGTGAACTTGAAAACTACCACTTCATGACATCACAAGGTGGAACAGAGCGTTTTGAGCTTTGGAGATGTTACAGATAATAATAAAATGTGACTCAAACATGTGAGATTGAAACAAAACACAACTCCAGGTGTGTTTTTTTTGCTTTTTAACAACATTATAACACGACTTAAAGCTCAAAGAGTCAGTTTTGTGTAATATAAGACCTTTAAATAAACCAAATAGTGGTGTGTTAGGGTTAGATTTATGAATTATCCTGTTATTGTGTCCTTAGAGAAGACTTCACCCACCTTAACTAGTAGGAAAGTGGTGTGTGTCTGAGTTTTGTCGCAGATCGGCAGCCTCGCTTTGCGCCGTCTACCCCAGGGCAGCTGTGGCTCGAAGCGTCTTGCCACAGAGGAAGGTGTGGATGAAGATTTCACTTTGAGTATCTTAATGGGCGTCGTATAAACCCAACACGATATTATTATTATCATCACTGTGCCTGTGTTGTTCCTGAGGGTCATTCAAGGTTCCCTGTTACATAAAGATTTCACCTGTCCATAAAAAAATGTGTTTTCATAATATTAGCGGAGCCTGTAGCCTCTCCAGCTCGCTCCCCCCGTCGCTCCTCCTCTCGCCCCCGCTCTCGCCCCATTAGCCGTCCTTGGCTCTGTGTAGGTGACTCCCCATCCCCCCTTTACGCTTCCCTTTCCATGTTTTGGGCAAACCGCTAATACGCTAACACGCTAATGCTGTTTTTGGTGCGAGAGCCAGAGGAGCGGCGCCTGGTGCAAATGTTTCAGACTTATAAATGTGTGAGTGTGTGACGGGGGGTTTATCACAATGTGGGGACTAAAATCTGTGTATCGCTCACATCATGGGGACCTGCGGCTCGTACAGGGACAAAAATCAGCCGGTACGTTCTAAAAATAACCTGCGAAGTATCAGCTTTACTTTTTATAGTTATTTTACATGTTTCTTGTCTGTAAAACCCCTCACCACACACTTTATACACTTTTCTCACACAGGCATTAACATTTTCTCACATTTCTCTCTTGTTTAAACACAAAGTTCAAACCTTCGTAGATTTTAAAATATAAGTACAGTATTATAGAAAGAAACCAAAGATCAAGACCTGTTTTCAGGCCCAAACATGTGTTTAAGAAATAAAAATATAAACATTTTCCTAGACTGTAAATAAAAATGACAGCGATGGGACATTTATGTAAATTTGGCTGAAAGCATTGTGTTCTGCGTCCTGATTGGCTGAGGGACTGTAGACCATTGTGTTCTGCGTCCTGATTGGCTGAGGGACTGTAGACCATTGTGTTCTGCGTCCTGATTGGCTGAGGGACTGTAGACCATTGTCCATCAGTCTCCTCCGTGTCTCCTGTACAGTACAGAATGTGTCAGACAAATTTACATAAATGTTGGATCAGTGTGACTCTGAAGTGCTGAAAACTTTGCTGACAGCGATGACATTCACTAAAGCGAGGAGCAGGATGATGTGGAGCCCAGGTACAAGTACTTTTCATGCAGCACCAAGACCATTTAATGCCACCAAGGGCTGGTTTGACAAATTTTAGAAACGCTTTGGACTCAAAAGTGTTTCTGTGCACGGAGAGGCACCTCTGCAGATTCCGCTGGAGCAGAGGCACGAGAACAACACATTTAAAGAGATCGTTAAAGAATATACGAAGGTTTGAACTTTGTGTTTAAACAAGAGAGAAATGTGAGAAAATGTTAATGCCTGTGTGAGAAAAGTGTATAAAGTGTGTGGTGAGGGGTTTTACAGACAAGAAACATATAGAACAGTGGTTCTTAACCTGGTTTTGATCGACCCCTCGGGGTTCGGTGAGTCAGTCTCAGTCTCAGGTTCGGTGGAGTTCAGGACACGACTCATATGATTCATGATGAGACTCTTGTCCATCTCTGGTGCAGGTTCACGCTGCTTGTTCAGTCTGTGCTGCAGAGAATTTAGTGACTCAGTATCAACTTGTGATTGTCGTGATGGTTTGTCGTGTCATTTCTTTCTTAACTCCATAGCGTCAGATTCTGTCACCGCCAACAGGTTTTGTTCTTTGACACAGTGATGTTAGAGCACGGTTCATTTTGTGACCAGTAAAACTCACCTATGACTTGAATTTGAAAAAAAAAAAAAAAAAGTGAAGAACGAAGTGCATACGTCCCTGCGGTTAAAACGGAGGTCGATGGGCAAAATGGCGCCTTGAAAATGAGCGATTAAAGGAAACGACTACAGTGCAGAATAAGTCTGATTTAAAGGCGCATTAAGTCACTTTTCTAGAGGTTTCTGCTTGTCTCCACGGAGCTGTAGTGCTGAATGTTTCTCAGTGTGGCATTAAACTCATCTACAGCAGGTTGTTACAGGCCAAATCTGTGGAGAGGCAGTCCCACTCACAGAAACAAAGCTGTTTTTTACCATTACGCTTAACACTTAATTGAGCAAATGCAAGGTATACACTTTTAATGCCATACAAAGGAACATTCTAGGCATTTTTCCTAAAGAGTGTGTGTGTGCAGGGGGCTAACAGTAACAGAGCAGAGCCTAAGACAGCAGGCCGGAGGGTTTTGTGCAGGGTCAGCAGAGACGTGGCCAGTCCTGAGCACACGGAGGAGTAAATCAATGGAACCCAATTAGACACTGCGAGAGGTGAGAGAATCGAGTAGCAGACGTGGAGAGCTGCCACGGGAGGTTTTTGGGTCAACAATAACTAAAATAAGTCAAAACGTCTTCACTGTGCAGCTGTGGTTGTAATTGTGGTGTGGACCGTCTCTAATTGGATCATGTAGAGGTGATTAATGCAGCTCAGGGCACAGGACGGGTTTAAGTAGAACACGGGACGACAGCAGTGGTTCTGTCACAGGTTACTTCAGGTCTCCTCAGATTTCTGCTGGACACTGCCTTGTATCTACCTGAAGGGCGGAGCTACGTACACTGAAGCTCAAAACGCCGCTTCTTTACAGTTTCTGTCTGTAGGCGACGGTCTGTTGTGCTTCTCTAAGTGTGAACTGTGCCTGAGTTATTCAAGCCCCTAAGGAGTGATTTCACACCTATTAGCATCATGGCTAGTCCTATTGTTTTATTTGTTTTCTTTGTTTGCTTTGGGTCTGAGGATGGAAGGCATAAACAATGCAATGTTAAGTAATTATAATTTACAAAAATACAAGTAATAAAATAATAATAATGGTAATTTATAAATTGATGAAAACATAGGTAATAAAATAATAACATTTGTAATTTATAAATTGATAAAATATAGGTAATAAAATAATAATATAACTTATAAATTTACAAAAATATAGAAAGTAAAATAATAATAACTGAAATGTATAAATTGC
Organism: Periophthalmus modestus; assembly: GCA_019594935.1. Taxonomy (NCBI): domain Eukaryota; kingdom Metazoa; phylum Chordata; class Actinopteri; order Gobiiformes; family Gobiidae; genus Periophthalmus; species Periophthalmus modestus. The sequence continues at coordinate 3,087,551 of JAIEZT010000026.1, forward strand.
CAAAAAATATAAGTAATAAAATAATAATAATATAATAATAATAATAATAATAATAATGTATAAATTGACAAAAATATGGGTAATAAAAATAATAATAATAATAATGGTAATTTATAAATTGATGAAAACATAGGTAATAAAATAATAATAATTGTAATTTATAAATTGACAAAAATATAGAAAGTAAAATAATAATAATAAATGAAATGGACAAATTGACAAAAAATATAGGAAAATAAAATAATAATAATAATTGTAATTTATAAATTGACAAAAATATAGAAAGTAAAATAATAATAATAACTGAAATGGACAAATTGACAAAAAATATAGGAAAATAAAATAATAATAATAATAATAATTGTAATTTATAAATTGACAAAAATATAGGTAATAAAATAATAATAATTGTAATTTATAAATTGACAAAAAATATAGGAAGTAAAATAATAACCCAAAACATGTCCCAGATTTGATCAAATAGTTTCTACAGATTTCAAATAATATTTTACAAACAATTAATAAACAAATTAAAAAGAAAACGAAAGATGAACTAAACTAGACTCTAAATAACTAAGTGTCTCAATGAAAAAACACAAGTCACTGCAGTGAGTCGCCCGACAACGACCCCATCGATTGAAACTCCCGGGACCGGTGGAGCGGGAAGGTGCCTGTCCCGCCCAGCGCAGGGACAGCTACGCCCAACGAGAGTCCAGGCGAGAGTCGAAATCAGGATCCAGAAGTGAAACACAGGCAAAGAAAACACGAGAAAATACGAGGAAATACAAGAAAACACGAGGACAGACAGGTTCCCAAAGTTGGGGGCAGTTCTTTGAGATAAAACGATACATTTTTGTGTGAAATTATGTTCGATAAAACGCCATTAAACAACGTGAAACCCTGATGCACGTTTGGCCACTTGATCTTTTTCAGTTTTACTCTTTAGTTTGGGTCAAGAGTCTGGTGCGTGGTTATTTTTATTTTGACTTGATCGAAAAAATGAAACTTTACTGTAGAAGAAATGTATTTTTATCTGAAAAAAACATGTTTCAACGGGATTCAAACTGCCAACTTTCAGCTCATACTGCAGTTTTTGTTTGCCTTAATGTTGCGCAATAGAACATTAAATGCATCCATCTCTGGAAAACGAGGAGCCGTCGCCGCAGAAACATGGGTCAGATCTGTGGAGAGGCGAGGCCGCTCACAGAAAGCAGAAAAACTCGACTTATTTGACAAAAAGTAATGCAATAAGGATACGTCTAAGGCCATTTTTTTGGACATTTAGCAAAAACGATGACTTATCCACGTGGTAAAAAGTTCCGTGGAGCAGCTTTAACAATAACCCAAAGATAATATGTTTTTTTTGACAGTTACGGTCCGTTTAAAGCTGCCGTGTTCAAACATTTACTCTGTTCGACCCTTATGTAATAAAAAGCAAATGGTTTATGTTAATGCAATCACAACTTCTGATGCCTGGGAGCCACTGAAATGAGCCTGTCTCCTTGGACGATGATAGTAGCCTCCTCCACCTCCCTCCTCCACCTCCCTCCTCCACCTCCCTCTTCCACCTCCCTCCTCCACCTCCCTCTCTCTCTTTCTGTCCCCTCCCTCCTCCGCTCTCTCACTCTTTCCGTCTCCCCCCTTCTCTTCCTCCTCCTGCCACTGTTGAATACAATATCTATCTATATCTTACCCTCCTTTCCTCCCTCCTCTCTTTCTCTCTCTCCCGTCCCTCCTCCGCTCTCTTTCACTCCTTCTGCCTCTTCCTCCCTCTTAGTTACCTTCCCTTTATGTCTCTCTCTCCTCTCTCTCCTTTCCCTCCCTCCTCTTGTCTTCTCTCTACTCCTTCTGCCTCCCTTTCTCTTCCTCCCTCTCTAGCCACCTCCCTCCCCTTCCTCTCTTTCTCTTATTCCCTTCCTCCCCCTCATCCTCTCACCCAGCCTCCTTTTTTCCTCTTCTGCCTCCCTTCCTCTCACTCCCTCTCATCCTTTCACCCTCCCTCCTTCCGTCTCCCTTTCTCTTACTCCCTCTCTTTAGCTACCGCCCCATTATGTCTCTCTCTCCTTTCCCTCCCTCCTCTTCTGTTCTCTCTGCTCCTTCTGCCCCCCTTTCTCTTCCTCCCTCTCTAGCCACCTCCCCTCTACGTCCCTCTCTCCCCTTCCTCTCTTTCTCTTATTCCTTCCTCCCCCTCATCCTCTCACCCAGCCTCATTTTCTCCTCTTCTGCCTCCCTTCTTCTCACTCCCTCTAATCCTCTCACCCTCCCTCCTTCCATCTCCCTTTCTCTTACTCCCTCTCTCTAGCCACCTCCCCTCTATGTCCCTCCCTCGCTCCTTCTATCTCCCTTCCCCTCACTCTCTCTCCCTCTCTCTCTATATAGGTCCCGTCCATGTCTCTCTATGTCCCCGTCTCTCCCTATATCCCACCCTCTGTCTCTCCCTCCTTCTGTCTCCCTTCCTTTCATTCCTCTCTTGTTCTCTCTATAGCTCCCTGTTACTCCCCCTCTCCCTCCTTCTGTCTCCCTTCCTTTCACCCCCTCTCTCTATCCACCTCCCATCTATCTCCCTCTCACCCTCCCTTCCTCTCTCTCCCTCTCCCTCGCTCTCTCTCTATAGGTCCCATCCCTGTCTCTCTATGTCCCTGTCTCTCCCTCTGTGCTTCCTCCCTCTCTCCCTCGCTCCTTCCGTCTCCCTTTCTCTCACTCCCTCTCTAGCCACCTCCCCTCTATGTCCCTTTCTCCCTCCTTCTATCTCCCTTCCTTTCATTCCTCTCCCTTGCTCTCTCTATAGCTCCCTGTTTCTCCCTCTATCCCACCCTCCCTCTCTCCCTCCTTCTGTCTCCCTTCCTTTCATCCTCCCTCCCTCGCCACCTCCCCTCTATGTCCTCTCACCCTCCCTTCCTCTTCCTCTCACTCCCCTCCCTCGTTCTCTCTACAGCTCCCCTCTATGTCCCTGTCTCTCCCTCCCTCCCACCCACCTCCCCTCTATGTCCCTCTCACCCTCCCTTCCTCTCACTCCTCTCCCTCGTTCTCTCTATAGCTCCCACCCGTCTCTGTCCCTGTCTCTCCCTCTGTCCCTCCTCCACTCTACCCCTCGCTCCTTCCCGCTCTCCCTCCCTCTCTCCCTCCTTCCTTCTGTCTCCCTTCCCCTCTCTCTCTCTAGCTACCTCCCCTCTATGTCCCTCTCTTTGTCACCTCATCCTCTCACCCTCCCTTCCTCTCACTCCCGCTCTCTCGTTCTCTCTAAAGCTCCCCTCTATGTCCCTCCCTCTCTCCATCCCTCTCTCCCTCTCTCCATCCCTCCCTCCCTCTCTGCGTCCCTCCCTCTGTGCAGAGTTTGTGTGGAGGGCAGGAGGAAAGGCAATATGTCTCCCGATCGCCCCCTGAGCCAGCCAAACGAGGCACCCTCCGCTCCGAGCAACCTGCCACCAACATCTGCTGCTCCGGCCGCCCGCGTCCTTCCACAACCCGAGCATCCTCTCAGCGAGGAAGAGGAAGGAGGGAGAGGGGGGAGAGGAGAGGAGGAAGAGGAGGAGAGGAGGAGAGAGGAGGAGAGGAGGGAGAGGAGGAGAGGAGGAAGGAGGAGAGGAGGAGGAAGGAGGGAGGAGAGGAGGGAGAGGAGGAAGAGGAGGAGAGGAGGAAGAGGAGGAGAGGAGGAGAGGAGGAGGAGGGAAGGAGAGGAAGGAAAGAGGAGGGGAGGAGAGAGAGGAGGGAGGGAGGGAGAGGAGGAGAGGAGGAGAGGAGGAGGAGAGGAGGAGGAGGAGGAAGAGGAGGAGAGGAGGGAGAGGAAGGAAGAGGAGGGAGAGGAGGGAGAGAGGAGGGAGAGGAGAGAGAGGAGGGAGAGGAGAGAGAGGAGGGAGAGGAGAGAGAGGAGGAGAGGAAGAGAGGGAGAGGAAGAGAGGAGGAGGAGGGAGAGGAGAGAGAGGAGGGAGAGGAGAGAAGAGGAGAGAGGAGGAAGAGGAGGAGAGGAGGAGGAGGGAGAGAGAGAGAGGGAGGGAGGAGGGAGAGGAGAGAGAGGAGGAAGAGAGAGAGAGGAGAGAGAGGAGGAGAGAGGAGGAAGAAGAGGGAGAGAAGAGAGAGGAGGGAGAGAAAGAAGAGGAGAGAGAGGAGGGGACACAGGAGGAAGAGGAGAGAGGAGGAGGGAGAGGAGAGAGAGGAGGAAGAGAAAGAAGAGGAGAGAGAGGAGGACGACTCCGGCCTTGATGTCTGCTGTTTTATATCTGTCCTTTGTTCATATGTTCGAGAAATATGAAAAATATATAAATGTGCCGCTGCTGCTGTGGTGGTAAAAGGAGGTGTAGAGACAGAAGGCGACAGTGGCTCAGCTGGTAGAGCGTTTGTTCACTGATCAGAAGGTTGCTGGTTCAAATCCTGCTCTCAACAGAAACACACTGAGCAAGACCTTAACCCACTTTGCCCCCAGTGTCTGTGTGAGACTTATATAAAAATCAGATTTATGAATATGTCTTAATCAACTGCTGAATGTCGCCTCACCCAATTTCACAATTTGTCTTGTGCAATAAGGACCACATACAGTCATGGGGAGTTATGTTCTAAAAATAACCCGCAATAGGCGAAATCTGTGAAGCATCAGCTTTATTTGTTTTTTACCATTAATCTGTATGTTTCTTGGCTGTAAAACCCCTCACCACAAACTGGACAATGGTCTACAGTCCCTCAGCCAATCAGGACACAGAACACAATGGTCTACAGTCCTTTAGCCAATCAGGACGCAGAACACAATGGTCTTCAGTCCTTTAGCCAATCAGGACGCAGAACACAATGGTCTACAGTCCCTCAGCCAATCAGGACACAGAACACAATGGTCTACCGTCCTTTAGCCAATCAGGACGCAGAACACAATGGTCTACAGTCCTTTAGCCAATCAGGACGCAGAACACAATGGTCTACAGTCCTTTAGCCAATCAGGACGCAGAACACAATGGTCTACAGTCCCTCAGCCAATCAGGACGCAGAACACAATGGTCTACAGTCCCTCAGCCAATCAGGACGCAGAACACAATGGTCTACAGTCCCGCAGCCAATCAGGACGCAGAACACAATGGTCTACAGTCCCGCAGCCAATCAGGACGCAGAACACAATGCACATTCATAGGATCTAAAAAAAAAAAAGCATGCAAATTGCACAAATTGATGCAAAACATTCATTCTTTTCAGGGATTATGCTTTTCACAACTCTCAGACACCAGTACAGTTTCTCCAGGACCGTAAAGCAACAACTAGCATGCTAACCAGGCACTAAAACGCTTTGTAATTAAATGCAGATGGTACACAGTTGACTTTTGTCCTCAAGAACTCTTACTGAATAAATCTGTACTGTGGAAAAATGGATACAGGTCTTTTAACAGGAATTCTGAATCAAGATGGAAAATGTTAATGCAAAAGTTAGCTCGATGTTAGCGTCTGAAAGTCTCCAAAACTCAAACAAAGTGGGCCACATGACTGCAGCCATCAATAGTCGGCACTTGTAATGTATTAGAGCGGAGGGAGGAGGGAGCGCTCCACACAGTCGGGATATATCATCGTCTCTTTTATTGTTCCAGGTGATAAAACGTTTTTTTTTTTTCTTTTCTAAATGGCCCAAGTTTCCGTTGCGCAGCCATGCAAAGCTAATGTCGGAGCGGCCCGCGGCTTCCATCGAAACGCAAACTTCTAATCATCATGCATCAAAAGTACTGCACCCGGGGTTTTATTAATGGTGTGATCCGTCCGTTTATTTGCAATGAGAATGTAAACCGGTCCACTTTACAAACCTGTTTCAAAATGCTGAGAAAAATGATGCGCTCATACTGTTTGTCAAGTTGTGATGGCGGCGCTGAGCTTTATAAACCTCATAAAGTTGTTGCATTTGCATTTGATCCGTCCTTCAGACTCGTCACCCGGGATTCATTCATCTCCTTATCCTGAGCGAGGCTTGGTGGGGACTACCTTAGCTGGAGGGTAAAATGAATGTTCTTGTTTGAGGTTGAAGGAGAGCCCGGAGTACCCGAGGAAACCTATTGAGACATGCAAACTGGGCCTTGAAAGTCCTCCTTTTATACAGCATTTATGGAACAATTTTACGTCCCAAACTGAGGCCCGGGGACCAAAACCGGCCCTCTGACCAACTTTTCTTGGCCCTCACGCTTCCAGGTGAATGGCCCATATTACCTTAAACATTACTTTTTATTGTATATTTCTGAAAATCTACTTTAACAAACCCATATCGAGTATTTAATGTGTCGATGTAGCATGAACAAAGGTCGAGATGTTCAGTCTAACTTGTAATAATATCACAGATTTGAAGTATTCACTGTATTCGCGACCAGTCTACGGCCCATAATCGGCCCTGAGGTTTGTCTGTGTTTTTATACATGGCCCTTAATGAGAAAAGTTTTGTCTAAATAAATAAATAATTCAGATCCGACCGTCAGAGATGAGAAGACTGATGTAAAAATCGGCTCAATTGGTGAAACTACTAACCAGCAACATGTGATTTGGAAACTTGGAAAGACAAAATATTCTGCACGAAATGTGGTATTTTCAAAGGAAAGGCTTTTGTCTCTCATAAACTTCCTCACAGTGGGAAGAGTAACCAAAACTTTCAGTCTAGTCCAGCCCGACACACACTCACTACAGCATTTTTCAGTCTTAAACTATTTCAAACCCAAAAAGCACAGACCACAGACACGAAGAAAACGGCGATAATGACACAGGAAGTAGGGTCGTGTTTACTGTCGTGCCAGCTTCAGTTTGAGTCTGTCACTCCGTCTGAACCAGACGCTCTGTTTTATTGGCTGTTGCCGTGGTGATGTTTCGTGGTTACGATATGACAGAGCGGCTCAGATTCGCACTGACACCACAAACACGACGAGCTCAGTGGTTTCAAAAGCGCCGAACATCCAGAGCTCGGCCATGGTTCCCTGAAGTCAGAGAGACGCAAATGAAATGTGTGTGTGGCAGGGCACAGTCTGAGGAGCACAATTTGTATTAAATTAAATTAAATTGTATTTTATTTTGTTTTAATTAAATTGATTTACATTTTTTTAATTGCATTTTAACATTTTACAGCCCTCCCCAAAAAAAAAAAAAATATTGTATTTTATTTTTCATTTTTTTATTGCATTTTAACATTTTACAGCCCTCCCATTAAAAAATACATAAAGTAAAATACATTAAAATAAAATAAAATAAAAAATAAAAAGTAAAATAAATAAAATAAAATTAATAATAATAATAATAAATAAACAAATTAATTAATAATTACAACCTAAGTATAGTGAGCATAATAAGTGGTAATATTAATGGAAAGCAATAATACGACACAGAAGTTGACCCAGAAAAACAAAACCACACCATTAATTAGAAAGTAGAAACTGACTATATATACATTTTTAAAAATAACATTAAAAATAACAGTAGAAAAGTAGAAAATAATATAAATAATAATAAATTTGCATCTTTCCAGTGGCTCACTATTGATCACCCTCCGTCCCCTCTGCACCAAACTCATCACTGACACTCTCTTTGCTCAGTCACGCTCCAGATCTGATGTTATTTATGACTCTACTTCATTATAAACTTCTGTTATAGTACTTTTCATTATAATTAATATGTTATCAGTTTATATTGTCTAGTTTATATTGTGTTATATCTTTAATTACAGCAATAACTGTTATGATCTTCACAATTATTACTTATATGAACACATTTTTAAAGTAAATATATATACTTAAGTAAATGTAACTAAGTATTACCCAGTCGCGTCTATGATAAGATGTTGCACTTGTGACCTGAGAGTGTCTTGCTCATTGACCGAGTCGGGTCTCTGCTCCGTCAGGTCGACTCGTGCTGCAGCGGCTTAACTTAGTTTCATTGAGCCGGTATCGAAAAAAGTTTTCTGACCCTTGCAAAACTTTCAAGGCTTAACTTAAGTGAACTATAAAATGAAGCGTGGACTTTTTCAACTTTTCAATGCTGCGTTTAATGTCGTGTTGTTATATCAGACGTCCAATAAAGACGACGGCTAACCTACGCTCGTTTTATAGACGTAATTATGTCATTAGAGAAGATCCTTTGAATTTAAGAAGCTGTATCTGATTTCTACAGTTTCAAAAACGTTAAAACCGGTTCATTGCAGTCCTCATTTTTTGCATTCAGACTGTGCTAATTATCCACCACAATGAGTTTATAAGCACTTTTCCCAACTCTCACAGACCAGGAAGCCAGTGCAGAGATTTGCCGTTACAATAAAGCTGGCAAAAACCATGCTAACGTGCACTTCCTGATTATGAGACAATAAAACAGACAGAACACGACGAACATAATTTGACGAGCTGCTTATACAATATGTAAACTGTCGAAACGCAGGCGACCAAGAGGACTGCTTAATCCATTACTTTTAGTCCTGGTTTAGTCCTAGGCGAGTCCTGGTTTAGTCCCCAGTTTAGTCCCAGGTTTAGTCCTGGTTTAGTCCTGGTTTAGTCCCAGTTAGTCCCACTTTAGTCCTGGTTTAGTCCTGGTTTAGTCCTGGTTTAGTCCCGGTTTAGTCCTGGTTTAGTCCTGGTTTAGTCCTGGTTTAGTCCCAGTTTTTAGTCCTGGGTTTAGTCCTGGTTTCTGGTTTAGTCCCGGCTTTAGTCCTGGTTTAGTCCTGCTTTAGTCCTGCTTTAGTCCTGGTTTAGTCCCGGTTTAGTCCAGGTTTAGTCCTGGTTAGTCCTGCTTTTGTCCTGGCTTAGTCCTGGTTTAGTCCTGCTTTTGTCCTGGTTTAGTCCCGGTTTAGTCCAGGTTTAGTCCTGGTTAGTCCTGCTTTAGTCCTGGTTTGGTCCTCCTGGTTTTAGTCCTGTCCCTGGTTTAGTCCTGGTTTAGTCCTGGTTTAGTCCTGTTTAGTCCTGGTTAGTCCTTAGTTTTGGTTTACTCCTGGTTTAGTCCTGGTTTGCCCTGTTTAGTCCCTGGTTTAGTCCTGGTTTGGTTTGTCCTGGTTTAGTCCAGGTCTTTTCCAGGTTCTTTTCTGGATTTCCTTTCAGTTTCATGAGCAGTTCTGAAGTTGCGTGAGTAAAATGTGAACACAGCCTCAGTCTTCATCTTTTCCTTATACCCACGATAATTATTAACACATTTTTGCAATCAGCTTTCTACCATTCGGCATGAAGCAATCAAGCAAACGCAAACCGCAAACTCTCCCAGCTGAAAATAGTAACAGATAAACGCAAAAAATCAGGCTTTTATTGAAGGAACCTTTAATCTCATTACGTGATTAGAACAAAAGAAAACTCCTTCCTCGGGCCTGAAGAGGCCGAGCCGGAGTCAGGAGCGACGAGGAGGAAGAGCAGCAGAAGGACACGAGCCTCCAAATAAATCCATCTCCCCCACAGCGGTGCACAGTGTCCAGACCGGCCCCGAAATCAGCGCAGGCCCGGCCCTCTCCAAGATCAGTAATGATAAGAGAGAATAAGTTTTAACTGGAGAATACAGGAAACAGTAAAGTAGTGGGACAAGTGGTTCTCAGAGCAGCAGGGGAAGTTTACAGAGCTACAAGTTCATGGACTTTCTCGGAGGGGTTCATGTGTGAATATTTGTGGTGGTGGGGGCTTGTAGATTGAAGTAAATGTCCTTATATTAGACAAAACTGACTCTTGTGAAGCTTGAAGTCACGTTATAATGTTGAGTAACACTTTATTACCCACGCCTTTTCACTCACGCTCAACTGAAAAAAAAAAATATATATATATACATTCGTTTTTAGTTGTTTCTCCCTGACGTCCAAATTATCAGTCACAAATTGAAACACATTCTCCTCATTTTAATCTGCTCAGAGCGTCTGTGCTTCGCCTTCAGCTCGCTCCTTAAAACATCTTCTTTTTCCTGATAATCCAACGTGCTCACTTGACTCTTAAATTGGTTAAGTCAATTTAAGCAGTTTTTGCATGTTCAGAATATTATTATTTCTCCTCCAAATGAACAGAGCTGCTTATTCCTGCAAGATATGAACTCAGACTCTTCTTGTTTTTGATTTAACTTTATTTCCAGATGAATTGAAGATTTGCAGGACGATTTTAGGTCAGTTTTTGGTTCGTAGCTCAGTCTGACAAAGTAAAATGAATCCAAAGCTCTGGGTTCAGACTGAGGCTGTGTGAACGAGACCAAACCTATTTATTTGTGTCACTTTGGGCCCATAGGACAGAACAGTCTAACAAAAAAAAAGCTAAATGAATGAATAAGACAGTATAATAAACGGGAGATTAAAAGTAAAGCATGAATAACCGTCTGTACCTGTAGTTCTATGTTCTGCTTTACCCTTTAAGGACTTTTAAACACAGTTATTCTCTTGAAACATCTCCACACAGATGAAGGCTGTTGTTGTGTTCTTGGCAAGACACTTAACCCCGCTCGACCTCAGTGTCTGTGTACACTGGTGTGAATGGTTGATGTAAAGCGCTTTGAGTGACTTGAAAGTGGAAAAGAGTTGAAAAAATGTGACTGATTACTACTTAATGATGTCACAAGGTGGATTTGAGCATTTCAAGCTCAAAATATGCAGCATTTCTCCAACATTGTTAACAGACTGCGAATGAAAATGAGATGTGCAGCTAATTTCGGCACATTTACACGTGTATTTTTTTTTTTTTTTTTTTTTTTTTTACTGGCGTTTATTAATGTGCATTGTCTCTTTTAAATAAATAAAATAAATAAAATAAATAAATGCATAAAATAAATAAATTAATTAAATAAATTAATTAATTAAATAAATAAATTAATTAAATAAAATAACATGTACAAATGAACTAAAACATAACCATGGTTTTGATGAGAAAACATAATGTGCAAAATATTAACTTTAAAATAGCAACTTTTGTGGTGGAGGTCATATCTTTGTCTCCATGGAGACGTTGCTGCTTTGTCTGGACTGTTCCACAGTAATTAATAAAAGTGAGATAAATGTGAGGAACAGTGCAGCCAAAGCAAAGATATCTCCATGGAGACAAGCAGGTGACAGAGAGAAACGACACAGAGCACCTTTAAAAAGCTGTAAGCACAAATACAACAATAGTGCACGTACCACATATTGAGAACCACATTTTATCAGTTTTGATGATTCTAAAATGTAATTTACTTGTAATTTAGTCGTGGTAAAGAAGGAGCTGAGTCGAAAGGCAAAACTCTCAATTTACTGGTCAGTCTATGTTCTAACTCTCACCTCTGGTCATGAGCTCTGGGTCAAGGACAAGATCGTGGATACAAGCGGTGTCTGGGCGGCTGGGCGCTCCTTAGAGATAGAGTGAGGAGCTCAGTCACACAGGAGGAGCTCGGAGTAAAGCCGCTACTCCTCCGCTGCATGTCCCACCAGGAAGAGACCCAGGAAGACCAGGACACGGCTCTCTCTCTGGCCTGGGAACAACGCCTTGGGGTCCTTGTGGAGGAGCTGGAGGACGTGTCTGGGGTGGGGGAAGTCTGGAAGCTTAGACTTAGATGCCCCCACGACCCAGCTCCAGATAAGAGGAAGAACACGGATGAATGAATAAAACGCAATTAAATAAATGCGAGAGAGAAATTGATTTCTTTCTGTCTGTCACTCCTACAATTATCTGACCACTGTCGCCGCCTGAGGAAGTTGCCAGGACGTCACGAGCAGAAATAAGCAGAAAAATGTTTTCAATCAGCAGCGCCAATACAAATCAGCATCACTCCCCAAAACCCGATCTGTTTCCATGTGTTCCTTTTAGAATTCAGCACAATTTAGCTTAATCAGGGAATCAATCATTATTAGCAGTGAGCTCCATGCCAGCGCGCAGCAGGCACACGTGGCCCCTGGCAAAAACTACAATCTCCAAATTGGGCAGACGTGTCGCTGTAAGAGCCACATGACGCTTTGAACGGTGCCAACGCTGCAACCATTGGCATTGATTTGTAAAAGGGCTTAAAGGGAGGCACCAGGAACGCCACTTCACTGCCGCGCAAACTGACAGGAAGTAGACTCTTCTTGAACACGTCTGTCACCGCCGGCAACGCTCGACACAACAGACCGTGATGAGATATTCAAGTGCAATTACACATTTGGAGAAACGAATCACTTTTGGTTTTGGGGAACAAATATTATGCGTTTGTGTGGCTTTAATCTCTCTTTAAACGTGCTTTTGCTCACCTTGGGATTAGTATTTCAAACGCTCTAATTTAAACGCCTCCATTTTCAATTAGGTTTATGTGTCAGTGAGAGGAATAGACCAAAAAATTAGCATGGAGCAGCGTGAATGCTATGCTAACAGAGCCATATCCGCAGTGTGAATACAGTTTAACCGCAAAATGAGTCCGATTAAGGTTTTAATTGACTGGATTTTTTACCTGTGACGTAACAATCCTGGTGTGGTACTATGAATGAGCAGGCCGTGGTAGTTTGTGACGCCTGCCATCAGGGGGCGCCTCACACCTGGATATAAAAGCTGTTACGACCCAAGAGAAGATCAAAATATATTAAGGACGCAGGAAAACAAAGGTCAGGGTTCAAAGCAGTTTATTGTTTCGTAACTTCTTCTTCTTAAGGTTTTTAAATCAAACCCCGTGCCCAAAAAAACAAAGTAACAAAGGAAAAAGATCATGACGAGCTGGTCAACGTAAAAAAAAAGGACCCATAAACTTTTCCAACACAAAAAAAAGAACGAAAACAGGACATCTGGACTCACCAAACCAAAGAATCTAAGCTAACTAAAGCTACGGACCCGGCATGGAGACACCAGCAGGGGGCAGCGCTGGACTCAAGGCGTGCAGAGTAATGTGCGGGGCTCATGCTATTTAAAGACTCCGTGGCGGGAAACAAAACGACAAGAGCGAAACAATGAAAAATATACTTACAAAAAAAAGAATTCTCAACTAACTACAAACTAACTTCTCGAACTTCTTATGAATTAAAACTGGGGAAAAACAACTTGGGAAATTACGAAACACGGGGAAAACCTGGTATTTTTATTTCGCTATTGTGTTTTAATTCAAGACATGAACATTAAAAAGAGACAAATCAGGTCCTTCTTTCCCCGAGGTCGCTCCCGTTAGCAACAGGTTTGATTGACAGCGTTGCTAAGCGCCCGCTCACTGCTAAACCAGGGGTGCACACAAAATGGACGCCTCTTCCACTGCTGCCATCTGAGTTTTTCTGATTATTGATCCAAGACGAGTTTTAAAGCTGAGCGTCTCAAACCCTGGAGATGTTACGTAAATAAATTCATTCCATGAGGCAGACTGGAACATTACCTCGTTATTTTATTGTTAGTTTTCATTTTTAAGCATTAACGACACACTTGTCTATATAAATATTGCATAAATATGATGCAATGGCCAATTAAAGATGCACTGTGTAACTTCTCAGGTGCTTGTCTCCCTGGTTTAAGCTATTCTTTTGCCTAAAATATTCCACTGTAAGGCATTAAACTTATCCATCTTGTGTAACTACATGATCCCTTGATGTTACTGCGAGCAGGATCCCCTCTCCACAGATCTGACCCATAACTTGGCCTGGTAGTGCCGCCTGCTTGTCTCCATGGCGATAGATAAGTTTGATGTTAATGCAGCGTCAGCGGTTCAGGGATTGGACAAAGTAACAGCTTCTTCATGAAGACGAGCCGATGTTGGAGCCTCCAGGTGAAAAGTTACAAAAAATACTTTAAATAAATAAATAAATAAAATAAACCGTCCCTTTTTTTGTTGTTGTTGTACTGTGGACAAAAATAAAATAAAATTAAAAATAAATTAAAATTCTATAAAAAGAAAAAAAAAATGTTCGTATGGTTTGTACCTTTTTAATTTTATTAATTTTTTTTTATTATTTTTATTTGAATAATTTTTTATTGAATATTCTGTGTGGTTTGTGTTTTGTTTTCTAGTCTGTGCCCGTATTATTGCTTTCCATTAATTATTTTTTATTTTTTTATTATTAATCTCCATTAATTACCACTTATGCTGACCATACTTATTATTATTTTATGCATTTTACTTTATGTATTTTAAATGTATGTATATGTGTGTATGTTTGCATATATAGGGATGTATATGTTTATATACAGGGACGGCCTTTAAGCAGAATAAGCAGCTGCCACCAGGGGGCCCCCAAGAGCCCATAATATACTGAAAATAATAAATTATATCAAGTTTTATTGGACACGGAGCTTGGGTGTTTACAGCAGCCTAAATATCCCTTTGTTTTATATCTATAATAGTAAAATTGCTGCTGTTAGATTCGTTTTTCGGGCAGAGGTGAGGACAGCTATGTGTTTAGACCGGTGCAACGACCTTTATAATGTAAATTTAAGCCCACTGTCGCAACTGGAACACGTTAAAATCCACTAGAAATTAAGAAAAAATGTCTAAAATTTAAAAATATCTTGACCTCCCCCATTATATGTCTGTGTTCTGTTCTTGTACTTACCTGGTTCCCCATCTGGACGTGAGGCGTGGAAGGGCTGTAACATGTTAAAATGCAATAAAAAAATGTGAAAAAATCCATTTAAAAATAGCACTACAAGCCACGTCCACATTAAACTAATTTGTCTTAAACAGTGAATTGACACAGAGCGAAGAAAAGGCTGAATGAGCTGATTTGGCACAAGAGCAGAATAATCAGACGCCATTACTGCGGCCCTCTCAGATGCTTTATTGAATGCATAACAATGAAGCTTGATTGGAATTGATAATGGCTTTGAGGACTCGCTTGGCCTTTTCAACTCACTCATTTGTTCCAACGCAACCTCTGACATGCATGAGACTGCAAACGACAAGGTAATTAGCCAACACCAGGAGGTCAAAATACGCTTGTTTATAAGAGAAACTACTGCGTTTTACTTCATTATCGAGAGAAGATGGAGACTTCATGTGTCGCCCGAGCAGCTAATGACACATCAGGCTCCTGTCCTGTGCTATATGCTTATTATCTATGACTTTTATATTCTGGAAAATCGCGTTGATTTGTGCATCCTCCTCCGTAAACGTCATAACATCGAGCCTGATGCTGTCGGCCCAGTTTACAGCTCACTCTTAGCTGACTTTTTTTCTTAATTTGTGCAAAAATGGCTGATAAATCCTGAGAAAATCACCAGTTTTAAAAAAAAGCTATGGGCTGATAGTGGAATTTCATAAAGTAACTGGAGTAAAGTGTTTTATTGAAGTACTAATCTGAGGTATCTGCACTCTCTACTCCACTACATTTTTAAACTGGATTTATAACTAAAAGTACTTTTTATTTTTATTATCTGAGACCTGTTGAAAAGACTGAGGAGATTATTGAAGCAAACAAAAATATATAAATGAAAACAGCTAGAAAATAAAAGTTTGACTCAATTCTTTCTATTTTTTTACATTTGAAAATCTCAAAATCTGCGCAAAATTTTCATGTGATTTTTTACTTGAGTATCCAGTATCTATACAAAATTGAGCATGAATCACTCTAAATATGACGACGACGAGTGTAACATGACGTTTTATCACTGCAGAAACAAAGAACAAGCAACAGTAACAGGCACCAAAATAACAATCAAAAGTAATAAATAATTGTTGCTATTTAAAGTTTAGCCACGAATGCTAACAACCTTCCCATGTGTAAATCCACTGTATTTTCTGGACTATAAGTGTCACTTTTTCATAGTTTATTCATACTAAAAGAAAATCATATTCTGCTGAGTCTGATGCTGCAGAAGAGGAAGCGACACGAGGATGAAGAACTCAGTGGATTTAGTGATTTTTGGAGTGAGATCCAGAGTAAACTTGTTGTTTTTTCTGCTCAAGTTCTCTGATTAACTTTTAATATCTGACGCTAACAAACCAGACACGTGTTCAGTTCTGTCTTCTTTCTTTTAGTCCAGTGCGACTTACTGCATGTCTGTTTCTTTCTTCATTATTCTGCGTTTTTTGGCTGCTGCGACTTGTTCTCCAGAGCGACGTTTAGTCCAGAAAGTCCAGTTCTCACTCAAGTCCATGAAGCTTTGTATTTGACTCCCTCTAAACCTGATCCACTCCAGCCCTTCTGCAGATGTTGAGTTACGATCTCGGTCGGGGCATAGCTTAGTGTGACTTGACGTCTCTATTGACCCGGGACAGTCGCAGTTTTGAGCTCTGTGTCCCGTGTAGGCCGGTCCTGAGTACTGTGTCCACTTATACTTCAATACAGGACAGATGGAGAGTCCGGGTTTATGGTCGGGACTTTTTCTTTGCACTAGTGGGAAGATTTTGGTTATTTTTCTGTTCTACGATGAGATTTGAGCTGTAGATGGTTGAATTATGAACTTTTCTGTCTCTTTATGAATACTAACTAACTACTAAAGTGTTTCATTCTGCTGTTTATTTACTGCAGCTCATGTTTTATGTATATAATTACATTTAGAATACTTTTTAGGGAATAATTCAGCTCTTTATGGTTTGGTTTGGTCCCTGTCGCAGCGGATGTATCCAAAACCATTGATTTGTCTCAGTTTTCAGCCAGAAATGTCCCAGATGTCCCTATTTTTGACCAATCTGATCCCCTCCCACAGTAAAGAGCAGAATATATTATGATTTGTTGAGCTAAAATACAGAAAAACGTTCTCGGAAATGAGCATAAGGCAAAAACGCACCAACAGAAGTCGCTCGATACTGGCCCACAAGTGAGTCGAGACTGGATGTTACAAAATTCAAAAAGTTGGGATGGTTTGTATAAATAAAACAAAAGAACATGTAACTTTCGTGTAGCTGCTAAGACAAACATGACGTTATTATATGAGGTGTTGGGACAAACAGACCCCACACAGATTATAAAATGAACCCAGGACTTGTGAAACTATCATCAAACCCATTTCTACATATATCCGCACACAGTAGGCCGCCTAATTTCCCTTCACACGTGGTTTCCCTGCTCTCTCAATCCCCTCCTCCTGTGGCGTCCTCGACAGGGCAGAGGAGCCAGTCTTCTTGGAGCCTCCCCTCTCTCCTTAGCATCTTTATCAGCTCCTTCTCAGCCTCTTCTCTCCCTCCTGCAGTCGACCATCTCTTACTGTCTTTTCAAACAATCTCTGTGGTGTCTGGCCTGTAAATTAACAGCAAAAGCGACTGCGTTTACGGCAGGTTGAGAGGTTTGCACAAAGAAATCCTCCGTCGACTAAAGACATGCCGTACGCTTTGATTATGTGACTAGAAGGAGACGTGGCGCAGCGCTGGCAAAAAGCTCTCTGAAATAAATTATTAAAACAGACCTATTCTGCAAAATCGACTTTTCAGAGCTTTTAACCATCTCGAAGTTTCCCTCTCGAAGTCTCTTTTAGAGTGATTCATGCATGTTTGAGTAATCTTTAATCGCTCATTTTCAAGACGCCATATCGCCGATCGATCCTCGTTTTCACCACCACAGGCACACGCTCGCTGGAGGTACTTTGTTCT
Source organism: Periophthalmus modestus (assembly GCA_019594935.1). Classification (NCBI taxonomy): domain Eukaryota; kingdom Metazoa; phylum Chordata; class Actinopteri; order Gobiiformes; family Gobiidae; genus Periophthalmus; species Periophthalmus modestus. Next base: position 3,104,933 of record JAIEZT010000026.1, read on the forward strand.
CAAAATGTGTTTTCTTAAACGATGATTCGACAGCGTTGCGTAGTCAAATGAAGAAAAAATCCACTGCTTGGAAGTGTGATGTGCAGCTGTCCATAGGAGGCGCCGACAGCTCCACGGCGACGACATTTACGGCGATGTCAGCTTCCGTTGGACACCACAGTTTTCCAACAACTTTTATTAAGTTGTTTTGGATGAATTTTGCGATTTAAAACATGCAAATTGTAACATAAAAGGTGAAAAGGCAGATTAAACTGTCCAGTCATTCAAACTTCAGCAAACTCACTCCTTATCTAAGTCCTTATAAACCTAATGATACTAACATTTTTTACTTAATTTCTAGATACATTGCTCCCTCCCTTTTTTTTTTTTTTTATACAATTATTCTCTCTGTTTCTTGTCTGTAAAACCCCTCACCACACACTTTATACCCTTTTCTCACACAGACATTAACATTTTCTCACATTTCTCTCTTTAAAGACAAAGTTCAAACCTTTGTCGGTGCAGAACGTTTCATCGACATTGTGGGTTTTGTCGGGGAGAAAACTTGCAAACATACAGCACTTCAGAGTCACACTGCGATCCGACATTTATGTAAATTTGTCTGACACATTCTGTACTGTACAGGAGACACGGAGGAGACTGATGGACAATGGTCTACAGTCCCTCAGCCAATCAGGACGCAGAACACAATGGTCTACAGTCCCTCAGCCAATCAGGACGCAGAACACAATGGTCTACAGTCCCTCAGCCAATCAGGACACAGAACACAATGGTCTACAGTCCCTCAGCCAATCAGGACGCAGAACACAATGGTCTACAGTCCCTCAGCCAATCAGGACGCAGAACACAAATGTCTACAGTCCCCCAGCCAATCAGGACGCAGAACAATGGTCTACAGTCCCTCAGCCAATCAGGACACAGAACACAATGGTCTACAGTCCCTCAGCCAATCAGGACGCAGAACACAATGGTCTACAGTCCCTCAGCCAATCAGGACGCAGAACACAGGCATGCAAAACTGCAAAATTGCACAAAAAAATCTGCGAAACAGTAAGACAGCGAAAGGTGAACTGTGATATAGTGAGGGACAACTGTACTCAATACAACAGACTGTAATTTTCAACTCAAAATAACAGTAACGTCATTAATGTTTCCAAGTCGTCTTAAGCCCACCACACACCACAAGATCTTTCAGTCTTAAACGACTTTTAAACGCACGACAGTAAGTGCACGCCACAGCCACGTATGAGGTTTTAAATCACACGCTACAGGCTAAAAAACGAGCTAACAAAACTAGCTCCCTCGCGTCATCAGTTCAAAACATCAGAGGATTGCACTTTTAGTTTAGATGCAAATCAAAACTGTGGTGCCATTATCAGTGAAATGTGGAGCAGTGGTTCAGATTAACGCTTTTAATGCACAGAACGCCGGAGATAAACGACACAGGAAGTAGAGTCGCTATCGCTAATCTGCAGCAGCTTCAGCCTGACCCTCGCTGTGTGGATGTGAACAGACACACGTGAGGATCTACTCTCACTTTTGTACTTTGAAAGAACGTTTCAAACTGGATAATAGCTCTGTTTTCTGGACTGGGGGTCGTCACTTGCAAAGGACAAATTCTAATGGATGATATGGACGAGAATGAGGCAGTTTAATTTAACAACTTTACGAGAGCTGAGTCATAAAGTCGTCTCATTATTTTCGACATTTGCTGGGTTTGTATCTCGCTGACGCACGTTTTATTGGCTGTTGCCGTGGTGATGTTTTGTGGTTATGATATGACGGAGCAGCTGACGCCACACGGAGGATTCAGAATCGCAGATGAACATCCAAAGTCGGGCAAATGATCCTGTAGTGTGTGGTGAGCTTTAGGCCACATTAAAACAGGCACCAAACTGGGACTAAACCTGGACTAAACCAAGTCTAAACCAGGACTAAACCAGGATTAAACCAGGATTAAAGCGGGACAAAGTCAGGACTAAACCAGGACTAAACCTGGACTAAACCAAGTCTAAACCAGGACTAAACCAAGACTAAACCTGGACTAAACCAAGACTAAACCAGGATTAAACCAGGATTAAACCAGAACTAAATATGGACTGAACGAGGACTGAACCAGGACTAAACAGGGACTAAACCAGGGCTGAACCAAAACTAAACCAGGATTAAACCAGGACTAAAACCAGGACTAAACCAGGACTAAACTAAGACTAAATCAGGACTAAATATGGACTGAACCAGGACTAAACCAGGACTAAACCAGGACTAAACCAGGACTAAACCAGGACTAAAACCAGGACTAAAACCAGGACTGAACCAGGACTAAAATCAGGACTAAACCAGGACTAAACCAGGACTAAACCAGGACTAAACCAGGACTAAAATCAAGACTAAACCAGGACTAAACCAGGACTAAACCAGGACTAAACCAGGACTAAAATCAGGACTAAACCAGGACTAAACCAGGACTAAACCAGAACTAAACCAGAACTAAACCAGGACTAAATGAATTTTCTTCCTCTGTAAAGCTCTTTGAATTATGTTGTGTATGAATTATGCTGCACAAATAAACTTTTTTTGACTTGTTTCCATAAAGCTCAAGACCATTCTAAGACTGTTGAGGAAAGGTCAGATTTTGTGATTTATTTCCGCATTGATACTTGCTCAAATCTACTTTCGATGCTAGTTTTGGTGTCTGTGGAATCCCTCAGTCGTCCAGGTCAGATCCAGAGCAAAAGACAAAGTTTATAAATCAGTGTCAAACATCTTCACTCCTACAACGATTTATCCAGGGACAGATTTAAACTTCTTCTTTGTGACTAGTTGTAGTATTAGTCTGTACTTTACGATACTTTTAGCATGTCTAAATCCTCTTAAAGTAACTAGTGGACATTTTTTCTTTTTGAACGGCTGACGGAGCGATAACCACACGACTAAACCTTATTTACTTGTTTGAATGGAGGCGACGCACATGAATAAACCTGAGTCACAATAGTCTCCTCACAGCTCACACGCAGCAGCAGAGCACGGAGTGAAGCAGGTGCTGACCTCGTCCATTTTTCTTCCAGCGCCGCCAAGGCCACCTCCAGCACCAGCGCCACGTCCCATTGTGTGTCTGCGTGTGTGTGTGTGTGTGTGTGTGTGTGTGTGTGTGTGTGTGTGGGGAGGTAAAAGGTGTAGAATCACAGCCCACACCCCCTCCTCCCGCGGGACACCTGCTCTTATGAGACTCAGCACAGAGTGTCAGCTCGCACACAGGAGGCCTCGTCTCCGCCCGGGCGAAGGGAAGGGTCACGTCGGGGAGGTGGTGTTCTGGAGCCTGGACCTGCTGTTATAACCACATAGAAAAGGTAAAAGACGATGGGAATGTGCTATCGTAGAGCTGGACAGTACTTTTTTTTCCTTCCTCCAATAAGACTTGAGTTGCAGATAAAGAAATTGTTAGATTCATGAATTTGTACATGGTCCCTGTGTGGTTGTTTGATCAAGTTTAGGTGATGTTTATTCAATCCAGGTACAGATTATAGAATGATCCAGATAACCAATAATAATAAAAATAGCAGATTAAAGTAATAGACAGTAGACTCATGGACGCAAGAGAGAGAGAGAGAGAGGACAAGGGCCCAAAAAGACATGCAACACAAGAAGGCAAAAAGGCAAGAGCCGAGGCAAAGTATCCTTCATTTATAGCGAATAAAGAAAGAAAGAAATATATAACTTCTACTGTATGTGTCATTATACATACAAACGAACGACATAAGTGTTTCAATCTGCCATTTTTTTTACCTTACATCTTCTGTTTTAAGGCAAACCTCTCGATTTCCCCGTGAATCCTCGTTCTTACTCTCATCTATGGTCGTGAGCTGTAGGTAATGACCGAAAGAACAACGAGCTCACAGATACAAGCGGCTGAAATGAGTTTCCTCTGCAGGGAGGCGGAGCTCCCTCAGAGGCAGGATGAGCAGCTCAGTTACACGGGTGGAGCTGGAGTTGAGCCGCTGCTCCTCCATGTGGAGAGGATCCAGCTGAGGTGGCTGGGGCATTTGTTCCGGATGCCTCCTGGACGCCTCTCTGGGGAGGTGTTCTGGGCAAGAACAAGGACATGGAGGGACGGTGTCTCTCGGCTGCCCTGGGAACGTCTCGGATGGATTAGTTCTGATATTATCACATGCAGTTGTCCATCAGTTTATCATGGTTCACCGTTGGCGGTCTCGCTGTTTTGCGGATTTTTTAGTACCATTTTGCATGTTTCTTTAAAGTATGAATGTGTATTGTGATCTGCGTCCTGATTGGCTGAGGGACTGTAGACCATTGTGTTCTATGTCCTGATTGGCTGAGGGACTGTAGACCATTGTGTTCTGCGTCCTGATTGGCTGAGGGACTGTAGACCATTGTGTTCTGCGTCCTGATTGGCTAAGAGACTGTAGACCATTGTGTTGTGCGTCCTGATTGGCTGAGGGACTGTAGACCATTGTGTTCTATGTCCTGATTGGCTGAGGGACTGTAGACCATTGTGTTCTGCGTCTGATTGGCTAAGAGACTGTAGACCATTGTGTTGTGCGTCCTGATTGGCTGAGGGACTGTAGACCATTGTGTTCTGCGTCCTGATTGGCTGAGGGACTGTAGACCATTGTGTTCTGCGTCCTGATTGGCTGAGGGACTGTAGACCATTGTCCATCAGTCTCCTCCGTGTCTCCTGTACAGTACAGAATGTGTCAGACAAATTTACATAAATGTTGGATCAGCGTGACTCTGAAGTGCTGTATGTTTGCAAGTTTTCTCCCCGACAAAACCCACAATGTCGATGAAACGTTCTGCACCGACAAAGGCACCAACGAAGGTTTGAACTTTGTGTTTAAACAAGAGAGAAATGTGAGAAATGTTATGCCTGTGTGAGAAAAGTGTATAAAGTGTGTGGTGAGGGGTTTTACAGACAAGAAACAGAGAGAATAACTGAAAAAATAAAGCTGATACTTTACGGATTTGACCTATTGCGGGTTATTTTTATTTTTCATTTCATTTCATTTATTTAATGAGACAGGGACAGTGCACAAACAGGAGAGATGCGTTGTACCAGGTTGTGGCGCTAGTGCTAATTTCCTCCTGTCGTCTCTGGGCAGGTTGATATTATAGTTCATAAAATCAAACATACAAAGAAAATGTCTTTACAACATTTTTAGAACATAACCAGGGGTCACTGTAAACAACATTTTCTGTAGTAATATATGGCAATTCAACATTTTTGAAACTGTATTAAAACTGTTAGAATTGAGAGTTTTCTGTTTGCATGTACACACTGCGACTATAAACACAAAACCTGCTCATACTGTGGTTGAATTTTTTGCCAACGAATATTATAACTTCTAATTTTTCACAAATCTTTACAAATGATATTCGTGCTCATCCAGGTTGTCACAATTTCTTCTTTCTGAGACACACAAAGACATTTAGCTCTACTGCTTTTATTCATTTCAATAATGTTACTTTCTTTCTTTCTTTCTTCTTTATTCGACAGGGACCATGTACAAATTCATTAATCTTACATCTGCCGTCCCTGGGCAGGTGAACACATTAAAAAACACATTTCAATTAACAATTACAATATATGACCAATTTGCCATACAACAATAACAATTAAATACAGAAAAAAAAACTAAAAAAAAAAAAAATGACCCCATGTCCAATACAGTCTGTTCAGTCCAGACTAATATAAAAATAATTCTGTGCAGGTTTATACAGTGAGGACAGAGCAGCACCAACTGAACTGATGTGACACATTTGATTATTTAAAATGTACTTTTTCAAATTTCTAGTAAAACTATTAAAATCCACAGACAATTTCAGAGTTTGGAGCTGATTCCAGCCTCATGGTTTGACAGGAAAAAGCCAATTGAGCAAAGGCCGAGGATCTTTTTGGCAATTTCTGTTCATGGAGGAACGAGCGAATCGGGTGGTTTGTTCAGAGCAAAGGACTGTACATTTTTTTAATGTAGGTGAAGCTGCATTATTAATAATTTTGAATAATTTTCTTAGATTTGAATACAAAATTAAATTATTAAAACTGAACATGTTATATTTAATTAAGATGTTACAGTTGTGATAATGGAGCGTTTTTTTATCGACTTCACTGCCTGATTATAGGTGGATCTGAGAGACAGACAGACTTTACAAAGATATTTTTTATTTGTGCATGTTGGTCAACTTTTAGCCAACTTCAAATGAACTGTTCTACTTTTGTATGAGCCGAGAGAGTGTTTGTGTGTGTTATTTTTGCTTTTGTTTGTTTCTTGCTTTTTTCTTCGTCCCGTGAACCTGCCGAGGGAATGAAGATGGAAAGTACCACGTTGGTCTTTACATATTTACAGTTTTAAACGTTCTTTAATGTGCGCTGTCCCTTTACAAATAAATAAAATAAGAAAACATCGTGCTAACATCGTGCTAACATCGTGCTAACATCGTGCTAACATCGTGCTAACCTGCTCTGCGCACAGTGAGGCCGGGTCACGACTGGCTCTTCGTGCAACTTGATATCGTTTGATTGAATGCACCACGTCCAAATTGGATTCCCTCCCCCTCGTCGCCCTCGTCTCCCTCGTCTCCCTCGTCGCCCTCGTCCCCCTCGTCTCCCTCGTCGCCCTCGTCGTCTCCCTCGTCGCCCTCGTCCCCCTCGTCCCCCTCGTCGCCCTCGTCCCCCCACAGCGTCGACGAGTCCTGATGACAGATAACCGCATTAACCACAGACACGGAGCATTTGGATCCCACTCACAATTACATTAGATTACATAAATTGAACTATTTGTACAAAATGCAACATCGATTATGAGCAGGTCACATTAGTTTCGTTTTGTGAGGGCTGGATGAGGAAAACAGCCATGTGAGCATCTGCTTTGATTCTGCCAAAACCTTTTTCAGTTTTTCTTAAAGGTGCATGGTGTAACTTTTCTGGGGGGACTCCTGCCGCTTGCTTCTCTTCATGAATCCTCGACAGTTTGGTATTTAACTCATGGATCTCCAAAGAAACATCAGACAGGTTACAGGTTGTCATCCCCAGCACATGCAGCCAATCATGAATCAGTGCTAGTGCAGCCTCTACAGCTCAGTGAGTGAATTCTGGAGGTTCTGAGCTTCACACGAGGCCTGTCCATAAACTGAGGATGAGAAAAACGTGGATGTGTCCTTTATCTGCAGGTTCAGACACAGGCAAACATAGACTGTATATATAAATGGACATAGCGAACATGCTAGCAGGAAGACGAAACAGGAAGTGAGCATGGGCGCACTTCTGACTCCATCGACTCTGGCACAAACTGGCACACTTCTGTCTGTAACTGCTGCCGTCAGACTCGTCATTTTGGTTTTAACCCTATAGCGTCGGATGCTCTCGCCGCAGATAGACTCGCGCTTGTGGACTTTCCATTATCGTAACTCTGCAACTAATCGTGCTTCATGTAAATCCAAACGGCGTCTCAAAGCAGAGGCATGAGGCTCTTTAAATATGTCTCTGTCATTATGTAATGTGCTTACGTCGCCCTCGAAGACGACCAATCAGAGCGCAGGAGCCGCCGGGATTCTCCCAGTCAGTTATTTGATGCATCAAAGGAAAAATAAGGATGGATAGAGCTGTAAAATATAGGTATTTGTGTGAAAAACGCAAAAGTACATGCTGATACTTCCTTTAACGTGATTTTTATGGCTAGTATTAACCCTCTACTGGGTTTTTTAATTTCACTCTTGTGTCTGTAAATCAAGATTTGAACATTAATAACAGACAAATCAGGCGCCTTCTTTCTCTGACGTCGCTCCCGCTAGCGTTAGCAACAGATTTGATTGACAGCGTTGCTAAGCGCCTGCTCCCTGCTAAACCAGCGGTGCAGCAGGAAGGGGCGTTACCTTCAATAGCCTCGCTCCGGATTGGCTCTTTGGTTGCTATGATACTCACAATCGGATTTCCAAACTTTAAAATCCAAATTAGCCGCTATAATTGCTAGCCTCTGAAGTCGAACGCTGTGGGTGACGTCACACTCATTTAGTCGACTTCTAAGAGCTGTGACGGGAAACTATAAGAGCCTCGAACCAAGTCTCTGGTCCAAAACATACCGTTCCTTTAATAGAAACAGAAAAGTCTTAAAAGTACAGTCTGATCACGCTCCTTAAGCAAACCTACGTGGGACTCATTAGACACTTGTTGTTCGACTGGACATGTAAATCGATGGCGGCTGCTCGGGTCACTTATGAGGGCTTTTGAAAACAGCTTGTCTGGCGGAGCGTGGTCTGTGTGCTTACAGTGAGAGGAATGCAATAAGGCTGCATTGTTTGTGTAGGATTTGTGCGCAGCCCCTGGAGAGGACGCTTTGATTTGTCGGGGGCGGAGATCGGCATTTCTCCACCGCACACCCGAGCACGCCCCTCCAAACACCAATAACTCACGAAACAGCAGCCTGCCCTGAAGGAGCCCGACCGACGACTGCTTTGTTTTTCAATATTTGGAAACGGGTCTTTTTCCACTTTAAATCCAAATCTGGCAACGTGAAATTCAGTGGTATTGACTATCGGACCCTTGGTAGATATGAACAAATATGGACGTCCTTCTCTGTTTTATTTGATCTGCTTCGTTTTACTACTTTGAAGTGTGCATATGTTTTCTTTCTTGGTTTGACGAGGTTGCACGTGGTACATATTTATCAGTTTTACTTACATTTCCACTGGTTTGCTTCGGAGCAGATTAGCACAGTTCAAAAGCGTCTTTAAGTGAACCGTACTGGCCTGTTTGAGCGGTCCAAAGTGGGCCCTGGAGGTCGTACCTTCCAAAGTGGCTCCGCTCGCTTCTGCCCCCACATCACTTCAGCTTTAGCACCAGAACGAGAAAACAAGAAGGCCAAAACTGAGCCGACACACTCCACAAAACACAGCGAGTGCGAGTTAGAATCCGCTGTTTCCTGTTTATCCATGGAGCAAAACATATCTCCAGTGCATAATGGAGCTAACATGAGCCAAACCTAATGTGTTACATAAAGAGAGGTTAAAATGTGGCTCAGAGAAGTGAAAGAAATGCAGAGAAAGCTGACGATAAACTGCTTCATCCACGTCTCACAGAGCAGCTTCTTCAAACGTCTCTTTGTTCACTGTTGAGATGCTTGTGAAAGTATAATTCAGGGATGATTTACTGTTTTTTCGTTATATATATTTATTACGTTTGGTCGACTCCCACAGGAAAAGGCAGGTCTTCATTGACCTGCTCCACATCGACTCGTTCTGGGCACCGGGGCCAGTCGAAATGTGGCTTGTTGGTTCTCAAAAGTATTAAAAATAAGACACTAATCGATACTAAAACTAGTATCAGAACTAGACACTCATTTGAGCAGCTGCTGATACTAAAAATGTCTCATTCACAGGGAGAAAATGAACCTGAAGAGCCTCAGAATGAGTCTGAGCTGTGTCTTAAGACTCGACTTGACCCACAGATTTTTGGAGGGAAGGTCTGATCTGGGAACTAATATGTGTAAATCAGACGAATCCTGTAGTGTACTGATACTGTAACGGCCCGGTCCTGGTTTAGTCCTGGTTTAGTCCTGGTTTAGTCCTGGTTTAGTCCCGGTTTAGTCCAGAGCCTCCAGCTGGAAACCAGACTCAGGACTAAAGCAGGACTAAACCAGGATTTAACCAGGACTAAACCAGGACTAAACCAGGAATAAACCTGGACTAGACCAGGACTAAACCAGGACTAAACCTGGACTAAACCAGGACTTAACAAGGACTAAACCAGGACTAAATTAAGACTAAACCAGGACTAAATCAGGACTAAACCAGGACTAAACCAGGACTAAACCAGGACTAAACCGGGATTTAACCAGGACTAAACCAGGACTAAACCAGGTCTAAACCAGGAATAAACCTGGACTAGACCAGGACTAAACCAGGACTAAACCAGGACTAAATTAAGACTAAACCAGGACTAAATCAGGACTAAACCAGGACTAAACCAGGACTAAACCGGGATTTAACCAGGACTAAACCAGATCTAAACCAGGATTAAACCAGAATTTAACCAGGACTAAATCAGGACTAAACCAGGCCTAAACCAGGACTTAACCAGGGACTAAACCAGGTCTAAACCAGGTCTAAACCAGGTCTAAACCAGGGACTAAACCAGGACTTAACCAGAACTAAACCTGGACTAAACCAGGACTAAACCTGGACTAAACCAGGACTAAACCTGGACTAAACCTGGTCTAAAACAGGACTAAACCAGGGACTGAACCAGGACTAAACCAGGTCTAAACCAGGTCTAAACCAGGACTAAACCTGGACTAAACCGGGACTAAACCGGGACTAAACCAGGACTAAAGCAGGACTAAACCTGTTGAATCAGTGTTTGAGTTTTGTTCAGTTTAAATCTGTCTCACTTCCTGAAGATGTGACTCAGTCTCGACTTTGACGATGTTTAAATCCAGACTCTGGTTCTGTTTAGTTGAACATGTGACTGACAGAGTTTTATTCTGCACTTTTCAGTTTCTATGTTCATTTTACGATGATTATTCATGTTTTGATTTGTTGTATTGTGATTTTAACGTCTTTCTTATTCTGTAAAACACTTTAAATGACTTTGTGGACCAGTCGTGCTGCACAAATAAACTCGCCCTGCCTCAGTTTTAATCACAGAGCTGCTGTATTATTACTGGAACCTCCCTCCTTAAATTACCCCAGTACACAACAGAGTACTGCATGTGTATGTGGCACAACAGAGTACTACAACAGAGTACTGCATGTGTATGTGGCACAACAGAGTACTACAACAGAGTACTGCATGTGTATGTGGCACAACAGAGTACTGCATGTGTATGTGGCACAACAGAGTACTACAACAGAGTACTGCATGTGTATGTGGCACAACAGAGTACTGCATGTGTATAGAGTACTGCATGTGTATACAACAGAGTACTGCATGTGTATGTGGCACAACAGAGTACTGCATGTGTATAGAGTACTGCATGTGTATGTGGCACAACGTACTGCATGTGTATAGAGTACTGCATGTGTATAGAGTACTGCATGTGTATAGAGTACTGCATGTGTATGTGGCACAACAGAGTACTGCATGTGTATGTGTATAGAGTACTGCATGTGTATGTGGCACAACAGAGTACTGAGTACTGCATGTGTATGTGGCACAACAGAGTACTGCATGTGTATGTGGCACAACAGAGTACTGCATGTGTATAGAGTACTGCTGTATGTGGCATAACAGAGTACTGCATGTGTATAGAGTACTGCATGTGTATAGTGGCACAGTAATACTGCATGTGTATAGAGTACTGCATGTGTATAGAGTACTGCGTGTGTATAGAGTACTGCATGTGTATGTGGCACAACAGAGTACTGCGTGTGTATAGAGTACTGCATGTGTATAACAGAGTACTGCATGTGTATAACAGAGTACTGCATGTGTATGTGTATAGAGTACTGCAGTGTGTATAGAGTACTGCATGTGTATAGAGTACTGCGTGTGTATAGAGTACTGCATGTGTATGTGGCACAAGAGTACTGCATGTGTATAGAGTACTGCATGTGTATAGAGTACTGCATGTGTATAGAGTACTGCATGTGTATCGAGTACAACAGAGTATACTGCATGTGTATAGAGTACTGCATGTGTATAGAGTACTGCATGTGTATAGAGTACTGCGTGTGTATAGAGTACTGCATGTGTATAGAGTACTGCATGTGTATAGAGTACTGCATGTGTATAGAGTACTGCGTGTGTATAGAGTACTGGATGTGTATAGAGTACTGCATGTGTATAGAGTACTGCATGTGTATAGAGTACTGCATGTGTATAGAGTACTGCATGTGTATAGAGTACTGCATGTGTATAGAGTACTGCATGTGTATAGAGTACTGCGTGTGTATAGAGTACTGCGTGTGTATAGAGTACTGCGTGTGTATAGAGTACTGCATGTGTATAGAGTACTGCATGTGTATAGAGTACTGCATGTGTATAGAGTACTACATGTGCATGTGTATAGAGTACTGCGTGTGTATAGAGTACTGCATGTGTATAGAGTACTGCATGTGTATAGAGTACTGCATGTGTATAGAGTACTGCATGTGTATAGAGTACTGCGTGTGTATGTGGCACAGAGTCATCTCTCCATCGTTAATTAAGTGTCAGCCTCTCACGAGGTAATTTCACCTTCATCAGGCCGTATCACATGAGCAGATCATTTAAGGGAATTATTCATGGCATATTTTAGAGGGACATGAAAAAACGCTCAGAATGTGAAAGTAAAGCTTAAGTGAACATGAGACGAATGCACGATTCAACAGCCCAAAGTGAGGCAGACGTTTCAGCGACAGAGTCTGCGGAGCGGCGAGTCCAGGTCTGGGATTAGGGACATGTGAAAAAGGACTAAACCGGGACTGAACCTGGACTGAACCAGGACTAAACCTGGACTAAAACTGGACTAAAGCAGGACTAAAGCAGGACTAAACCTGGACTGAACCTGGACTAAACCTGGACTAAAGCAGGACTAAAGCAGGACTGAACCAGGACTAAACCTGGACTAAACCTGGACTAAACCTGGACTAAAGCAGGACTAAACCTGGACTGAACCAGGACTAAACCTGGACTGAACCAGGACTAAACCTGGACTAAACCTGGACTAAACCTGGACTAAAGCAGGACTAAACCAGGACTAAAGCAGGACTAAACCAGGACTAAACCAGGACTAAACCAGGACTAAACCAGGACTAAACCCAGGACTGAACCAGGACTAAACCAGGACTTAACCATGAAAACCGGGACTAAACCAGGACTGAACCATGACTAAACCAGGACTAAACCAGACCTAAACCAGAACTAAACCAGGACTAAACCAGGGACCTTAACCAGACTAAACCAGGACTAAACCGGACTAAACCAGGACTGAACCAGGACTAAAACCGGACTAAAACAGGACTTAAACAGGACTCAACCAGGACTAAAACAGGACTAAACCAGGAAGTGAACTTTAACTTAGTTTTAGTTTTAGTCTCGGTCAAAACTCGTGTCAGACAATATAATAATGTTTAAAAAACTACTATTACTACTATTGTGTGTTACAATGTTTTTTTTTAATCATTGTCGTATAAAACTATGGGAGTACCTAGCTGGAGGTTTAGATTTGCTTATTGCGTTTTAGTTTAATGGGAAAACTCCACAGAGACACAGACACTAAACACTCACATTCTGACTTTCTTTAGAGGCTGAAACTTTCACTTCAAGGTTAATTTTTAACAGTGGACCTGGCAACGCTCCAGTCCTCTGCCCGAACAAGGTCAAGAGTTGAGTCACTGCATGAATCATCTGACCCCGTGTATGTACTCGCTCTCACATCCCAAATATACTCCACTTTGTTCCTCTTCAACTTCAGAATGCCCATATTTGGACTTCCTCATGGCTCGATCTTAACATATTAACCTCACCGCTTTTCCCCGACCGTCCTCAGTTTGTGGCATTGACTTAATCCTTCGAGTATTTCCTAATTATATTTTTAATCCTTGGTTTGTTAACTTAAAATCTGCCTTTCATCTGATACAAGAGGCTCAGTTTGTGACGGAAACTGTAGATTCAAAGTGGCACAGTGTGTGTCATCACTGGGTTTTCCCATCAGCCGTGAGTAAGACTCAGGAGAGCGATGTGCAAACGAGCAGGAAGTACAGGAACGTCCTGGAGCCGCTACATGTCCTGAACATCTCCTGAACATCTCCTGAACATCGCCACATCTCCTGAACATCTCCTGAACATCTCCTGAACATCTCCTGAACATCTCCAACATCTCCTGAACATCTCCTGAACATCTCCTGAACATCTCCTGAACATCTCCTGAACATCTCCTGAACATCTCCTGAACATCTCCTGAACATCTCCACATCTCCTGAACATCTCCACATCTCCTGAACATCTCCACATCTCCTGAACATCTCATCTGAATCATCCTCACATCTCCACATCTCCTGAACATCTCCACATCTCCTGAACATCTCCACATCTCCTGAACATCTCCACATCTCCTGAACATCTCCACATCTCCTGAACATCTCCTGCACATCTCCACATCTCCTGAACATCTCCTGAACATCTCCTGAACATCTCCTGAACATCTCCACATCTCCTGAACATCTCCTGAACATCTGCTGCACATCTCCACATCTCCTGAACATCTCCACATCTCCTGAACATCTCCTGAACATCTCCACATCTCCTGAACATCTCCTCCACATCTCCACATCTCCTGAACATCTCCTCCACATCTCCTGAACATCTCCACATCTCCTGAACATCTCCTGAACATCTCCTGCACATCTCTACATCTCCTGAACATCTCCTGAACATCTCCACATCTCCTGAACATCTCCTGCACGCTCCATGAAAATACAAAGTTAAAACCAGACTTCATAAATACTTCCAGACCTGGTCCAGGTCAGATTCAGGTTTGTGGAGGTGCAGTTCACAGATCTGATGTTTTTTTCTGTTTTTCAGATTTTCACCAAAATTAAAAAAAAAACATGATTTTTTTTTTTTAGTCTGTATTTTGGCAAAAAAGTGACATGGCTTTAAACCTGGAGGTATATTTTATTATTTCTGTATCCTGGACGTATATTTTATTTATTTTTTTGTATCCTGGAGGTATATTTTATATATTTTTTGTATCCTGGAGGTATATTTTATTATTTGTTGTATCCTGGAGGTATATTTTATTATTTTTTCTGTATCCTGGAGGTATATTTTATTTATTTTTTTGTATCCTGGAGGTATATTTTATTATTTGTTGTATCCTGGATGTATATTTCATTATTTTTTCTGTATCCTGGAGGTATATTTTATATACTTTTGTTGTATCCTGGATGTGTATTTTCTCTGATGTTTTCCAGATAACTGAGGCAGCTGCTCGTGTCGAGTCGTTACAAAAGCCTGATGTGATCAGAACAGATCAATAAACACTGAGCCTCTGCTAATCAGTCATGACACTCTCTACAGCTCCACCCGACACACCTCCACCTACACACACCTCCACCTACACACACCTCCACGTGCAGACCTACACACACCTCCACCTACACACACCTCCACCTGCAGACCTCCACCTACACACACCTCCACCTGCAGACCTCCACCTACACACACCTCCACCTACACACACCTCACACCTGCAGACCTACACACACCTCCACCTGCAGACCTACACACACCTCCACCTACACACACCTCCACCTACACACACCTCCACCTGCAGACCTACACACACCTCCACCTACACACACCTCCACCTACACACACCTCCACCTACACACACCTCCACCTGCAGACCTACACACACCTCCACCTACACACACCTCCACCTGCAGACCTACACACACCCTCCACCTACACACACCTCCACCTGCAGACCTACACACACCTCCACCTACACACACCTCCACCTGCAGACCTACACACACACCTCCACCTACACACACCTCCACCTGCAGACCTACACACACCTCCACCTACACACACCTCCACCTGCAGACCTCCACCTACACACACCTCCACCTGCAGACCTCCACCTACACACACCTCCACCTACACACACCTCCCACCTGCAGACCTACACACACCTCCACCTGCAGACCTACACACACCTCCACCTACACACACCTCCACCTACACACACCTCCACCTGCAGACCTACACACACTCTCACCTACACACACCTCCACCTACACACACCTCCACCTACACACACCTCCACCTGCAGACCTACACACACCTCCACCTACACACACCTCCACCTGCAGACCTACACACACCTCCACCTACACACACCTCCACCTGCAGACCTACACACACCTCCACCTACACACACCTCCACCTGCAGACCTACACACACCCTCCACCTACACACACCTCCACCTGCAGACCTCCACCTACACACACCTCCACCTACACACACCTCCACCTGCAGACCTACACACACCTCCACCACCTACACACACCTCCACCTGCAGACCTACACACACCTCCACCTACACACACCTCCACCTGCAGACCTCCACCTACACACACCTCCACCTACACACACCTCCACCTGCAGACCTACACACACCTCCACCTGCAGACCTACACACACCTCCACCTGCAGACCTACACACACCTCCACCTACACACACCTCCACCTGCAGACCTACACACACCTCCACCTACACCTACACACACCTCCACCTGCAGACCTCCACCTACACACACCTCCACCTACACACACCTCCACCTGCAGACCTACACACACCTCCACCTGCAGACCTACACACACACCCCACTGCAGACCTACACACACCTCCACCTACACACACCTCCACCTGCAGACCACACACACACCTCCACCCTACACACACCTCCACCTGCAGATCTACACACACACTCCTCCACCTACACACACCTCCACCTGAAGACCTACACACACCTCCACCTACACACACCTCCACCTGCAGACCTACACACACCTCCACCTACACACACCTCCACCTGCAGACCTACACACACCTCCACCTACACACACACCTCCACCTGCAGACCTACACACCTCCACCTACACACACCTCCACCTGCAGACCTACACACACCTCCACCTGCAGCCCTACACACACCTCCACCTACACACCTCCACCTGCAGACCTACACACACCTCCACCTACACACACCTCCACCCACCTGCAGACCTACACGTCCACCTCCAGACAGCTCCACACCTCCACCTCCAGACCTCCACACACTTCCACACCTCCACTTACACTCTTCCACTTACACACCTCCACCTGCAGACCTCCACCTCCACATGTACACACCTCCACTCTGTCAGGTGCCACTTTGGCACGTAACAAAATGAAGTTATAACCCGACGCAGAACAAAACAGGGGCGTGGAGACATGGTCAGAAAAATGATAAAGTAACTTTATTCTTACAAAAAGCAGTTTTCAAAAATGAACAAACTAAACCGTGAGTTAAGACAGAAATAAACTAAACAGCCAAACAAAAGTTCTGCTGAGGACGTCACCAGCAGAAGACGTGTTGTTGACTCAAGACTTATCTGGAGTTTCACTGATTATG
Source organism: Periophthalmus modestus (assembly GCA_019594935.1). Classification (NCBI taxonomy): domain Eukaryota; kingdom Metazoa; phylum Chordata; class Actinopteri; order Gobiiformes; family Gobiidae; genus Periophthalmus; species Periophthalmus modestus. The sequence continues at coordinate 3,122,055 of JAIEZT010000026.1, forward strand.
GAGAAGGCCGACGGTGACCCGACTCTTCACCTTCAGCGTAAACGATTCAAAGATAAGAAAAGAAACATGTTTTCATTAGAACTGTAGAATGTAGATAAAGAGCCTGTTCTGTGGCTTCTCCATCTTTACGTCTCAGGACTCGACTCTCGTGCTGCTCCATGTGGAACTTTGTCCTGAAACTAAAGCTGCAGTTACTCGAGAGACAGTGAATGAGTCGAAGCGTCAGTGAAAAGTCAGTAAAATCACCTGGTCTGGAACCGACGGACGACTTTGGAGGAAGATTTCTTTAGATTAAATAACAGAAGTACCGTATTTATGTTCATGAAATCAATACTAAGAGCCATTTTAATTCAGGAAAACTAAATAAAATCAAATCTAAAACCAAGATAGAAGGTTTTTTCTAACTAAAACCTGAACAACACATTACATTTCTGTCTTATTTGGCCAAATGTAAAGTTATAAATCAAAAGAAACTGACTCTTCACTTAAACAACAGCTATTATCCAAGTAAAAGTCAGTTAAATTAAGACTTTATCGTCATTTATTTGATGAACTTTGGGCCTATTCAAATCATAATTTAATTCCTAATTCAATTAAGTGATGGACTATTCCCCGACTGATAAAAACAAAAGTTAATCCACCAGAACGAGCCAGAACGGGACAATTACGCACCAATATTGTCCCGCGTGGGACCTGTCCTCGTGTCTCCGTGTGGGACCTGTCCTCGTGTCTCCGTGTGGGACCTGTCCTCATGTGGGACCTGTCCTCGTGTCTCCTTGTGGGACCTGTCCTCATGTCTTCGTGTGGGACCTGTCCTCGTGTGGGACCTGTCCTCGTGTCTCCGTGTGGGACCTGTCCTCGTGTCTCCGTGTGGGACCTCTCCTCATGTGGGACCTGTCTCCGTGTGGGACCTGTCCTCATGTCTCGGTGTGGGACCTGTCCTCATGTGGGACCTGTCCTCGTGTCTCCGTGTGGGACCTGTCCCCGTGTGGGACCTGTCCGTGTCCCTGTGTGGGACCTGTCCCCGTATGGGACCTGTCCTCGTGTCTGCGTGTGGGACCCTGTCCTCATGTCCTCGTGTGGGACCTGTCCTCGTGTCCTTGTGTGGGACCTGTCCCCGTGTGGGACCTGTCTCCGTGTGGGACCTGTCCTCATGTCTCCATGTGGGACCTGTCCTCATGTGGGACCTATCCTCGTGTGGGACCTGTCCTTGTGTCCCCGAGTGTGACCTGTCCTCGTGTCCTCATGTGGGACCTGTCCTCATGTGGGACCTGTCCTCGTGTGGGACCTGTCCTCATGTCTCTCCGTGTGAGACCTTTCCTCGTGTCCCTCGTGTGGGGGACCTGTCCTCGTGTCCCCGTGTGCGACCTGTCCTCGTGTCCCCGTGTGGGACCTGTCCTCATGTCTCCATGTGGGACCTGTCCTCGTGTCCCCGTGTGGGACCTGTCCTCGTGTCCCCGTGTGGGACCTGTCCTCGTGTGGGACCTGTCTTCATATGTGACCTGTCCTCGTGTCTCCGTGTGGAACCTGTCCCTGTCCTCGTGTGGGACCTGTCCTCGTGTCCCGTGTGGGACCTGTCGTCGGACCTGTCCTCGTGTCCTCATGTGGGACCTGTCCTCGTGTCCTCATGTTGGACCTGTCCTCGTATCTTCATGTTGGACCTGTCCTCGTGTCCTCATGTGGGACCTGTCCTCGTGTCCTCATGTGGGACCTGTCCTCATGTCCCCGTGTGGGACCTGTCCTCGTGTGGGACCTGTCCTCGTGTGGGACCTGTCCTCATGTGGGACCTCATGTGGGACCTGTCCTTGTGTCTCTGTGGGACCTGTCCTCATGTGGGACCTGTCCCCGTGTCCTCATGTGGGACCTGTCCTCATGTCCTCGTGTCCCCGTGTGGGACCTGTCCTCGTCCCCGCGGCTCGGGTGAAGTTGGCGCTGTGGCCGGTAGGGTGAGACAGTGAGAGGGGCGGTTTAAAGTGGCCGTGGCTCGTTGTTCTGTGCGGGGCTGGGTGGGAGGGAGCAGGAGCCTCACAGCCTCAGTACCAGGCAGAGCTCCGCGTCTCCACTACGCGCCGGACACACACGGGAGGAGAGGCTGCTCCGCGCCGAGCCGCTGCTGCTTTTGTCGTTCACGGATATCTGTCCAACCCACGCTCACCAGACGCAGCGCCAAACGGATATTTCACTTCTTTTTTTTCTTTCTTTTTTGTTTTTTGGCACCGCTGCGGGGACTACGGAGCAGGGGGAGACAATGTACCCGGGACACGAGGGCAGCGCGCGGGTCCTGCTGCTGGTTGTGTTGGCAGGACTGCAGGTAACACGATCTGCACCTCAGCAAAACGCGAGTTGATCCTGGGACAGTTCAGTTTGTGCGCATTTCTTTGCGCTTTTCGCCTTTGCGCGGTGTTGAAACGCGTCCAGTCCGCCGCGTCCTCGGCAGCCCCGGACATGTGCGTGAGCTCGGGGCGAGGAAACGCTTCACACACGTCTGACTCCTGCAGATTCGCCTGTGCAGAAGTAGTAATACGTGTGGTGGTGGTTTAATCCGGGGAGATGACGGCTCCTTTGCGCACCACACGCTTTAAACTGTCTCATGTGAAATTAGCCACTTGCTTTGCGCATCATGTCATTGTAACTGTAACCCGAGGTGGACTGTGGGCTCGTGCCGGCTCGGAGCTGTATTATCTGGGAAGTTAAAGGGGCACAGTCATGCATTAACCCAGTTTCCAGCCGGTTATATTTAGTTAAGGCTTTAATATTTATGTAGATGGCTGCAGCGCGTCCCTTGGAGACTTAATTGCGTTGTCTGGTTAAAAAGCCATAATAGGGTTTGGATAAAATGTGTCTTTTGGGTGATTGTAGCTGGAATGAGTCATTTATCCAGTGGAGTTTTGACACCAATGCAGGATTTAGCCTGTACTGAGCCGTATGCAGAGTGTGTTGCCTGTAAAGCTGTGATATTCCGTGGGACTGTGGCTCCAGACGTGCTCGTGCTGCTGGTGCTGCTTGTGTTGCTTGTGCTCTCAATGCACCCAGCTCCTCCCCCTTGCCCAAGCTTTTTCCATTTCAAATTTCTCTGATTAGGAAAGGCAAATGGCACCGCGATGCACAATGCTCTTTTTCAGCCAAATCAAAAAAATCAAATCAAATCGGGCTGGGGTTAGTGTTCCAGTGGCTAAATCGATGCCATGGGCTGTTTGATAGATGTTTGTAGTCACGCCTGGACACCGAAGCATTTCATTCAGTCATGCTCACTGACTTTTTGGTTAATTTATGCGAGCTAAAGACACAAGTCTAACTGTTGGCTGCAAGTTTTATGCCCTTGACGACAGAGTAAGCCTTGTTGGGGCATTATCGTTTGGACAGCGTGCCCAATTTGAGCAAAAACAACATCTCAGAACTGCCTTGGAGCTGTTTGCACATTTATACAGTGTGTGTCTTCAACCTCACAGCGATTCCTCTTTGGCGTTTTGCTTTAAAGACGCATTGTGTAACTTTTCACCGCTCACCTGTATCCTATATCGTGCATTGACGAGCAGCTGAAGTGAAGTTGCAGGTCAGATCTGCCGAGAAAACCTGCATTTCAAGGGATTTTTGAGCGATATCGCCTGTAATTTAATAGAAGTTTAATGTGTTTCCATGGACACCAGCAAATGGCAGAAAAGTTACACAGTGCTCCTTTTACCGTGGGATGTTTGTCCAGTGGAGATCAGAGGGTTAGAACAAAACGATCACCCTCGCCCCTTCGCCCGGGCCCCTTCGGTTGGTTGTACAAATGGTTCTTGTTCCTGCCTAGCCGAGCTTTTTGGCTAATGCTTAACCCTTTTGGCCTCATTACTCTAATTGCGGAGCCGCTATAAAAACAACAGATGCTTTTGTGCAAATGTAGGAACCAGAGGAACGTGAGCAGGGCTTTTAGCGTCGGACAGGTTCAGACGTACAGTTTGAAGGAGCTTTACTGGTGTGTTTCTGTTTATCGAGTTTATTTAAAAAGGTTTGCAGTCGTCCAGTGTTATTCCTCACCTACTTTCTGCATTATGAGCATCTTAATTCATCACCGGGATGAGTTTATAAGCACTTTTCACCCAGCCAGGCCAGGACTAAAACCAGGACTAAACCAGGACTAAACCAGGACTAAACCAAGACTAAACCAGGACTAAAACCAGGACTAAACCAGGACTAAAACCAGGACTAAACCCAGGACAAAACCAGGACTAAAACCAGGACTAAAACCAGGACGAAACACAGGACTAAACACAGGGCTAAACCAAAAACCAGGACTAAAACCAGACTAAAACCAGGACTAAAACCAGGACTAAACCAGACTAAACCAGGACTAAACCAGGACTAAACCAGGACTAAAACCAGGACTCTAAACCCAGGACTAAAACCAGGACTAAAACCAGGACTAAACACAGGTCTAAAACCAGGTCAAAACCAACCAGGTCTAATCCAGGTCTAAAACCAGGGACTAAAACCAGGTTTAAAACAGGTCTAAACCAGGACTAAAACCAGGTCTAACCCAGTTTAAACCAGGACTAAACCAGGTCTAAACCAGGTCTAAACCAGGACTAAACCAGGACTAAAACCAGGTCTAAACACAGGTCTAAACACAGGACAAAACCAGGACTAAACCTGGACTAAACCTGGACTAAACACAGGACAAAACCAGGACTTAAACCGGGACTAAACCCGGGCTAAACCCGGGCTAAACCTGGACTAAACCTGGACTAAACCGGGACTAAACCAGGACCAAACTCGGGAGTTTCCTGTGTATCGTTAAATCACGAGACAAACTCAGATACTTGGTCAAAAGTCACACACGGGACTTTTTTAATGCTCTTTTCCCTCTTTGTGTCTCTGTTTCTCAGACTGGAGCAGAGGGCAGCCCCACATGCAGACCAGGATTCTCTCAAGAAGTTTACGACGTGGTGGTGCCTGGCGTGACGAAGGAGGGACAGCCCCTTTTTAACGGTCAGTTGTGAAATTTGACTTGTGCTCTTCATCGCTCGGTGCCAGTTTCGCTCTCGCTCTGTGTGTGTTTGTGTGTGTTTTTGTGTGTTTCTTTGCGTAACTCTGGGGTTAGGGAGTTGTTTGTTTTTACATCCGAATCAGGATCTGTACAGGGCTTTGACAAACTTTCCCGTCATAGGCTTAAAGGAGTGACTCGCTATTACTTCCCCCATCACTCAAACAAATGCAAACTTTACGATTTAACCATTTTTTTGCAATTAGCATCTCTACAGTTGAACTCTCCTAGCGCAGTTTTGCATTGAGGCTGATTCTGCTCACACATTACTTGCATTAAACATTCAGTTTCTTGCACTGGCCTTGTGTTCTTACCATATGCAATTATTGTGCTACCGGCTCTTGCTAATTAGCTCCACTTTGATCCAGGAAACACACGGTTCTTTGGTGCAGTTGCTACTTAAAAGCCTCATATTACACTATTTTCTGATCTAATGTTGATCTAATGTTTTAATGTTGCTTCCTCATCACAAACAGACCTGGAGTTGTGTTTTTTTTATTTCATTCACACATGTTTAACACACAAACCTGCAGATTTAAGCTGAGTTCGCTCTGTTCCACCTTGTGATGTCATCATGTGGTGATACAGGAAGTCACAGGAATCATCTGGATGGCTCTGGAATTACCAATATGTGCTGAACAAAAGGCAGCTTTTAAGGTGAAAACAAGGTGGAACGGAGCATTTTAAGCTTTGGAGATGTAGACAGACTAATAATAAAGGGAAGGAATGAAATAAAACGCAACTCCAGGTCTGTTTTTGATGACGTAACCGCACTTTAACTTGACTTAAAGCTCACAAGAGTCAGTTTTGCTTAATATATGACTCAGGATTTAAACACCAGCGCTTATATTTCAGATCGCAGCCCACATTTGGGTCTTTATAAAGCACAAACTTCATCCTTTTTGGCAGGTTGTGTTGTGGCATGACTGATGACATTGTTAGGCAGACGTCACCAAAACCCACATATAGCAATAAAGTTTACAATGCATCACCGGGTTGTCGTTGGAGAGGTGAGGAAGAGGAGTCTGTGCGATTTCACAGCCCAGGCCGAAAAGTTGCACTCTGCTGCTGCTGGTGTGAGTCAGGGGAGGAGGGAGGAGGGGGCGGCTGGCAGTGACGGGAAGCAAAAGGGGTCAAAGAAAGAGATTGATGGATGGAGCGTTCCTTCTGTAGCTTTACCTTGTTTGGTGTTTTTTGTGTAAGTTGAAACAGACCAAAGCGCGACTGGAACAGGGACGATTTTCTGAACTGTTTGGCTGTTGGACGAGAGAAAGGTTTTGGTTGATTTGATTATTTTTTACTGGGATTAGACGAGTTTATATGGTTCGTAGCAGAAATAATGGATGGGTTTAGCTGGTTTCGTTGCTACTTTTCACACAGTCTGCAGTTTTAGCTCTTTATTTGCCTCGTTTTATTGTGTGAACTCTGATTTGGGTCAGATTTAGTTATGCACAAGACTGAAAAGTTTTGCTGTATGTGCTTCTGCTTTTGAGGCGTGATCTTTACATCTTATGGGAGAAAATGCATTTTGAAACTCGGACTTTGAAGTTACAACGTCCCGTATGAATCAATTGATGTAAGTGGGTGGTGTTTGCTTCTACAGTGTGGCCCAAAAGTCACTGACGCTTTTAAATCTTCAGTAGCTCCTTTAATTCTTAAGTTAAACTCACCAAATTTTAGCTGTAGATAAACTGAACCTTCCCAGATTTTTTGCAATATATACGGTTATAATTGTTCACTTACACTTGAACTTATCACTATTTAAACGAGGGGAAGTAAAAATGACAAAATTGCGTTTTAAGTCGTTTATTGTCTGAGGTTTATTCACAAACACCTTTTCTTTAAGAAGAAAGAAGAAATTGGGACTAGTCAGGTCTGTGGAGATCACATACTGCCCCCTGTCTGTGAAAAACACTTATTATTCCTTTAATGGCATTTACTCTTGGGGCATCTCTGGTATTAAAATGTCGACGGTAACACCAATTTGACCCATGTGACTCAAAGTACCACTGTACACTGAGGGTTCGTTCCTCGGTGCTGTATTTGCTCAGATTAATGTCGAAAGAGTCGTCCTAAATGCTCTGAAAAAATAAAATAAAAATATGTAGAAACAAAAGAGTTATGAGGTTTTTTCAACTGTCAGTGACTTTTGGGCCGTGTAGGTGAAAGTAGGCCTAACACATTCTGAAGTTATGAAATATGAGCATGACACTGGTTCCTCGTTGCGGCCGTACCCAGTATTAAATGACAAAGTGTGGACTGAACACAGGAACCTTCTTCACGTCTTCACCCGATGCTTGAAATCCCCGTTTGATCCTGCAGGTGATGGATTCCCCCGGGTCGCCTCGTGGATGAGCCGTGACTGGGGGTTGGGACGAGTGAGAGGGGTTGTTGGGTCCTCTTTTGTTACTCCCCCCTTTCCTTTTTTTCTCCTTCTTTTCTCCTCCTCCCCTCCCCCGACGTGGTCTCTATAGAGATTTCCTTGACAGTGGGGCACTACTCCTGCGTCATTGTAATGCAAGGGATGTTAATGAAACCACATTCTTTATTCCTCTAGACTCCTGTGGTATGTTTTAAAATGCAAACGCCCCCAGTGTGGAGCGAGGCTGAGCTTCTTCCACCTCGCTGTTCTGCTGTGAAATGCATGTTTTTGAGTGGAAATTGGTATTTGTTTGACCCCTTTAGCCACATGCAGCTTGAGTTCTAATGGTTTCTTGCATTACATTAGCTTAAGTTTGCCCCCCAATGGTTAGAAATAATTAATGAAGTTTTGTTATTTAAACCTGTCTGACCCACAGGGCAAAAACGCAGCTATTTAACTAATGGGAGCAGGAGAGTGTAGCTTAGTTTGGCAAAGACGCATCACCTGAGCGTTATGTCCCAAATTACATGACTAAACCCGATTCCTAACCCTAAACTCAACTTTTTTGTGCAGTTAGAATTTAAATTTTCTTTTACCGTGGCTCAAACCTGGTTGTAACGCTCATACGGCAATAATTCATACATTTGTCGGCGTAAAAACAACACATACAGTAAATTTCGGACATATGAGCACATCTGAATACAAGCCGCACCAGCTAAATTTGCACAAAAAGTCAATTTTGTTCATATATAAGCTGCAGGTTTTCATGTTGCTCTGCTTGAAAATCAGCACCAACACGCAGGTTTAGAAAATAAAATGGTACTAACACGTTTTATGTGTAAAAACAGCCCAAATTCATCATCTTTGGGACTTTCATTTTGTCAGATTAGATACAAAAAAATATAAAGAGTTTTTTTGGATTTGGATTGAAATCTCACTGAAAAATTCTAGTATAAAAATTTAAATTTCGCTTAATTTTTTGCTGTGAAGACGTGAATAAATCAGACTTTGAATTAGACATCAAAAAATCCTTCTGTGTGTTTTTTGTTAAGATCTTTTTATGCACAAGACTCACTTTTTCATTTCTCCGTGTGTTTTCCATGACGAGGCTGTGGCCTGATGTGCAAAATGACAGTTCAAAATCAAAACTAGTGTATTCTTCAGCGCATAATCTTTCCCTCGTCTGTCTCACTTTTGCGTTTACTGTTAGAGAGCGCCCCCCGGTGGTCATTAGCCAGTAAAAATCTATAAATTAGCCGCACCGCTGTATAAGCCGTAGAGTTCAAAGCGTCGCGGCTTATAGTCTGAAATTGACGGTACTTCCCCCTGGAGATTAGCTATAATCTTCCACATTACGATATCACAACTTAAGGAACGTTTCCATGGAGACGAGCAGGAAGAGACCCTCCTCCAGGCCAAGCAAGAGTCAGGTTTGTGGAGATGCGAGCACACTCACAGCGCAATGACAGAAACAAACATTTAAGCCTTTATTTCGTGCTAAAATGTCACATCTTGGCGCTTTAAATGCACAACTTCCCCCAACTTTGTCTTGTAACTGCGGTAAAACAGTTGTTCTCAGTGAATCAACTTGAAGTACTCACAAGTTTGAAAGTAAACCGTTCATACAGTCTTCAGCGTATCACGTTCCCCGACCTCGTCTAAGCCCGAGCCGCGGTAAAGATGAGCCGTTTAAACATCGTCCAATCCCGAGTCCTGTTCTTTGTCGCCCACGTACCAATCCACATCCTGATCAAGGCACTAAAACCTGGAAATGGAGGCACTTCGCATGTAAACGGCCGACATTGTATGCGGCAAATTGAGGACTTCCTGTGGATTTGATGATGGCAATTGGGGGGGACTTGCCTGGTTAACAGAGCTGATTGTTTGCGAGATTTAATCATGTTCCTCAGGGCATGACTAGGCTTTAGCTCGGAGCTAGCCAAGTGACGCCTCGGTAGCTTTGAAAAGAATAGCGACAACAGTTGACGGTGAAATGCAGAAGTCCCTTTTTGTTTCCTGTGTTGTTTGGCAAAAAGAAAAACATGTTCAGAGGGAAGCCTGTAGTTACAACAATCATTAGAAGCGTAATTACTTGAAGTTTTCAGCTTTACTATCTTGAAAAGGTCAACGCCGAGAGGAAAAGTGGAGGTGTGATGTTAAAGGTGCATTAAACTTCTCCATGGAGACGAGAAGGTGACGTCTGTTAAGAGAAAAACCTGATTTTTAATGTATTTTTAGCAATAAATGAATGAAAACGAACAGGAAGCATAAGCAAAGCCTGTGTTTTTTTGTGTCCTGATGGAAGATAAGGGTGGGACTTGATAAGTTTTCTTCTTCCCACTCGTTTTTCCTTTTTCGAGCTCGTATAAGAACAGATTGTGAGATGTGCTTTAGAAAAAGAACAATGAAAATGCAAAAAATACAATTGGAGCTGAATAAATTCTGCAAAAACTGTGAAACATTCCAATAAAGCCGTAATGTCTCCATGAAGTCAAGGAGGTGGTGCACACCAGGAAAGTTGCGTAGTGTATTTTTAAATTTAAGATATAAACATTTTTGACTTAGATAATTAAAAAAAAAAGATCAAATATTGTGTTTTATAAAGTTTCTCATCACAGACAGACCTGGAGTCGAGTTTTTTTGTTGCATTCACACAAGTTTAACACATAAACCTGCAGATTTAGGCTGTTTCTTCTTCTCTCAAACTGAAAACACTCTGTTCCACCTTGTGATGTCATCATGTGGTAATACAGGAAGTGCTCTACGGTGTTTTTAAACTCCATTTGTAGAATTATGTGGATGTTTTCAGGCCTGAAATTGCCAAACTAAAGGTAAATGGCAGATTGTGAGTTAAAAGTCTTGGTTAAACATGTGTGAATGAAACAAAACACGACTCCAGGTGCGTTTTTGATGAAGTAACCGCATTAGAACATGATTTAAAGCTCACACGGATCCATTTTGTGTAATATAAAGCCTTTAAACTTTTTACTGTTGTCATAAACGCTCACTTGAATGAAGTCGGTGATCTTATAGTGATGTATAATAATCCTGTATAGAGAGTATGAATCTATCGATGTCTTTTCACTCCATGTTCCTTGACCCATCATATAAAAGTGAAACATCTGAAATGACCTAAATGAGCTTTGCAGTGTGTCCAACCATTGTGGCCTTGTCCTATTGTTGATGCTATACACTCAAGTCCTCAAAGGCGCCATTGTACATCCAGAGCCCTCAAGACCCTATTAAAAAACCTCCAACCTTGCACATTTCAAACGCATAAAACAGGCTTTCATAGTCCCCATCTTACCTCGCGTTCTTACCATATAATTTAGTCGCTTGATGGAGTGACTTGTTTTACTAAGTTGCATTTAATTCCAGTTTGTCTGCAGGTGGTTTGCCCCTGGGTTTCTAATAGAATTGTGCTGGCTTCAGAGAGCTGACACACATTGCGCTGTGTTCTTGTGTTTTTTCCACATGAGGTCTTAAAAAGCACAGGCTGCAGCGTGCGAGCCAGTCAGAACATTATTCAGCAGAGGTTTCCCTGCTCAAAAGTGGGTTAATGAGAAGCCCAGCGGCCTAATTGAGCTTAATACACACTCTTATGCCATCCCAACCCCAAACCACTCACTCGGCGTTTTGTTTTTTGCCTCTTACGCCCCACAGCTTGTTTTTTTTACTTGGCCTTTTTCATTTATGCTAGCAAAGGGAGTGTTAGCATTAAAATGAGGCATGTGGAGATGGTTTGAGCCAGCGGTAGGCCTGTCCCGATACTTTATCAGTATTTATTGTGAGTCATTTTCCTTTGTACTACCTGGAGAATTTAGTTTTTTTTCTGTTCTATGATGAGATTTGAGCTGTAAAAGTCAACCTTCATCAACTTTTATGACTCATTATAGACACAAAACAAGTATTTAAGTGCTGCATTCAGTTATTTTGCACTTTTAGAATACTTTTGGAGATAATTCTGCGTTACAATTTCATTTATCATCTTTATTTAGTTCAAAATTTATCATGACAGGCCTATTTTTGCTTGGCCTTTTTCTTTTATGCTAGTAAAAGGAGCATTAAAAGTAGTCCTGTCCTGATAAATACTATATACAGCAATTTTTGTGGGTCAGTATTTATCGGGAGTACTTTTTCTTTGTACTAGTGGGAGAATTTAGGGTCTTTTTTCAGTTCTACGATGAGATTTGAGCTTCTATGACTCATTATAGACACAAAATAAGTCATTAAGAGCTGCATTTTGTTATTTATTCAGTTATTTTGCACATTTAGGATACTTTTTGAGACGATTCTGCTTTACGAGTTCGTGTATCGTCTATATTTCCTTCAGTAACATATCGCACTTCACAATCTGTTATCGTGACGAGCCTCTTTTTACTTCCCCCTTTTCGTTTACTCGAGCAGAGGGAGTGTGTTTATAGCCCACTTCATCCTCGGTTAGATCTTTAAAAGTGGGGCTGTGGAGATGGTCTGAGCTAACGGGGGCACGTGGGGGGTGGGTTTCCAGTCGACTAGCTCCATAATATGATTGGAACAATTAGTGTCAGCGATGAAAACGCGAATTGGAGGAAAATCTCTAAGGCTAAATGTATCTTGTTGATCTAACATTAGGGGGTAATTGCATCTCTTTGCTGTGTTAGTACAAGCCAGGCCTCCATTTCCAACCAATTGGCAACTTCAACAACAACTTTGACGTTCTGGCTGAAGTGGGGCCGTTTTTGTCAGTTGTTTTTGGTTCTCCGCGCTACATTGAGATTCTGATGGCCCCTGGTACAGCTGGGGCCACTCTGGTATTTTTAAGGGGCCTCACTGTTTGGCGAGACCTGACCCTGCTCGACCCTCTCCTGTAACTCGGGCCAAGTGCTGGTACTCCGAGCCCCTTTCCTGCTCCAGATTGAGGGCAAAGACGGAGGTGAAGAGGGGGTTTCCTGGTGCGGTTTGAAGGGGTCCTGACCTGCCACCGGGGGGGCTACAGATGCACAGCACAGCGTTTGGCAAGTACGTCGACCTGGATGGCGAATTTGATTGATTGTTAGAAAGATGGATGCAATCTTGGAAGTGAAAAAAGAACAAATGAGTAGATTTATGGTAGATTTATGCGTTGGAGATGCGTGGGTTGTATGTGAAGCTACATTATGAAGTGAAGGCTTGGATCAGTTTTGAAAAGTTAAAACTCCATTGACAAAAGGATTTAATTTAACTTAGAAATGAAATGTACCCAACTATGTATTTCCTGGTTGTAGAAAATGGATTAAACTTCAGTATTTGACAGAATTACTTCAGTATTGTGTCTCAATATGTCCAAAAAATTAGCTAAAACCCGTCTTTGCATGTATCATCTGAGGAAAATAACCCACCAAACTGCAGGAATTTCACTTTTTTCTACATATTCTACTCCTACAATGCCTATATCTTCAAAACAACCTTCACAATATTACACATACTTTGATAATCTACGAACATCTCCGTCGTACATTATTATTTTAACTCAATAGTTGTATAGCAGGATCTCACTAGACGTTACAAGCTCCAATGCTAAACCTGTTCGCTACTTCTGCTTTAACTCAAAGAAGTGACAGAAGTAGCAGTAGAAAAAAAAACGTCCTTTGTCGGAATCTTTGAGGTGCACGAGGTCTGCAGCGATGGCACCGTCTGCTGAATAATTGAACAGTTAAACATGACTTCCTTAATTCAAATCCCTCTTGCAGATTAAATCCAGAGAAGTCATCAGGAAGCCCATGCTCCATTCTTTCCAATACCACTGGGACTTCTGCATGTCTCACATATTCCTTTTTATCATAGTGGGACATCAAGGGCAGCCCCATGATCAGTGTCTCTTTTTGGTGAAGCCGGGGCCATACATTTTTCACGCTAAGCCAGCAGTTTCCCTTCAAGTTTATTTGCAAGAGCGGTCCACTGCCCCCGACCCTCTTCCCCCACCCTTTTTTCACTACCCAATCGATAAATCCAGGGTCTTTGTTTGCAGTGATCAATATGTTGTAATGAAGGCCACACTCCAGTTCACAGTTAAAGCTTCACTAGCGGCTGGGAGGGATCTGCTTTATTTTTTATTGTTATGAGGCTGCATAAATTTGAGTTCTATCACTGTGCCCAGCTTCCATTTTTCCTAGGAGCACTATGGCCTAGATAACTACCACATATTGAGATGGCAGATTGAATCTTGGCGGTATATGGTTCTGGAAGGTAACCTGTGATGCGGTGTTGCCTTCAATATGACATGAAAGTGCTAGTGGGAAGGCCGCCGTGACGATTTATTAGAATGTTAAGTAGGGCTGATAAAAAATGAGTTTATCTGATGTATAGCAGCAAGGTTATGTTATTGACAGTGTTGGTTTACTAGTTTCTTTGCAATGCGTGAAGTTTCATGCGGTTTAGGTTCCATTTTTGGGTCGGAAACGCCTTGGTTGTGGTCCGCAATGCCATAATTTTGCATTAAAATGAACTTAAACTCGTATAAAATCAAATGTAGCTGTCCAACTCTTCAAAAAATAACATCTACACCTCAGAATATTACAATACGGTTAAGTATATACCCTGACTTACTAATCTAGTGCCTTGGTTGTGGTCTGCAGTGCCATAATTTTGCATAAAAATGAACTTTAACTCGTGTAAAATCAAACGTAGCTTTCCAATTCCTCAAAAAAATAACCATATTGTAATATTCTGAGGTATAAATGTTAAGTATATACCCTCACTTCCTAATCTAGTGCCTTGGTTGTGGTCCGCAATGCCATAATTTTGCATTAAAATGAACTTAAACTCGTATAAAATCAAATGTAGCTTTCTTATTCTTCAAAAAAATAACATTTATACCTCAGAATATTACAATAATGTTAAGTATATACCCTCACTTCCTAATCTAGTGCCTTGGTCGTGGTCCGCAATGCCATAATCTTGCATAAAAATGAACTTTAACTCATAGAAAATCAAATGTAGCTTTCCAATTCCTAAAAAAATAACCATATTGTAATATTCTGAGGTATAAATGTTAAGTATATACCCTCACTTCCTAATCTAGTGCCTTGGTTGTGGTCCGCAATGCCATAATTTTGCATTAAAATGAACTTAAACTCGTATAAAATCAAATGTCGCTTTCCAATTCTTCAAAAAATAACCGTATTGTAATATTCTGAGGTGTAGACGTTAAATATAAACCCTCACTTCCTAATCTAGTGCCTTGGTTGTGGTCCGCAATGCCATAATCTTGCATAAAAATGAACTTTAACTCATATAAAATCAAATGTATCTTTCTTATTGTTCAAAAAAATAACCTTATTGTCATATTCTGAGGTGTAGACGTTAAATATATACCCTCACTTCCTAATCTAGCGACGCCTTATTTAAAAGATTAGCTCCGGTGCAGTCCAAAACAAGAATGAATTAATAATGTTAGCATATTTGAGCACCCATCTGTGGCTAATTTGCCGGCGCCGCTTCCGAGCCTCCCTGATAACGCTATGCAACGCGGCATATTTTATTTACGCCTGACCTTTTTCAAGTTTGTTAACTAAACCGCAAGGTAGCTTAGCAAATAATTTGTCCTTATTAGGCGGCGAGGACAGAGGACGCGGTTTCGTCTTTGTTTTAGCCTGGTTTGACATTGCCCCTTGCGCTCTTTCATCACCTCTCCTCATAGCGGGCCCTTATCAGCCGCAGGCCCCTGCCCTCAGCCGCTGGTGTGTGCGACGTCTCCCATTCGCCAGTCGCTAATGTGTCATGTCTGTGACGAGTGTGTGCGGAGGTTCGTCCTTGGCGTATAATTAGCTTGTCCAACCCAGACGCCTCTCGGTGCCGTTGGTGACGTGGTCGTACGCAAATAACGGTGGATCTCTTGTATTAAAGACTCGTGAAGAGCGAACTGTTTGGACTAAACTTCAGCAGAGTGTCGGGCAGGCGGCGTAACCCTAACCACCACTTTCTGACTCCTGCCCGTAACTACAAATCTCATTGTTTATTGCCAGCTGCTGAGACTGGCTCCAGATTTGATAAGCAGCCTTTCAAGTGTATTGCTCTGTTCACACGGCCATGTAAAGGTTAGGGGAAGGTTACAACCGTTTTTACAGGCCGCAGTATGCCACGCTGCAGGAATGGTGGGATTAGCATATTGTAATATTAGCCATGATTACAGCGACCAGATTTTCGTAATTCAAAACTGGGACACAACCGCGTTTGGGTAATTGGTATAAATAAAATTGTGAAAAGAGGCATAACGTCCATTCTCGACTCACTGAGGGGCGTCTATCAGTGGATTTTTTTGGCTTTATGGTCATTCAAATGCCAAAATAGTACCTTTTTTTTACTGTTAGCGGGGATCTGATTGGTCAAAAATAGGAAAACTTTGGACATTTCTTGTTTAAAACTGAGATAAATCACTGGTTTTGGTTAAATCTACTGCAGAGGTTCCCAAACTTTTTTTATTGGAGGACCACAAACCGGTGATCAATGCAGTGCGGTGCTTTATTCACAGCTTTGTATTAATAAGGCTCGAAACACATTGATTTTAGGTCTGTATCACACTGCAATGCGATGATTGAGGTTATAGCGGAAGAAATAGTTTAAGTTGCTGTTGATGATCAATTGGGCCGGTTCAGCAGGAGGCCTGAGGACCAATAAAAACTGGTCTGAGGGCTGCATTTGGCCCCTGGGCCGTAGTTTGGACACCCCAATCTACTGGGTGAGGGGACTGAGGGCTCAAAACTGGGGTAAATGGAGACATCTGCTCACCTTAGTCATGATAAAATTAGGATCAAATGGTAAAATGAAGGCTGGTGTAGGTCGGTAGTTGAGAAAAGTTGCACTATTGGTCGTGTAATTCTTCTTGGCTCAACACTCGTGAACGCTGCCTCTTAATTTTATGCCGAATCAGCTCTGTTAAACTTTAAAGCTTCCTCCAACTTAAATGGCACTCACCCCTCCTAGCGACATGTAAGAATAGTCTTATAATAAACAGAACTGTCAAAGTCGTACCAGTATTGCTTCTCGTGTCCCTCGCAGGCTGCTAACGACATTGTCTAAACCAGATTGCTTATATGAGCCACCCAGCCTGTCTCTAGATTTGATAAGCACCCTTTCAAGCGCATTGCCCTTTTCACACCGCCATGTAAAGGTTACCGGGGGTTTACAGTTTCCTTAAAGCACACCTGGGCCACTTGAAGCGCGTCCCTTTTACCTCACGCGCTTAAAACTTTACCATCTGCTCTTTTTGTTTAAACAACTGCAGCCGAAGTATATAATAAAATGACAAAACACGACGTATTTCTGAGTTCGGTTTATTTGCAGAGCGGATGTGCTGTCATGAGGGCGGGAGGATTATCGTGTCGCTATAAGTTCGGCTGTGTTTTAATGTCGAAGAACACCCAGAGAGCGCGTTACGACGACCCGGCTGTGTAATGAACCGGGGTAAGAATAGCCAGATTGACCTGACTTTTTCTGCGTATTTGCCTCTTTTTATAACTAGGCTAGGAGTGTTGTTTTTCACCGGTGCAACATTAGAAGCCTGCGTGGAGTGAAAATGCCAGCTTGCACAACAAAGCCAATACATCAGGCGCTGCGAAGTGAATTGTTTGCTTTTCGGTGGGGACTGATTTGTAGATTTCACTGCCATTTTTCTCGCAGAGGACAGTCACTTTTTGTTTCTGGGACTTGGTAGAGCAAACAACTCCATATCTCTTCACCGGGTCCATGTCGCTACAAAGAAAAGCTCTTGTTTGCAGTGTTGCTCCAGCTGTTTAATGTGCAATCCGCTGGTTCGATTTTGTTTTTTTTCCCTCAGTTTCTCGCTTGGCTGTGCATGTTTTTATGTTAAGTCTCGTCCACACACTTTTCCCCAGACTCAGAAGTCCTTTAAACTTGCCCTTGTCTTGTTCAGTTTGTTTTGTCATTGATGCAAAAACATTTTCAAAGAATCAAATCATATCTTTCATTCATCAGATGGTTTGGACAGTGAATTTTTGTTGTGCAGTGGCAAAATTCAATCGTTTTTTCAAATTCCTTGAACATTAAAGGTCCTATATTACACAAAACTGACTCTTGTGAGGTTTTAATCATGTTATAATGTTGTTAATTCCTCAAAAACACACCTGAAGTTGCTTTTTGTTTCATTCACACATGTTTGGAGATAATAAAGTGTAAAGCTCAAAACGCTCTGTTCCACCTTGTGATGTCACGAAGTGGTAGTTTTCAAGCAGTTTTAACAGCTCGTTTTACCTTTTTAGTTCAGTAGAAATGGGCAATTCCAGAAATGATCCAAATGATTCTAGACATGAAGGTTTAAAACACAGTTGAAGCACTTCCTGTATCGCCACATGATGACATCACAAGGTGGAACGGGGTGTTTTCTGTTTGAAAGAAGAACAAAACGCAACTCCAGGTCTGTTTGTTACGAGGAAACAACTTAAAACAGATCAGAAACTAGTGTGATATGGGCCCTTTAATGCTGCTTTTTTTCACTGATGTAAAAACTTCAGCTGGTTTATAATTCCCTGATGATTAAGTAATAAGTAATACGATAGGTTTATTTAAAAGCACAGATAAATTAGCCAAAAGCGTGTGAATATAAACCAGTTTTAACAATGATTTAAAAGCACTTCACGTTCTTGACCCAATTCAAAAAACATTGAAGTATGGGTCAAACGCAGTGGAAACATTTCTCTATGACGAGAAAAGTCACTAAAACCTGCTTTTTTATAATAATTAAATGACTGCAGGTCATATTAACCTTCATTCCAGCTCTTTTTTTTTTCAAACCTCACGAGTTCAACACCAATTCACTCCGTTATTCTCTTGACAACAAAGAAATCTGAAGCACGGATGCATTAATTGACCCAGATACTGTAACCACCTTCACAAAAGGCCAATATCCTGCTCCGGGGATGGAAGCGGGACGAGTACACCTCCTACGGACCACGGCCACTATTGTGTTCCGGCAAAAGCTCCAATTACAACGCACCAGCGATTCTCCGGACACTCGCCCCTGATGACTGCCGAGGTCATATCTCGTGACACTGTCCAGGCAGCCTTTTCCTCTCTCCCCTCCCTCCATCCCTCTCTCCGTCCCTGCTTGTCTTTTATCACCCTTCCTCCAACTAGCAAAGATAGAAAGCCTCCCCGGGTTTGTCCAGTGATTGATGTGGTTTAATTGAGTAATGCAAGGACAATACCGGCAGCATTTAGCAGTTTTTTTGTCCCTGTCTGTCTGATTTTGCTTCTTGGGAATGACCTTGGCCGTGCACGACTTCGGTCAGGAGTGTGATGTGTGATTTTCAGCCGTGTTGGTAATATTTTTGATAGATGGCTGTGTGAGTAGTGGTGAAGATGGTGCTTATAGATACTTCCGCGTGGCGCCTTTTGAAAGCATTCGATATAGTGCTGTAAGCTACGGCCTGTAGAGGAACAGGATATGAATGAAACACTGTCGCTCACCAGTGATTGATCGTATCTGTGTGAAGGACCGGTCGGTGACTGGAGATTTTGATTTGTGCTCTTATAAAGCTTTGCCATTTGGCGTGGCTTGGGGGAAATTGTTATTGAAATGTCAACAGTATAGCTTAGAGAGCGAGAACAAACATTATATTGTTAAAGAAACCAAGGATTTCAAATATTTTCCTTTTCAGATGGAACTTTTAGCACTTTTTAGTTTAATAAGTCAAATCATAGCCTTCATTTATCAGCTGGTTTGGACAGTGTTTTTTTGTAGCACAGCAGCAAAATACTAAATCGTTTTTCTAATTCCCTGAACATTAAAGGTCTTATGTTGCACAAAAACAGACTCTTGTTCCACCTTGTGATGTCATGAAGTGGTAGTTTTCAAGTTAACAGCTCATTTTACCTGTGAACATAGCCAGTATAGCTCAGCAAGGGTTAGAGAGTGAGAACAAACATATTATATCGTTGAAGAAACCAAGCATTTCAAATATATTCCTTTTCAGATGGAACTTTTAGCACTTTTTAGTTAAATGAAAGCTATGATTTGACTTATTAATCAGCTGGTTTGGACAGTGTATTTTTGTAGCACAGCAGCAAAATACTAAATCGTTTTTGTAATTTCTGAACATTACAGGTCTTATGTTACACAAAACAGACTCGTGAGAGCTTTAAATCATGTTAAAATGTTGTTAATTCATGTTTGGAGATGCAGACAGACTAATAATAGTGTTACTCAAAGCTCAAAACGCTCTGTTCCACCTTGTGATGTCATGAAGTGGTAGTTTTCAAGCTAACAGCTCATTTTACCTGTGAACTTGGCCAGTATAGCTCAGCAAGGGTTAGAGAGCGAGAACAAACATTATATCGTTCAAGAAACCAAGCATTTCGAATATATTCTTTAACTTTTAGCACTTTTTAGTCAAATAACGTTGCGTGGCACAAACTTTGGCAATGATTTCGCCTACAAGAATCTGCGAAACTGCCAACACAATCCCAGCGATATGAATATAAAGTTGTTTTATATCCTTTATGCCGCTACAAGAAGCCGTTATGCGTTATTGATTTCCTGTAATCCTTGTAGCAATTAGCCAAACGTATGATCCCCTGGGGAATTCTCCGAGATTGCTTACCATCTCATTATCCACAATGTTGTATATACATTTTGCTTTTAATGATACGGCTTGGGCACATACAGAACAGCGGCCTTGAAATCCTGCTTACCTTTAATTCCGGCCGAGTCGATCTTAAAATCCAACCTCGCTTTGTAATTGGGGACACTGCCCTCGTCGCCTATTCAGACGGTGGCTCCATTAAGACGAGCGTATGTAGCTGACTGTACGAGCCGTCCCCGGTGATGCAGTGCGCTCGGGCCTGCTGACACCAGAGCTCGCCGTCGCCGCGCTGATATTATGATTGACCCTTAGCAATTTCCAGTCTCCATTTGAGTGCACACAGCGGCATTGAGCAACGCATCGCTCTGTGGCCTGCCTTGTCTGGACTTCTATTATCTCTGCCTCCGTCGATATTTACTGAGGCATTAAAGAGCGTGCAGCATGTCGCCACTTTATTTCCTGTAGCACCGGCAGCGCAGTGGGAGCCTCGCCGGAGGGGGTGGATTCTCGCTGAAGGGTATAACCGGCGCCGCGAGCTGGAGGTGGGAGCATGGCTAATTTTATGTAGAAGCACAGGTAACCTTGTATCTTTGAAATGTTTTTTTTTTTTTTTTCCTTCTCAGCAGGAGAATTTGCCTGAGTTCGTGTTAACCCAGGAAATGTCAGCTGTTTCACTTGTGGAATTAGAATTTTTAGTAATTGAGTCGTGCAGAAACGCAGCAAAAACGCTCGGAAATGACACAACCTGCGAAATAAGTCAGATATTAGTTGGATTTTTTGATTTTTTTTTTCTATAGCAGTTTCATTAATGTGTTGCAGCACATATGGACGACATCCGGGTGTCAAACTCGGACTCACAGAGGGACAAAAGTAAAAAAAATTGACTAAGGCGCGGGCCAAACTAAATATTTATTGAAATATTTTAACAACTTTTGCATGTTTTTCAGAAGGGCTGGATTAAATTTGAGTGAGGCGACAGATTCTAATGAGAGTTAATAGAAGGGCCAGCACCAACACATTTGCAAAGCATTCTGGGATTCAAAGGGCCAGCTCTAAGAAGACATATTTAATATAATGTCACGGGCCAAATATATTCATATCGAGTGCCAAATTTGGCCCACCAGGCCTGAGTTTGACATGTCTGGACTACATCATCATCCAGTAGTGGAAGAAGTACTCAGATTTAAGTAAAAGTACAGATACAAAAGCATAAAATAAATGAAAATACTCAAGTAAAAGTAAAAATCAGAATCTTTCAGACTTTTATTGCCGTTGTCAGTGAACACAGCTCACAAACCAGGAACTTCGGTGATAAAGTGCAACATAAAAACACAAAATAAGGGCATGCATAAAGTTAAAAAAGATTGAAAATAAAATAAAATACTTGTATACAGCAGCAAATATCATACTTAAGTAAAAAAAATATTTAAAAAATGTACTTTAAGTGTAAAAAGTCAAAGTATTGAGAGAGGATATGAGAATGTTCACATATTTTTACATTTCAGTCCAGTTTGAGAATGTGTTGGAGTTAAGTGCAGAGATCCCTTAAAAACTATCCACTGGAAAATGTTTAGGTACTTTTTGTACTTTTACGTTTGCACTTTACTTTCCATCTTTGCCTGTATCTGTTTAATTTAATTTCGGTGTTGTCCATATTGTGCCGGGCGAGTAGTTCTGCTTTACTCGCTGTAACAAGCTCCATAATAAGGTTGGACGATTAATTTAAATCTATATTTATGTGGCTAATGCTATGCAATCTCATTTGTACATGACACTGATTGTGCTGCGCTCTGACCAGCAGGGATGTTGCGCATTAATCCTTAGACTCCTAATTCCTTCTTAATTTGCAAATGGAGAAAATCAGGGGCAAGGAATCCCCGAGTGGGCAAACTTTAGCGATCCTGCTCTCCGGCGTAAACATTAGTGCACTGACAGCACATTTTTGTGAAGGGAAATTATCTAGACAACAGATTATAAGAGTGAAAAGATAACATTCAGAACGCCCCAACCCCTAAAGAAGGCACTATGAACCGATCAAGGCCGCAAAAATCAGAAAATCCCTTCTGCCTGGAGGGCTTAATCTCTCGGTGGAGGGAGGAGGACACGCAGTCTTAACAAAAACTTTCAAGGTATTTCAGTCGGCCCAGACCGTCGGATGGCATGACAATGAAAAAATGGTGAGAGTTGGCTGAACGATTTGGGAAAAACGCCAGACATTAGCTTTGCAATTTATGTTTTAATAATGATCCTGTTCAAAGTTCACACGCCTGATGAATCCCCAAAAAGACAGAAGTATGAGCTGGAAAAACGATTGTACAGATCTAAACTACAGCAGTTTTTACGCTAAATAAGACGACATATTTTGTTTGCTAAATGCTAACTCTCAGTCCTGGTTTACTGTGACTTCTAAGTATCCCTGGTGTTTTTTTAACACATCTTATATTGCAAACTCGTGCACTGGATCTTTTGAAGCGTAGCATTTATCCCGTACACAGACAGAAATATCAAAGCGTCTTGTATTGATCCAGAGCGCTGATCTCATAAAGGCGTGCATTTGCCTCGCTCTACATCAGCAACACATGCTCCAAGATGCTTCTATTTGCGGTCCATCAACAGAGTCCAGCGGCGTGAGCAAAACACTCCATCTCGTATAGGTCCCGCGTCTGCCCTTCGCTCTTTCGCTAAGTGTTCTAAGCACCGTGACCTTTTGGAGAAGATAAGCTCCCTTCGACTGACTTGAAGACTTTGGAATAACGGCAGCGGCTCCGTTAATTTACAGCATTGCTAACCATATGAGGGCTCAGAGCCAAGGTTATTGACCTTTCACGGCTGTCACAAGTGATCGAGGGCGCTGGACCCGTGGGGAGAAATGAATTGGGCTTATTAAGGAGCTTGGCGTTTGATTCCAACCTGTGGGCCAACTTTTTATTATTCACAGTTTTTCATTTCAATCAGTATTTTTTTTTTTTACTCAGCATGATCAGTCAGCGAAATGGGAAAGCGTTTTGCATGTGCTGTCTGAATCCCAATGCCCCTCACGCATCTGTTTCTCGGAGATCAGGGCGAAATGCATGAACTGCCTGAGGATTAACACTCAAGAGTACAAAAAAAAAACTAAAAAAAGGAATTACAGCTGTATTCTCCTGCACTGGGGTCATCATTATCAGCTCAGGGATTGTGTGGGCTTAGATTCACTAATCAAGGCGTTTTTTATGGATTTTGCAGTTTATTATTTGCAATAGTCATCTTCGCATTTGCGTGTTTGGACAAGGGAGGGAAATGGAAGACTGCGCTGCGCTGGTACACAAAATGAAGAGTGCAGACCGCCGAGAGAAAGTGCTAGACTAGATCAAATGCCTGTTATATCAGCAGCTCTGTCCCCCTAGTCTGAACAACCTAGTGGGAGGTTAGGGAGACCTGCATTTTATATTGGATCAACATGCTATGATGTTATTTTTTCCGTGGTTCAGTTCTGGTGTATATAATCATTCTGGGTCCCTTATGGCTTGGAAATAAAACCATTTTTATTGACTCAGGAGGGGTTTGATGCAGTGTTTGTTTGCAGGACCACATCCACTTCCCGGTGGAAATGAATAATATGGAAGAAACAGAAATACCCGTCCCATAAATGTCATTAGATTCTGTCCCCGAAGAGGCCCACCTTCCTGGACATGTTTAATATTTCCCCCAATTACACATCCTTCTTGCGTTCTACAAGTGGGCTTAGGCCTAACCTCATTTAAAACACTACAGTCCCCCGTGTCTCTCCTTCAGCCATCCTCGGTAGTATTAATTTAGCGGGCTTGTTGAAATTTTCGAGTGTTTGTGTGCTTCCTGAGAGCTAAAGAGGCTAATGCATTAGGATTCGGTGCGCTCCCGAGTGCTGTGACAGATTTGTGGCCAGGTGGAGTGCTTTCACCGAATGTAGAGCGCACGGATGTAGCAGAGGGGGAAATGTTATCACTCCTCTTTGGGTAGTTGGTACATTTGAGTGGGAGGGTTATTTTGGAACCTGAAAAGCTCCATATCGCGGAAAAAGGCTCAGACCTCGAGGAGCGACTGCACGGACAAGTAGGTGCCAGCTGATGTGGCGAAACAGGCGCTTAGGGTATGCTCCGTCTGTGGCTAAATATGGTTGTGTCTGTAAATCGGAGGTGACGGGGAGTTCACGGTTAAAAAGGACGGCCCACACAAAGACGCAGTACAAAATGCCATGAGTATTCGGAGTATTTATGGTTTTGTAGTCCATAATAAAGCACTTCTACTACCATATGTAGCATTATTTTACTACTAGTACTACTAAAATTATTGAAATACTAAGGAATAGTCTTCACACGTTGTCCAATCACAATGTAATAGTACTTTAAAGGTGTTATAATGCTGTTACCACCTCAGAAACACACCTGGACTTTGAGTAACACTTTATTATAAGTTTGTCTACATCTTCAAACTTCCAAATCCTCTGTTCCACCTTGTGATGTCATGCAGTTGTAGTTTTCAGCTCCTTTTTTATCTTTAGTTCAGTAGAGATTGGCAATCCCAGGGTTGAAATCATCTAAATGAGTTTAAAAACACAGTGGAGCACTTCCTGTATGACGTCACAAGGTGGAACAGAGTGTTTTCCGATTGAGAGAAGAAGCAGCAGCCTAAACATGCAGGGTTTGTGTGTTTAAACATGTGAATGAAGCGAAACACAACTCGAGGAAACAAAATTGTAACATAGATCAGAACATGGCGTAATACGGGCCCTTTAATAGTCGATTTTTACCATGTGGTCTTGTGGAAAGTTCAGATTTTCTCTTGTTAATGTCATTTATAATATGATTTGATTCTTATTTTTATGGCCACGGTTCGTTTTACAGCTTCGTTCCTGTTTCGATGGGCTCTTTAGTGCATTGGGGCCAAATGTAACAGTTAACAGCACGTCTCTCACCATCCCCCCTTTAAAAACACCGGGAAGCAAAAACACATTGTCGTTGTCATTTTATCACCACCTGATGGATATAATCGCACCTCTGCTTTTGGTTTGGCACCGCAGTTACCATGGTTACGGATGTTAAAACCAATAAGGGCATTAATTCCATTTAGTCGTTTATGCTCTGCAGGCTGTTGCAGTCAGTGTCCATTTTATACGTCCATATTATCAGACAAGCCGCTGCTAAAATCATTCTGTTCAAGTCTCACTGTGTGTTTACCGAAAATGGGCTCTGTTTGCTTTGATTACGGAATAAGAGCTTCCAGAGACGGTCGAACGTTTCATTAAAATTTCACCTCTGAAGTTGCCTTTTTGAATTTACGATTTGAAAAGCCCCATTTAAATCTTTGAAAATAACTTCATTCATTCAACTATCAAGTCTAAACCGCAGACTGTACATATAAATGGACGTAGCTAACCTGCTAGCCGCCGTGCTCCAAACAGGAAGTTAGCACGGACGCACTTCCTGCTCCATCGTTGCCCCTCTCTCTCGTCATTTTGGGCTTAAAATGTTCGTAAAAACCCATTATTTGCCCACTGTGTCCATAAATCGACATATAAACATCAATAACAGACAAATTAGGCGACTTCTTCCCAAGATTGTGCCCTGTCCCTGCTAAACCAACGGTCGGAAGATGGTCTGGTTTTATTTAGACAGGGACAGTGCATGACATTATATTGACCTTAAAAAAACAGGAAAGACGTACAGTTTGGTGCCAGGTTATAGCAAAAATACTAGTTTCCAGCTGTCGTCTCTGGACAGATCGATGTTGGGTAAGAAGAACAGTTTGATGTGGTGGATGAAAGACCTGGCTCCTCAAATACGACATTTCTAAAGAGACATTACTTCAACAGCCTCGCTCCTGATTGGTTCTTTGGTTACTACGATACTCGTGGTCAGACTTCCAAATATGGGCCCCAAATTCGCCGCTATAACTGCTAGCTCGATTAGCTTCATTTGACTGGTTCTAGTGACGGGCGAATGGAGCCTCGTGAAGCATCGACACCTCAGTCGCAATATCGTCTCAAAAGGTTCAACGTGTCTGAGGCCTCAGAGAAACACTGACCTCTAGTGGACAAATTTAACCATTGCAAATCAGCACACAACCCATGATTTAGGAACCTGAAACTCTATTTTCTGTTTTATTAGAAGTCATAAATAGTATATATTCTAATTTGAACCTTGAAAAAATACAACAATTTATATATCACATGTTTTTTTTAATTAAGAAATAGAAGTTTTGTGTGATTTCAAACCACGGATTGCTTTTTTTCATTTGTAGATTCCATCGAAAATGAAACAGATGCCAAAAGTCGCCACTAACGTCACACAATACTCCGCACTACCCAACATTTTTCAGAAATATTGGTGCATCTTTTATACTGCAGCAGTTTAGCTCTTGGCAAACCACAGAAGTCACTGAACACTCTGAAGCTCTGAACCAATCACAGAGCGGAACATTCACTGAGCCAATGAAACGCTTCGATTCACTGAAGCGACTGACACGCAGAGCGAAGCAGGAGGGGGAGGGACCGACACCTCGACACTTGAACAGCTGCTGCGAGACAAAAGAACGAGACGTGCTCCGAAGCTCCTCCTCATTTGCTCATCACTAACTGGTTCCTTCTTAGTTGAACCACTTCGTCCACTTCTTTATCGCTAATAGTTAAATAACTAAACACAGATGTAAAGCAGCAATTCATCTTTTCTTCTATCTGAAAAAACAGCTTGTGTGTTTTCGTTTGTCCACTGGTGTAACCTTTAACCTGACATAAAGCATCCTGACCATTTTATGACTGCGTTTGTTTGGACTCTACCACTCCCTCCACTTAGGGGGTCTGTGGGGAAAAAAATACCAGAGACACAACTGCGCTCACCCCCCTCCACGTCTGCCCTCTGCCCCACCAGGAATGTGTTGTCCGATCGGGCTGGTGGTCAGAAGGCACAGACCCCCTTTTGTCTGTCCGATACCAGTCCGTGCATAGCGTGAGTCTAGTAGGCAACACCGGCGAGCATTGTTCCGTCTCCACATCTGTTCCGAAGATTGAGTAGCTGCCTAAACGGGGATATTTATTCATGAGCTTTAATGCTGTATATTAATTCAATTCATTGCCCGAGACAGCCACGCATTCTTCACTCTGAAGTATTTGTAAGTTGTTAAGCTATTTTAAGCCTCCTCGACACATTTAAACAATCAGGATTCATGAGGCAAAAGGCGACGTTCGACTCTCCAGTAATAGATATTTGATGATACAAGACTGGAGAACAATGAAAACCTCTTTGAGATGGCCCAAACTTTAGATATGCAAGCGTGCGCCGACGGCCACTTTAACGACTTTGAGCGTCAGATTTATTCATGGTGTGGACTTTGCGTCATGTGGAATGAAGGAAAGGGAAGATTTCTGTCTTTTTGTCAGTTCTTCTGGACGTGTTGAAGAATGGGAACGTTCTGCACGATCCTAAGCCTGATCGAGGGGGGACATATTAAAGCATAAATCACAAATCTTATCGCAATCACGGCGCTTGTCAGAAAAATCACATTCGCACATTTTTCCCGAATCGATCAGGCGTAATGAAGAGTTAGAGAAGGATTAGACGTCTTAGCTGTTATTCTTTTTCACGTTGTTGTACCACTTGCGATGTCAGTTACGCCTGTCACGAAAACAAACGCCGAAGCTTGATATATCGCTAAAATAAATGCGCGATGATATTGAAACTAATTTATACCACTGTCACAAAACCCAAGCGCAGATTTAAATCACCGAAACTGTTCTAAACTTACAACATGGCTAAAAAACAACGAGCTGCGATGAATAAACAGCAGAATGAAACACTTTAGTACTTCGTTTGCATCTGTAATGGGTCGTGGAGGTTATTCATTCAAACTTGTAGCCACAAAATAACCCAGTTGTGCGAAGAAAAACTGAAAAAAGAATCACTGTAAATGCTGAAAAAATATTCATCAATCTAAAATACGCTGAAGGACAAGTCGATATAGTGATTATCATGAGGTATTTTAGCCGTTATTCGTTCTTTCACGTGCGGTATTCTGAGCCAACAGTAGGGCTTTTGTTGCTTTTAATGGAAGTCAAACTAACATGGAAAGTACTCTCACGCTAAGCACCTATGAGTACAGGGCTCCGGCTTTCATTAAAAGCGTGCATGGAAGAGTGTGTAGAAATGCGCTCAGTGAAACCTCACCAGAGCCGATGTAACGTCTAGCCTTCCCTAAGCTACAATGATCCCGCAGTCTTCACTTATTGGTCTGTCTGCAATGCAGTTGGAAAATGCAATTGCGCCTCATTGATTTGTGTCTGTTCGGAATAGGCTGGTCCAGACAGAAGTGGGAATGCTGGGACTGTTGTAAACCCTTTGCCTACACATTCCCATCCCCTATCTGGTCTTTTCTTTTCAGCAAATCCACTGCGAGCTTCACCACGCATGTCGACGCTTCTTTTAGCCGCTTATCATGCCTCGCACCAGGCCGGGCCGCGCTTCCCGAGCCCGTGTACAGCTGCGCTCCTGTTAGAGTGTATTTTGTGTGGGATAAGTGGGGATTGGCATGTCGTATGTCCATTCTGAGTGGGTTCCTTCATCGGAAACGCAGCAGCTGTGCAGAGCTTTTCTCCTCCTCCCGTTTGTGGACGACGGGCAGGATGGACACGGGATGAGACGGCGGGGACATGGAGGAGGGATGTCGTCGCCGCTTCAGGGCTGAGGCTCAAAGCGAAACAAATGTTGTGCATGTGCTGCTGGGTTTTGTCTTGGAAGGCCTCAGACCAGCCTTTGGATCCATTTTTAATGTTGCAGAGTCAGATGTTTTTTGTAAAAGAAAAAAATCCTGATCTTTGTTCCTGCTGCTCTCGTGAACACGTCACCTCACTTTAGGTTTTGAATCATGGACAGTTGCATTGACTATAATCTCATATGTACTACTACTATGTATTACTCTTACTACTACGACTACTGCTGTTACTACTACGACTACTACTACTATGTCTACAACAACTACTACTACGACTACTATGCTGCTACTATGTCTACAACATAACTACTACTACTACGGCTACTACTGCTACTACTATGACTACTACTGCTGCTACTACATCTACTATGACGACTACTGCTGCTACTACTATGACGACTGCTTGTGCTAGTACGGTAACTACTACTGCTTCTACTGCTGCTGCTACTATGTCTACTACGATGACTACTGCTTGTGCTAGTACAATTACTACTACTACTGCTTCTACAGAAGTACTGCTGCGTCTACAACAGCTACTACTACTACGACTACTACCACTCCTGCTACTACATCTACTACTACAA
This sequence comes from Periophthalmus modestus, assembly GCA_019594935.1. Classification (NCBI taxonomy): domain Eukaryota; kingdom Metazoa; phylum Chordata; class Actinopteri; order Gobiiformes; family Gobiidae; genus Periophthalmus; species Periophthalmus modestus. Next base: position 3,151,308 of record JAIEZT010000026.1, read on the forward strand.
TGACTGCTACTACTTCATCTAGTACTACTATGATGACTACTGTGACTACTTCTGCTGCTACTACATCTATTACAACTACTGCTGCAACTACATCTACTACTACGATGACTATTGCTACTACTACGACTTTTTCTGTTGCTACTACATCTATTACTACAAGTACTGCTACTACTGTGACTACTTCTGCTGCTAAGACTAAGCATCACAACAAACTCCACATCATGACCTTTGTCCACTTAAATTTCATCAAGCTAATCTCATAAAAAAAAAAAAAAAGTATATATTGTTTGAAATGTCCAACTTTCCCAGAATTCCCTGTAGTTTGTGGCTCTGTGACTGATGTTCGAGACCTTAGATCTCTCAGACTGGTCTGCGTAAACCCCCGTGTTGGTCGGTTGCTGTGGTCTGGAGAGCGTTGACGTAGCTGTTTTAAAGGCTGACTAACATGTTAAGGATGTGTGGCTGGGCGCTCTGCTTACTTTGCCGACTCTTCGTGCTGTAAACAGTTCGTAGTAATGGGGAGGAAGGGCACAGGGAGAGTAATTTATGTGCGGAGGAGCGGCCCGGGATGCGCCCTCCCTTTGGGGATTAATGGAAGTCTCTGTCTCTGTTCAGAGGAAATATGAAAGGGTCTTTGTTGGTAAAAGCTCCGCCACTGCCAGCAAATAACTAGCCCCTGTCATATCAAAAAATCCCCCAACCTCAAAATTCATTGCCTTCACCGCCGCTCATCCTTCACCCCATTTTTTCTTCCTTCAAGCCTATGTTTTCTGTCCAAGCAGCTCATTGAGGATTCTGCTGTGTGCATGCAGAACAGGCCCCGGAGACTCGCTCGGGTGTTAGTATTCACTGTCCCTCCACAGTTATGGGTTGAGTGGGCGGAGAGCGCTGTACAGGTGGTGATTCACACATTCACCAGCGACTCCACGTTAACGCTCCTCCTTCCAGCTCATGTTTATCTGACCCCCATGTGTTTAATCCCATTTACATACGAGGCAGAGAGACAGCTGCACGTCCATGTTTTACACCGTGGTTAAAGCGCTAAGTTTAAGTCGTCAAAATTAAGAACAAAAACATGATTTGCGAGTTAATTCCTAGATTTGTAAAGTCATCTGATCTGTGTTCTAATGTTTCCTCGTCACAAACAGACCTGGAGTTGTGTTTTTTGTTTTCATTCACATGTTTAACACACAAACAAACCTGCATATTTTCGCCGAGTTCTTCTCTCAAACTGAAAACGCTCTGTTCCACCTTGTGATGTCATCATGTGGTGATACAGGAAGTGCTCCGCTGTGTTGTTAAAGGTACAAAAAAGGAGGAATTGCACTTTTTTGAGTATTTCTTTTTAGACATGATGGGTCGGAGCTCAGATTGCACAACTTATAAAAAAAAATGCATCAGTTCCAACAGTTAAATCAAATTTTGAATAAAATAATTGTCTAAAATTCTTCTAAAACTGTTAAAAAGTAACTACTTTTGAATACTTTTAATTCATGCATACTTTTTTTTTGCTTGTACAGTACAAATCGTCACTACTGTAATTTTCACCATTGGGCTTCTGTGATAATGTTGTTTCCTCATCAAACAGACCTGGAAATGTGTTTTTCATTCGCAAAAACCCTGCATATTTAGGCTGAGTTCTTCTCTCAAACTGAAAACGCTCTGTTCCACCTTGTGATGTCATCATGTGGTGATACAGGAAGTGCTCCGCTGTGTTGTTAAACTCCACACAGCTTCATTTCTAGAATCATTTGGATCATTTCAGCTCCCATAACTGCCAATCTCTACTGAACTAAAGGTAAAAAAAAAGGAGATGTTACTTGAAAACTACCACTTCATGACATCATGAGGTGGAACGGAGCATTTTGAGCTTTGGAGATGAGTGAATGAAACAAAAAAACACAACTCCAAGTCTGTTTTTGATGAGGTAACGACATTATATCTTGACTTTAAGCTACAAGAGTCAGTTTTGTGTAATATAGGACCTTTACCGACAATGTGATATTAAAGATGCAGTATGGAATTTTCTGGAGGTGGCGTTTTACCTGCATAGCTCCATGAGAATAGAAGTTAACGCCATTCATTATAATCTAGTTTTATGCCATACTGTTCAAGATTACAACCCGTTTTTTCCATGGAAACGAACAGAAACGATGTTAGAACAGATGTTACACACTTTAATTAAATATATTTCAGCCAGTTTGGTATTTTTAGCAACATTTGGAGTGCTCATTGCGGTTGTTTTATTGTCGGAACAAACAAAAGCGCGGCGTAAACCCCACACCCACCTAAGACGCTCTGCAGCCCATGTGTTAAACTCCATTATCATCTCATACAGGCGCAGAATCATTGTTGTTGTGACCGGTGACCAATACGCCTGTGGTTATTTGAGTTTATTTTTAGCCCTCGTGCCGGTGAGCGTTAGCCGGTGAGCGTTAGCATCACCGGCGGCTAAAGCACCCCTCCTCCAGCGCCTCTAAATAAAGAATGGCCTATCAGTAGAGAGGAAATGACTGCTTGGCACCGCAGTGTGGCTTCCATCAGGTCACACGTCGGCCCTCCTCCACCTGAGGCCCCTGGACACGAGGTGAGAGCCTGTTGGCAGGTGTTAATTGCTAAAAACGACCCTCAAATACAATGTCTCTTGCCCTCTCTGTCACTGATATTTCACAGTCATAAATTTCACACTTCAATGGAATTTGTGCTTTGGGTCCGGGGCGAAGAAAGATTAACAAGATGATTCCGCCTTGGTCTGTATTTAATTTGAAAAATCCCCTCAATATTAGAGCCAGGTTTTCATTTAAATGTAGTCGACCTCGAATACCCCTTTCTGCTGCTCTAATTTTGAACTACTTTTAACTTTTTATGGCTGGTGAGTGAAATTGGTTCCAGGATGGTGCAACAACAAAGAAGGGCTTGCGTCAGTGGCTGCAGGCGAGGTGTTGGTAACTTTTCTCTTTTTTCTAACTTCAAAGGTCTAAACGGTTGAACTGCTCGTGCACAATCTCAAAACTAAATGGGACAAATGAGAATCAAATCAAATATTTCAAATGAGCTGGACTCATTTTGGAGAACAAAGAACTCTCATGTTTCCATTTGCTCTGCAGGCACGAAGTTTTATGTGGAGGCCGACGTATCAAGCTGGTTTTTGGACTTTTTAGCGTATCAGGTATCGGCCTTAAATCTCCAGCGTGGGTTTAGTTTTGGTTGATTTGCTGCCGAGAATGTGCACAAAAAGCTTAATTTTAACACTAAAATGAAGAGACAACTGCGCTAAATCTGATGCACTTCGCTCTTAAAGGTTTGTGGTCAATTTAAATGACATATTTTGCGGGAAATGATCAAAATCGTCCCTTTATGTCGACCAAAAACATCGGTAGAAGTTATTAGCCATGGGTTTTTCTAGATTCAAACAACCGGTATCGGCATCGACCATGAAAAACCAACGACACATATCAGTCGACCTCTAGTTTTATTTGTATTTTTTTCAAACTATGTCTTACGTTTATGTATATTTTCCTCGAATATTCCTTTCTGTTATACATTTTCTCTGACAAAATTCATTATCGAATTGTCTTCTTAAATTCTACATGAAACAGTTCTATATTTTGATGGTCCTTTTTAAAATTAACAATTGATCGTCGGTGTTCGTGTCCCTCTAAAGAGCCATAAATCCAATAAATAAGACAAAAGTTTGGCTCTTTCTTTCAGCTCTGCAGTGGCTGAGGATATCGAAGCTGTTTGCAGAGAATGTAGAAAATAATGATGCCGACTTACTGTGTATCTCCAAATTGATGGTTTGTGCGTTTGACCAATAAGAACCTGACTTTAGCACAGTGGACATGCCTGCCTTGCATCATCTGGTTGTGGAAGAAAAAGTGCTTTCACGTTACTTTTCAATAACTCGTCTGGAAGTGTGTTCTTGGGTTTGAATAAGAAACAAACTTGGAGTTGTTTTTAAGCCGTCCGTGATATTTTGAGCCATGCTGCCGTTCTTGCCACAGGAGTTCCACGGTGCAGGCAGAGAATCTATTGGCTCCATATTGACTTCCTCAGGCTGTCTCCAATGGATTTGACATGGATAAGGCGCTTGTGTTTGTGGCGAACGGGGGAGGGGTCCTCATAAAAGTAGGAGACCCCGACTGAAAAGGAGCGAGGTAGAGTGAAACCAAGAGGAGGGAACTTCAATGAAGAGGGCTCAAGTTGGCAAAAGTCAGGAGTTGTCAGGGGCAACCCAAACGGCGCTGTGTAACCTGGCGCGCTCACACCCTCCCTTCAGGAAAGCAGCCTTCAGCACCAGTGAATATGAGCCTGGCATTAATCTGGTGAAACAGAATACAGCATGAGCACACACTGAATGTCTGCCTTCCACATTATTTCTAATTCGTTTCCCCCAGTCCAAATGACTGTAGATGGAGTGTGGACTTAATGAGCTTCATGTTATTCTATGCTTTAATTGTAATACTGAGGACGCCATTCATTTGTTTAATTTACTAGACTGGGAACTGATGGCTGGGCTGGCATAGTAGGGGGGAGTTTAATGGCCATACTCTGGAAAGGATAAGGCTTATTAGGTCTGATGGGCCTCCTGTCTCATATAACCTAATGCGGCCGTGATAGACAGTGGATTCTGGGTTCGGATGCACTGGATCCATAAATCCAAGTGTATTCCCAGACCCTGGACTTTGTAATTGCCCATTAAGAGTAGTGTTTGTAGATGGAGGGGCCAGATGCCCTGATGTGGCTGAGGGCCCAAAGTGGGCCTTTGAAACTCTGAACAGTTAAACTGAGGAGGAGCCTGGGCCGGACTCTGGCCCTCATTAAAATGACCCACTCTGCTAGAAGACCCATAAAAGGCCCGCTTTAATGTTCTTACCAGAGATGCTCCACAATTTGCTCACAAATGTGGCGCCATAAAATAGGGAATTGAATTCCATACAAATTCAGTGCTGTCATAGCTCAGCACCAGCTGTCGGCCCGTGTTATATGTAACCCTTGGGTGCCACTCCCTCTCACTTTGCTGTGTTCCACATGTTACATTGATCTTAAAAGCGTGCCTCCCACTGGTCTACTTGAACAGAAAACCTAAGCCTGATTGAGGGGGACATATGCAAGGACAACATCAAACATTCCACTGTTTGGTGTGAGATCACATGACCCGCTGATGTTATCTTGATTGATTTATGATTCAAATGGGGATTCTCATGTTACCAGTCGCCTCATATCCTTCTGACTTAATGAATATACATAAAGATTCACTCCGCTCGGTGAATCTGTCCATCATGAATGCATAATGCCCATGTCTCAAGCCTCATGTTGTAAGATAGGTCTTTGTAATAAATTACCAAAGAATATAAAACGCCGTGGTGGTGGCATATTACATCTCCTGACTGATTAATGGATTTCACCACCACAATGAGATGCTTCCATTTGCAAAACATAAACACCTTCTACATAAAAGATGTCACAACCTCTGGAATCTCTCCATATTTTCTGCTGCTTTGCAGTTCTGCTTGCACACTGCACTTAGATCTCATAAGTGACCCCAATCCCTCATGTGTGTTAAGTGCACATGCATGGCAGCACCTCTTGTTTGTGTTTCCACTGTAAACCCGGGCCACAGCTGCCACAGGGGCACATCCGGGGGTCTGTGCCATGCCACTAAACCTTCTAATGTGGATTCCAGTGAGGCAGAAAAACAAATGTTAGTCCTTTCAGGCCGCTCCGGTGTCCTGGGTAGCTACAGCTGTCATAGTTGCCAAATCCTCACTTCCAAACCCTCTCTTATCTCCACACATATGCTTTGGAGTTGCCTTAAGCTTTTAATTTTTATACAATGGCCAAAATGTTTTTTTCCCAACCGGATGATTATATCTCCAATAATGCAAAGCTCATTCATTTGCAATGCATGAACTTTATTTGAACTGCATATTCCAAGATGGAATCCTCTCCTCTGAAATCTCGAGCAGCCTATTGTGTCTGCGGAGCTACGCCTTGTTAGTGCGCAAAAACTCCCATCTCCCCATCGCCCTCGCCTTTTAATTTCATTGTGCTCCTCTCTACGGAATGTTACAGCCTTGTTTGTGTGTTGGGTCATTACGAGGCTCCAATGAAAATGTTATTTACACTAGTTGGGGTTTAGGAGCGTTTGGCTAGCACAATGGAAAGTGGCCACTCTTTGCCAGTCAGAGGGGAATAAAGTGAGCGAGGTTAGTGACGGATGGTGTACTTAACTTGACAATTCAAAGAAACCCCGCTGTTTCCGCCTTGGATCCTAGTAGCCTTCTCGAATTCAAAAGGCCTTCAAGTAAAAGCAGTTTTTACCCCCTGTGCTGTCTTTTGTTTTTCTTGTCTCTGCTCTGCTTTCCCCAGCATCGGCTTACTCTCGGTTTGGAAACTGATATGCAATAGACCGCTTCGGGTTACACGGTTTAGTTTTTTTTCTATTTTTCCAAACAGTAAAACACGCAGCATGTTGTAGTAAAAAGGTGTGTGCGTATTGACGGATGCACACGGCACCAAGGGAGGAGCCGCTCTTTCCGTTTCGCCGCCGGGCTAAAAGCATTCAAGCTCCTGCCCATTGTGGGCTTCACTCAAAGGGGTTTGTGATGGAGATGATCTTTGACCCTTTCCTTACGCCCACAAAATGCAAATGAGAACACGAAAGACTAGGGCTATTTCCCTGGCGCTATCCGGACGCACGATGGTCCAATACAGTTAGCGAGCATCAGATTAGCTTTCAAGTGATGGTGTTTTTGTGAACGCTTGGCTAAACTTTTTGCATTTTAACCATGCTCCTTGAATCCTATCTCGCAGCGTTGAATACTTAATATGTGAGGCTGAAAAAGAGAAAATAATCAAAAGTCAGTAAGGTTGAATCGATTAGTAATTAGAAATTCACTCGTCCTTTTTGTTCAGTGTTTCATAATCCCTCGTCTGAAATGTTAAGTTCGTTTATTTGCCATTTGTAATCTGAAACCACACGGAAAAACATGAACCAGAAGCTCAAAGTGCGTCATATTTTTCATTTTGCATCGCTCCCAAAACGCTGGTTACTGCTCCTTTGTAGCTACTTCGAAGAGTCCAGAGTATCATTACTACCAGTACTACCCGTGTACATTTATATCCCGACCTGTTGTCATGTAACCCAGTCTTCTCCATATGTTATGCTGTGAAGGTAACACGATCCGGCTCCTCGTAGGTCCTCCCTACCACTGCACATGCTGTTATTGTCCTTGTGCACAAAAGACGGGATCGCAGAGGTGGGGGTGTAATTCAAGATGGACACTGAGGTTCGTGGACTACGCCCTTTCCCAGCCTGTATCCGAGTGTATCAGCTGACCATTCCCGGATGGGCGGGTTTGACAACTTTGACAAATGACAAAACAATTAGCAATTTTTTCCTATATGTTCCATGCGCTGGGATGTCAAAAGCAGAGTTTGTGTGGGCGTAATGTTCAAATCGCAAAGGCTGCACTTCCTTAGATAATCCAATGTCCTCTGCAAAGAACAAAATATTCAGTATCAGTCTGAAATTCATGGGATTCTTGTGTTCGTTTATCAATTCATATTTCAATCTTCTCTCAAATGTTAATGCTCTTGGAGTCTCTGAAAAGAAGAGCTAGAATACAGATACAAGCTTTATAATTCTAAGCGGACGATATATCTAAAAGCAATAAGAAAAACGAAAAACCATGCATCAGAATCGAAAAACCATGCACCAGAATTGAAAAACCATGCACCAGAATTGAAAAACCATACACCAGAATCAAAAAAACATGCACCAGAGTCAAAAAACTGCACTAGAATCAAAAAAACATGCACCAAAATCAAAAAAACATGCACCAGATTAAAAAAAACATGCACCAGAGTCGAAAAACTGCAGTAGAATTGAATAACCATGCACCCAAATCGAAAAATGCATGTCTTTGTAGAAATAATCTAGCTTTATCCACGTCTGAAGTACCTTGTTAGATTAGAATGTTCCCTCGTAAAAAGTAGATTAACATTTTTAACTAGGCGCCTCTATTTGCAAGTGGATATCGTACGCCGGGTTAATGAATATAACGAAATTACGCTTGACATTTCGGTAATGGGAGGGCTCACGGTTGGGTTTAATGATTCCGAGTCTTGGCTCACCCTTGTTCCACATTTGGAGTGAAGCATCGCGCTAGATCATTAGCAGCTATACAACGCAACCGGCCAATAAAAATCCATTTCTCCAGCTTGTTGAAACAAACCACAATATCTGCATTTAGTTAACTACTGTAATCTTTAAAATGTCCCCCACTGGAATAGAATTTTCTGGACATAAAATGTACCTAGACAGTTCGGCTGCACCTTATTGCCTGAATCGTACCACTTAAATGTGCTTGAATGAGTTTGGCTGTTTAAAACTTAATGTAAAACAGTTGCTGGAGTTTGAGAGCGAGCCAACCTTTCTTTTTTCCTCCCTTTTTCTGATTTGTGCTCGCTGAAAAATGCGGTCGCTTAAACAAGATGTCATCATTGGACATGTCAGCGTACATATTACAGACCAGTTTTTTCTGTGTTTTCAATTAATCCGGCGTTTGCAAATACACAGGACCTTAGCTTGTTTTAAAAAGCCGGAACAACTCTGAGGTTCTTGATTCGAACCATATGCCCAAGGAAAAAAAACAGTCGACAACAGACACAGCTGGTCCCCACGCTGTGATCTCAGAGCTTGTTGAGGAGACGCTGTGTTTTTTTTCCCTCCTTTTTACTCTTTGCCAAAGACCTACTTCTGGTAACTAATTATTTGCCCACCTCAAGCCAAATAACATGGCAATGAATAAGCAGCATTGTCATGGGGTTCTGTGGAGAATTCAAACAAAAGGGCAGCTGATTCACACAATTCTCATAAAGTTTACTGCTGACCTCATACAACTGGTCTGAACTTGTGTAAAGCTGCTCTTTAGGCCCCAGACTCACTGGAACAATATTGGACAGTACAGTGGATTTTCTTGTGCTGAGACAAAACGGGGCCGTGCAAAATGGTTCTCAACTGGTGGGTCAGGATGGAGTCAAGCAGGTCACAGGAGCGTTGCATAAAGTTGTTTTACAATAGGCGAAATCCACAAAGTATCAGCTTTATTTTTTACATTATTCTATATGTTTCTTGTCTGTAAAACCCCTCACCACACACTTTATACACTTTTCTCACACAGGCATTAACATTTTCTCACATTTCTCTCTTGTTTAAACACAAAGTTCAAACCTTCGTCGGTGCCTTTGTCGGTGCAGAACGTTTCATCGACATTGTGGGTTTTGGGTCCCTCAGCCAAAAGGAAGCAGAACACAATGCACTTCAGAGTCCACTTAGCCAACATTTATGAAATTTGTCTGACACATTCTGTACAGTACCTCAGCCAATCAGACGACTGAACACAATGGTCTACAGTCCCTCAGCCAATCAGGACGCAGAACACACAATGGTCTACAGTCCCTCAGCCAATCAGGACGCAGAACACAATGGTCTACAGTCCCTCAGCCAATCAGGACGCAGAACACAATGGTCTACAGTCCCTTAGCCAATCAGGACGCAGAACACAGAGACACAACTGTAGTTCATTTCATTTGCAGTGGCCCCAAATGATTCTTCACTTACCCCATGAACTCAGAACATCCTAATTATTCACAGTGATGAACGATAAGCACAATTCACAACTTTTAGAGCAGAGTTTTGCCATCACGGAAATGCTCAAAACAACTAGCATGCAAACTGCACACTTCTTGATTATCGTACCTTCTATAATTAGATGCAGACATTTTATTTTATTTTATTTTGACCTCATTTTGACCTCTGTATCTTAGTATAACAAAAAAAAACTAATCGTACTTTTTTGAGATCAGTTTTTTATGTAACAACAGTTTGTCTACTTTTTCTTCACTTGGAATATTTCACAGTATGGCATTAAACATACTGTACATTTATTCAGTAACAGGCAAGTTTATTTGTACAGCACAATTGGCACATGACGTAATTCAAAGTGTTTTACAGAATAAGAAAGACATAAAAACTGACAATATAACACATAAAAACATAAATAATCATCATAAAATTAGCATTAAATGAGAAGAAAACACATTTATATAAGTTACAGCTGCAATAATCCTATCAGTTTTGCACCAGGATGTCACCTATGAACCATAATTTCTAATAATAATAGATTTTTAGACTATTATATGTTCACGTCTGTCCAAAATATAATAGAAGTACATTTATATTTATTCAGTTTTGCCTATTGACCAGCACAATAACGGTAAACTAATCTATTAAACGCATTGGCAGCAGTAAAATCTATAGCCTTATCTGTCTGACATCGGCGTTAGCATAAGAATTACATTGTGCAGCGGCAGTCGGGCAGCTCTGCGCAATTGAGTTACTACCCAACTCAATCCAACCCTTATCGTTACACTTCTAACACACTAGGATATTAAAGTTTGTTTTACTGCTTCAATCAAGTTGGCGCAGCTCTATAGACACGTGTTATTGAATTCATATAGTGTCTGTTATTAGGCTGTTCGTCTTTAGCGTTCGTGTGTGTTGCCGTTTGTGTCCAGGGAGGAAATGGAGCAGTCGCGGAAGAGATTGCAAAGGATATGAAGAAATATAAAAAAATAAAAGGTTTATTATTGTTATCATTACCGAGCTAGCAGTGTGCATTTTCTTCTGGCTAAGAGCACACCTGGTGCAGAGATAGCATGCAAAACAATGTCCAATAATCCTGCTTTTAACTTGGGGGGTTTGAGCAGCCAATGAAAGTAATTTGATTTAAGTTGTGTAAACATATTCTCATGCCCACTCCACTGAATCAAAGGAATGTGAATAAGCAGTGAAAGCCGGTTAGCATTAGCGCAATATGAGCTAGGCGGTGCAAGCAATAAAACATGGCTGGTGCTGCCCCCGTCATTTCTACTTTAAAGGAAAAAAGATCAATTTCGTTTTGCGGTATTGCTATTCTTATACCTGGAGGGCTAGCAGAGGAGTTTTAATGCAGTATGGAAAACTTTAATACCGTGCCAACAAATAATAAGCACGGAGCAGCGTTTATGAGGCGTGTGGGTAACTTTGTGCCAGATTCGGCCTCTTTTTACACGATGAGAACTGCAGATCGCACATGGGGTTCTTTCTTTTGAGCGAAACAAAAGGGAATCTTGCGTCCAAACATGAGGTTTTTATTCAAGGGTTATTCCAGTTTGCGGATATACGAAGAACAAAGGACACGGCGTGATCGATTAGGATGCAACACGGCGCCGCTTGATGGCTAATCGCTCCTGAAAGGTTTTTGAGGATGTGTTCTTGTAGCACTGAGAAGATGGACTTTGTTGGCAAAAATGTTGGACGTTGGAACAGAAATGAGATGTAATGGGCTGAGCGTGGCGCCGAGCTTTTCTCTTTCGACGTTTTTTGGACAGAAATCTACGTGAACATACCATCGATCTTGGAGTATTTCATAGCGATATTTGTAATTGATGACAGAGGTTATTCTATGGGCTTCAGAATATAGACCAGAGCTTTCAGAATCCTTCACCTGCTGCTTGTTAATCATTGATACTGAAACATTTAATTCCAGATCACGTGACTGCACAAGGCGAAGGACGAGCCGCATCAAAACTGAAACAGGAAAGAGGCTTTTCGCTGTTTTAATTCGCAAAAATGGAAAACGCTCCCAAGGAAAAGCAAAACCTGATGCATCGGTGACACAATCGCAGTTTAATAATCTGTTAACAAACTTTTATCCACACACCTGCTCCTGTTTTTAATGTTTTACGCAGATTTGTCTTCTTTGTTTTTCTGTTTCGTGTTGTATTTTAAAAGAAAAGAGCCCAAGTGATCTCATTGGGTTCCTCTGTATAAATAAAGATTTTAAAAAGTTATTAATTTAATCTTTTACAGCTTAAATCTGATCATATCGCCAAAAAGTAACCCCAAATTTCCCAGTAGGTCAAAGCGAATGTGATTATCGTGACAGGTCTATTCTTGGTTTTTTTGTGGTTTCAATATTAAAGTTTATTATGTATAATTACTTACTTTACTTTACTTTATGTTAACGTGACGGGCCTAGCAAACATCCACATTTACACTGATCCTTTAACACGTCTGTTTTTCTGCTTGTATTGTGTTTTAAGCAGATTTCTAATGAAAAAGACAGCCCAAAGTGACTCATTGGTATGAATATAGATAAATATATGAATAAATCAGGGGCGGCACCAGACTTTTTTGGTAGGAGGAGCTAAGGAGGTGCTAAGGTTTTCAATGCGGCGCTCGCTAATGTAAATTTAGAGTCTTTTAACAACCCTCACCCCTCTATTGAACAACTTTAAATGTAGTTATCCACTCTGTAGTGGCCTTTAAAACTTAAAAAAAATGTACAAAAAAAAAAGCTAAGGGGGCCCATTTTAGGGGAGGCTAGGGCCCCTTAAGCCTCCCCCTGGCACCGCCCCTGACGTACCTCTACTTATTTTGATAATTTAAACTCCTTTTTTCCATAATAATCGTTTCTATTTTCAGTATTCTTTTAATGCACTTTATGGAAGGATGTAAATAGCAGATGTCAGTGAAGAATTTGTAAGCCACATATGGTGTCATAGATCATTTTCAGACCTTGTTTCGCTGTTTTAAATATAAAACCAGACAGCTACAGAAAACCTTCCTCACCGAATCACTCACATTCACTCTAACCGCAAACAAAATGCACATTTAAACCGCTCGCTCACAACTGGGCTAAGCAGTCGCTGCAGAATCCGCCCTCCCTGCCTCTCCTGTTTATGCCACCTGCCTGTTCCTGCCACCGCTGCCCGTGTCGCCGTGACCCTGACTAACACTGCGATCACGGCGAGGCCACACGCTATTCCCACGAGCCCTCGCCTTCGAAACCCAAGGTCTGGAAACATTTCCCTTCCAAGCGCGGTCACATTTGTACACGACCTCACTGGCGGTTTTTGGTGTTAGCGCTGCAGACGAACCCCGGGACAGATGTGTTTGCTCCCTCCCCATCTGATTCTCCACTGACTTGCCATTTTTCCATTTTTTTTTTTGCAGTTGCACTAATCTGGCGCTCATTGTGTCTGTAATGAAACCCAGCTGCAGCAGATCCTCTCTCTTCAGCTGATTACATGGGAGCGTACCGTCCAGTCACAAAGCCACGCTCCCGACCACGATAATGCGCCACTGGTCCCTTAGCGCAGATAGAGCGGGAGGGGGGAGACGAGACCCCTTCCGTTCGCTGGACCCGAGCCAAGGCTAATTGTTCACACCTGACGTTGCTTTTAAAGAGGCATCCAGGGGCAGGGGGCTTTTGCATCCGTCCCCACTTGCGATATGCTCTGCCTGTATGATTCCCATTATGTTCAGATGTACAGAAATATGTGGAGACGATGGACAGCAGCCAGTTTCTAAACGCTTCAAACCCACATGGAATTGTAATCTTTTCCAAATAGAGTGTAAAGTAATATTTATATTAATGATTCGCTTTGGAAATTTGTCATTTGTGGGTTGATCTGTTTGTAAAATGATCAGTTTTATGCTAAATCGCTGCAAAAAAAAAAACCTTTGACGTCATTAGGTGGTAATGGAGGAAGTGCACTTGCAAAAACTCTGATTTAGCATTTTTTTAAATTTGTAATTGTTAATCTAATGACGAGTAGAAAACCATATTTTTTGCCAATTCTTATCTGACCAAACCTTATGCCATGTCAACACTATTTCATGCATAACGCAGAGAGATAATTAAAAGCTTGGACCAGCGGCATCTCGGCTGACGTCAATCGAATTGGCCGTTTTTGTGTTTTTTTTTTCACTGCTGGCTCAACCACATTTCCCTGCACACTAGAGATCACTGGCCATTGGAAGTAATTCTGGCCCTTGAAGACGCTTTTTAATGCCAGGTCTGAACAGTGCCAAAATGGCTTCCTTTTGGGTATATACATTATGTTCATATAGGGCTGTTGGAAGGAGCCATTTTTACGCTGTAGTTCGCTCCAAATCTGCTCACCCTGCACAATTCTTTTCTTATTCTCTCAATTTAAGTAAGTAGGCTGGTGCTAAATCGCTTTGCTTCTGTAAAAAAAAGCCACAGGTATGAAAGTATTTGAACTTAATGGAAAGATGTGTCTCTTTTACAAATTGGTGCAGCGTCGGACTCGGCCATAATAACACCGAAGAAACCAAAACGTCAATAAAGAGCCACTTCTGAAGTATTTGCGCTTCAAGGTTGTTGTTTTCCTCCTTTCAATTTTGACACTTCCAAATGCTTCCGTCGTCACAGTGGCAGTAAATCCTTAGAGTTGCCGACACCGATTGCTTTGCACAGTTGGGTGTTTTGTGTGCGTCTGTATGATAAAAAAATAAAAACCTCCTTCGCTTTCGGTTCCTCAGACGAACCCTTATTGGTGCGTTCTCTTCATACGGCGTGGGGGAAGGGTCAAAAAGGTAACACATGCTTTAACAGTTTCTTATATGCACGCCGGGATCAGGTCGGTTGACAGGTTAAGACGAAAAATTCAAATCTGTACAAATGTTTGCTGCCCGCTGCACGTAACAAGCTGCCAGGGAAAATAAGACGGTGACGTTGAAAAGCTTTTGAAGGGAACACTGTGGCTTTAATCTTTCCTTGACGGCTTTTCTTTAAGCACGGGCTAATTGTGTTGCGGGCTGGAATTTGACAAGTTGAATGTAAGCTAACCGCTAACAAGTATCGGCGTACACTGTAATCCGGTTCCTTTGAAGATCCATACTTTTTCATTACATTATGCTAAACTAACTTTTGGAGATTTCCGCTGTGGTATAAAGTTGTGCAGTCATCAAAAACATCCCTGAAGTAATGTTTCGCTTCATGTTTCAGATTTTCAGCAGCACATTGTAATCTTTAGTGCTCCTCCGTGTTTTTAAAGCCCGTTGCACATTAATTTAGCTAAATCCATGGCACTGTTGAGCAAATTTGAAGCTAACTATGTTGTTAGCATTGTATAAACTACATAATTTTCCGGACTATAAGTTGGTTTCACTTTCATAGTTTGGCCAAGGGTACGATTTTATATGTGAAATATGTTTTTTTCTTCATTTTTCTTCATTTTTTGACTGGTACGACTTATATTTCACATATAAATCGCATCTGAATATGTTTTTTCATCATTATTATGCATTTTTTGACTGGTGAGACTTGTATTCAGATGCAATTTATTTGTAAAATGTTATTTTCTCTTCATTTTCTATGCATTTTTTGACTGGTGCGCCTTATACTCCGGAGCGAAAATACAGTAATGTGTTAATAGAATATGTTTTAACCCATACTGCGTTACATTCCAGGCAAAACAAACTTGAACTCAGGGAAATACGGTACTCGCTTTCCAACATGTTAGCAGATTCAGTCCTAGCGCCCTCTCCTGGTGTTTTCTATCTTTCTTTATGTTTATTTATACAGGGGAACCCAATGAGAGCACTTACACTCCTTTTTTCATGGGTGTCCTGTTCAAAATCCAACACAAACTAACAACAAACAATCTAATTTCACACCAACTCGGCTGCTGGAAATGTCCGTGATGCATACATTATTTTAAGTTTTACAACAGGAAACGGCAAACGCCATGGCCAAGGTGTCTGCAGTAGTTTAATAAGCCAGCAAAATGCAAAATGTAGCCCTTTAAAAGCTATTTATGTCCAGGGGATAAGGTGCGAGAGCGTAGCCCGTCAACATGTGTGGCACGGGGCAAGTGACTAAAATTGCATATAATGGTGGGTAGCTGTTACTTAAATGGGCTGCCCACAAGGGTGACTCATTGGCGTTGTTTAGCAGAAAGAAAACGTCTGTCTATTCTTTTTTTTTTTTGCAGCTCAGCCTCAAAGGATTTTGCTGGAAAAAAATGACTCTAAAATTTGCATAGATTAAACGCGTAAACAAGGGCCCAAATCACTGAAACACTGAAACGCACAGAGACAGCCCTATCTGGGAACATAATAGTCTTCTCCAGAGGCTGTCACTGCTATCTTCCTTTGTCTGAAGCTTTGTTTTGGTGCCAAACACATGCCTTTTCCACGTTTTCCCCCTGCACAGATTCGTTAAAAAAAACCTCAAGCACCAGCAGGGATTTTGTCATATAAAATGTAGTTAAAGTTTATTATTATGAACTCTGACAGGTGAACTGAAAAGGCAAGGCAAGTTTATTTGTGCAGCACAATTGGTACATAAAGTCGTTCAGAAGTGCGTTACAGAATAAGAACGACATTTAAATCACAATGTGACAAAGCAAAACTTGAATAATCGTTGTAAAATTAATATTAAAGGGAAAAAAGTGCAGAATAAAACCCTTTTCAGGCATATTCACAGCTCAACAGAACCGTTTGAGCGTGGATTTAAACATGGTCAAAGTCTCACATCTTCAGGAAAACTGCAGAAAACTCAAACATTGATTCCTCAAGTTTAGTCCTGAAGCACTGTCTCTTCATCGAGGACTTTCAAAGTTGAGTAAATGAGGTTACACACGGGCGAAATGCGTGATTAAGGATTTAACTCAAGCAAAATCATGATTGTTATGTAATCCAGCACATGCACTATAAGGAAAATGCTCTAGTTGAAGTAGTTTCGCTCAAGTTTAGGTCAAGATCTGGAGATGGGTTCACGGTTTGTCCCTGTATCGTTGAAGAATGGGTCAAATGCAGAGGACAGATTTCCTAAAGTCGACCTTAACCTTAGTCGACTGGTTAAAACCAAAATGGCTGCTTTGTCCATCCGTCCTTGTTCAAGAAATTCACATTAAACGGCTAAAAGTGTCGCAATACAAGTAGCAATATTAGCCAATATCGTCGTATGTTCTACTTAATCATTGTACATTATTCAAAGGCCTCATCTCCAGCCCTGTATTTGACTTTGTTGCGTAATCCTGCTCGAAAATGCCTCGCTTTGTAACATAAAGCAATTTAAAGTGAAAAGGCTGATCAGGACCTGCGTGTTTATGTGAGCGGTTAAGTTAGTAATTGGACGCAGTGGACCGTGTCAGTCTACCTCCGCTCATTTGCATATGTTTGATTGACAGCACAGCCATATAAAGCCTCTGCCGGTATAATTCCGTATGAAGCTATAAGGTATGCAGACATCATCTTTCATTAGCCACACTTCTTTGCTGGTAATTAGTCCATAGTCATTATTTCAGTGAAAATGAGTTTTATTTGAATGAAGTTGGCGTCGTTTAGCGCTGTCTCTTGTTGAAGTTTTCCATCACGAGTTACTTTAAGGTTATTTTATGGCGTTTTTGTCGTCTGTGTATCCAATGAATCAAGACTTTGGCAACATACTTTCTTTTTAATGTGCAAACTCGATGTTTTTTCAGTTAATTTAACATTAGATTTAAAACATAAGAAGTCTGTCTTCTGTTCTGTTCTTCTTCTGTCTTTCTTTACAATATATTTCGAAGTGCGATGCTATTGCTACATAAAATATCGCATTAAATGATCACATACGCCACTGACACAAACCCCTAAAGCAGGATAATCCAGTAAACCCCTTTTTAAAATGCACATTATCGTTTAAAAGTAAAGTTACTGTCTAATAAATGTTAATTGTGCAACTCTCAATGGGTCAAATGTTCAAATTTGACAAAAAAGTAACACAAAGTCTGCCAATAGCGCAATGAAAATGTACACATAAGAATACAGAACCCTAAAACAAACCATTAAACACATTTATTAAACATTGGTATTGACCACATTCGGCTCCACCCACTTTGTCTGTGATGTCACTTCCTGTTGAGCATAATCCCATTCATTTCAATGGAGAATTTGAGAAGTTTTGCCACTAAAATCTGACATAAATTAGTGTTGATTCGTGTAAAACGTTGCATGTGACCAACAAATCCACACTGCACTGATCGTCTGGAGGCTTTACTGTGACGATCAGCAGCAAAATAATCCAACCCGAATGACGATGGCGGCGCCCAAGGTGAATAGTCGTTATCGTGACTATTAGAAATTCCCGATTGTCAATAGACGCGAAGCCTGTTGGATTTTTACTTTACAAACTTCGCACAAAAGGCTTAAATGACGAGTTACTGTTTAATGTAAAGCTATGATGAAGAGCGGCACATTTGTTTGTCCCTCTGAGCTGTGAGGGCTTGGAGGCGTCACTTATTTTACCAAAAAATGTCAGATTTATGGTGTGCAATTGTTACCTTTTTAGTGTGATAATAATTTGTATATTTTTCTAGTTATTGTCCATGTGTTTTAACTCACAAAACACTGGCGTAAAGTGATTTATGCACAATTTGGCGGGTACATTACTCATTGTACATGTATATTTTTTCACTTTTTGATTGTTGCGGAGAAACAAGAGCAGCTCAGGACCCCAGTCTGCTGTGCACCTCCATCTCAAAGACGCTAACCACGACTTTGAAGAGAGTGAGGTTCAGATCTGAGCCAGAGAAAAGAAATGGTTTGGGAGGAGAAGCTATGTTTGTTAGGAAAGACAATCCTTTTTTGAACAGAAATAGAGGCCTGAGACATCACTGATCTACAACTCTATCCTCAGACCTAAAACAAAGAGAACAATAGCGGGGTCGTTACAGGTTGAAGAGGGTTGTTTAAGCTGAAACTGGAGCGAAAGGGGCTGTTCTCACTCCTGAAGAAGGTCAGAGCGACAGAAACGTTGTGAGAATAAAAGTGAACCAAGAGTGAGACGGTGTGCGGGAGTTTTCTTAACGTTTCTGAATCCTCCGACGCACCTGTCGCCCCGTCAGGTTCCGAATCTCCACAGAAACGATTGTCGATAGAACACTATTTGAACACACAGCACAGGCGTTTGATTGAGGCGGCGTCTTTGTAAATGAAATGAAAGGCTCGTCAGCAGGTAACGACCCATTGAACGCACAAGTCGTTTGCTGGTGTGATCATTTAGCCAAACTCGACGGAGCTCTGTGCTGGTCACTCCCCGAGGAAATGCAGCATTAATTGCCACATGTACACTACACATTTTAATCAATATTCTTTGATTGCTTTGGAACAGGTCCACTGTACACTCCATGATTTCCTTGCTGTTTATTTGCTTTTTGTTAAAATAAAATCCTTATTTCTCAGTCCGTGGCCAGGTTGTCCCAGTGGACCGGCTTTGGGAGCGACTGTACTGTGTGCGCTGTGTGATTAATACTCACCTATTTTGTTTCCCTTACACAAAGCCCTAGACAATAATTGTCCAAGAGGAACAATAGGCTGTAAACTTTGGTGCCTGAAAAGATTATTTGCTTTTCTCCCAGCAACGATTTAGCACAAAAAGACTTCATTCAGAACGGCCTCGCAGGACCTCGTGCCAGTAAAGGTTAACATGGGTCTGCTTATTCTCTGCCCTGTCTCTTTGATTTCTATGAACACTTTTGACAGGCATGATCAAGGGCACGGACTAACCCGCTCCGAGCTGCTGCTTTTCAGATCAAAAGAGCCCAATAATGTCACATTACAGGTCCGACCAGAGCAGCTTTAGTGCCCGGCCCTCGTGATCACTCCTCGACACAGCGTAACGTTTCATTGCTCAGAGATTTAATGATGAACGCTGATGAATTTGCGATAAAGAGTCAAAACTGTTGGGGAAAATATCTAATTGCGAATTTCCGACGAGCTGTTTGGTGTTTGGTGTTTTAATTATGGGACTTTTCTGTTCGCAGTTTTTAAACCAGGAGAATCGAAAAGATTGAAATATAAACTGACGAACTAATACAAAAAACACATTTGTTAGATGTTTTTTGGGGTTTTTTTTGTTGCTGGATGCAATGGCACATGGATAGAATGTTTTTGTCAATTAATAACGTCATCTTATCTATTTTTAGGTTCAGTTTACTGACTTTTACTTTGTTTCTGAAGGATGGCAACAGTTTGTATCCAGTTCGGCATTGGAAAAACATAAAGATATGTAGGAAATTGCAATTTTGATTAGTTATTGTTCCAACCAGAGCCAATACAACTCCAATTCCACCTGTCACTTGTAAAGTATGTAGTGTTCATAAGCCTCAATCATATCTAAGGCTCTATTATCCCCATAGAATTGCAAGATTGCCATTGTTACAACCTTTACAACCCCTTTTATACCCAAACTATAAAACCTGATGAATGTGTTCACGTTAAGACAAGCCTCAGTGTGATTCCTATATCTTTTTTCACATATATATCTTCTTTCACAGCTACAGAGCGCATTAGCAGGGGGGTTATGACGCTGAGGCAATTATAGCAGCACAACCTATATGGGCTGACACAATAAGGTCAAAGGAAAGCTGTTGTGGACACAGCGTGCTCCGCCTCGTTACCTGTAATTGCAATGTGAACATCTGCCATTAGGGCCACGGAGAGGGAAGAGCGTCGGGCGCCATCCTCACCTCGGAAAAAGTGCTAGGGGCGGACTTTCAAAAGATTTCTGCAGGCATAAACTACACCGCGAAATGTTGCATGCAGTAGCACTTTGTCCAGAGAGATTCGAGTCGGGTTAGCTCCCACGATGGTGCTAGCTAGGAAGGCGGAGGTCAAAAGGTCAGTAAGTCAATCTGGCTTTTGGCGAAGAAGGTTCTGGTTGTGTTTGAAATGTGATGGTTTATTTATTAGGGATTTACAAATGGAATATTATACGAGTTTGGTTGAATATTGTTTTGGGGAGGTTAGCATGTTATTAGCAGTCCTATTGCATGTATTGTGTTAGCTAAACAAAACTCCACCAAGGCGTTGACCATATATCCTGCAATACTAAATCCCGTGTTTTCTGGACTATAAGTCACACTTTTTTTGATAGTTTGGCCGGGGGTGCGACTTATACTCAATTTATATGCAATTTATATGTGAAATATGTTTTTTTTCTTCATTATTATCAATTTTTTTGGCTGGTGCGACTTATTCTCAGATGCGATTTATTTGTGAAATTTGTTTTTTTCTTCATTATTATTCATTTTTTGGCTGGTACGACTTGTACTCGGATGCGATTTATATGTGAAATTAGTTTTTTTCTTCATTATTATGCATTTTTGGCCAATGCAACTTATACTCAGATGCGATTTATTTGTGAAATTAGTTTTTTTCTCTCCATTATTATGCATTTTTTGGCTAGTGTGACTTATTCTCAGATGCAATTTATATGTGAAATTAGTTTCTTCGTCATTATTATGCATTTTTTGGCTAATGCCACTAATTTCACATATAAATCGCATCTGAGAATAAGTTTTTTTCTTCATTATTGTGCATTTTTTGGTTGTTGCTCCAGAAAACAGTCCATCACGATGACTTTAATACCATATTTGACAAAGGTAGAAGAAAAAGTTGTATAGTTTTGTTGTTCCTCGCTTGCAACGATACCAAATCTCCTTTATAGTCAAGTTACTTTCAAATATATGCACTCGCACCACTCCAGCACTCCGCCTTTGACCATCACAGCTCTATCTATCCTGTTTATTTTCTCTGTGAGCTCGCACTGGAAGGCATCATAAAGACTTACAAATGTTTGACATCCCTGGTAATGTGGTCAGTTTAATACCCCACTAAAGCCTCCCGTATCAAGCCGCCCGTCTCCGTAACTCCCCCCTTCCCAAATCCCAGTAGCTATGCGCGCTGATAACTGCACAAGGATGTAGCTTAGCCTTATCAGCCCTTGGCTCCAGTGACACAGTAATCCACACAATTCTCATCCACGGCTGCGCTGGAAAACACTGAATCATTTCATTTAGCCGACAAAGGCCTGCCAGAATAATTGTCATGTCCCACTTGTGCTTTGCCGAGCCTGTTTGCTAGCTTTCATGTTTGCTAGCATATACGCTTGCGGAGGATGAAATGGAGAGGGAGAGTGGGAATTGATTTGAGATTTCATTTTACACAATAGTCTGATTGGATTGAGTGCACCAATATGTGTTATTTCCAATCTTGTTAATATGGAAATAAAACGGTGTAGTGTTCGACTTTATATAGAATCTGGAGGCGTGAATGTTAAATCCCTTTCAGGCACAAACCCCTCAGAATTGTATACGTTGTTCTTGCTTCTATACATCCCTGTCTTTATCATTCATTTCAATTCAATTTTATTTATATAGAGCGTTTAAAGTATAATTTAAGATGCCCAAAGTGCTTCACGTAAAACTCAACTATAACCGATACAAAGAAAATCCGACAGATACACAAAGAACAATAAATATATACAATAAAATGCTAAGATATCCTGTCTAGCTAGTTTTAAACCAGAGAGAAGAGGCGGAAGAGGCGGAAGAGGCTGAGGGTTGTTACCATTGTGTTCTAGTCTGATTGAACTCTGGACTGTAAATTGTGTTCTGCGATCTGAGGGACTGTACCATTGTTGTCCCTCACTGGCTAAGAGACTGTAGCTGTTTCTGCGTCCTGATTGGCTAAGAGACTGTAGACCATTGGGACTGATTGGCTGAGGGACTGTAGACATTGTGTTCTGCCTCCTGATTGGCTGAGGGACTGATTGGCTGCGTCCTATTGGCTGAGAGACTGTAGACCATTGTGTTCTGCCTCCTGATTGGAGACTGTAGACCAGACGTCCTGATAGACCATTGTGTGTCTGCGTCCTGATTGGCTGAGGGACTGTAGACCATTGTCCATCAGTCTCCTCCTCCGTGTCTCCTGTACAGTACAGAATGTGTCAGACAAATTTACATAAATGTTGGATCAGTGTGACTCTGAAGTGCTGTATGTTTGCAAGTTTTCTCCCCGACAAAACCCACAATGTCGATGAAACGATGAAAGGCACCGACGAAGGTTTGAACTTTGTGTTTAAACAAGAGAGAAATGTGAGAAAATGTTAATGCCTGTGTGAGAAAAGTGTATAAAGTGTGTGGTGAGGGGTTTTACAGCAAGAAACATAGAGAATAATGTAAAAAAAAAAGCTGATACTTCGCGGATTTGGGATTTTTGCGTCTGTATTTGCAATGCTAATTTAATTTTTGTCAAATTTCGCAATCACGCAAAGCAACCGATAAAATAAAATGCACCGCAGCTGTATTTTAATTCGCTGGAGTGCCTCTACTGGAATGTCTGTCATTGTCTGGAGCTTCCATGTGCCACTCGCTTCCTGACTTGCACATCGTGTTCCCAGCAGGTAGCATCTCCCCGACATGAGCTGATAAGGAGAGACTGGCCTCATCAGCTAATCATTGATGAGACAAAACCAAGAGTCTTCCAGTCTGTGAGGGAAAATTGAGGTGACTGTGGCCTTGGTGGGGAGCCTGCTTATCTTGTAATTGTGCTTTCAATAACGAAGTTGTCAAAAGACGAGGCGGCGGTACCTCTTTGACGACCCCACGCTAATGTGAGACGAAATCTTTTGGAAAAACCACAAAAAGGAACACGGCACATGCAAATTTAAAAGTGCACTGTCAGTTTGTTTGAGAGTACGACGCTCGTTTGTCTCCATGGAGATGCTATTTTTCCACAGTACAACATTAAATAAAATCGATATCCATGGAGACAAGTAGTTGACGCCAACATGCTAAGTTAGAGGTCAGATCTGTGGAGAAGCGAGCCAGCTCATAGTAAGAAGAAGCCCGTTTTTCAAGACGATACAAACACCCAGAACTGAGTCAATCCAAAAGGGAATGTACTGTATTTTATGGACTATAAATTGCTCTTTTTTCATCATTTATATGTGAAATATGTTTTTTTTTTCTTCATTATTATGCTTTTTTTTGCCAGTGCGACTTACACTTCACTGTGACTTATACTTAACTACGATTTATATGTGAAATATGTTTGAAATATGTTTTTTTTAATCATTAATATACATTTTTTTGGCTAATGTGACTTGTACTCCAGTGTAACTTGTACTCAGATGTAATTTATCAGTGAAATATGTTTTTTTTAAAAATCATTATTATACATTTTTTTGGCTGGTGTGACTTATACTCCAGTATGACTTGTACTCAGATGTGATTTATATGTGAAATATATTTTTTCTTCATTATTATACATTTTTTGGTTGGTGCAATTTATAAGTTGCACCAAAGTCCTACTGAAGTATATGTGAAATGTTTTTTTTTCTTCATTATTTTGGCTTGTGCAATTTATTTCACATATAAATTGCACCTGAGTATGTTTTTTTCTTCATTATTATAAATTTTTTGGCTGGTGCAACTTACAAATTGCATCTAAGTATAAGTCGTACTGAAGTATATATGAAATATGTTTTTGTTTTTTTTCTTCATTATTATACATTTTTTGGCTGGTGCGACTTATAAATTGCATCTGAGTATAAGTCGTACTGAAGTATATGTGAAATATGTTTTTTTTCTTCATTATTATACATTTTTTGGCTGGTGCGACTTATTCTCAGGTGCGAAAATACAGTAATATATCAATAGAATAAGTTTAAACCCATACTTTTTTACAATCCAAGCAAAGCGATATTAACATCTCCATGGAAACGCCATCGACGAACCCCCCGCCCAGATAATTTACACAGTACGGCCTTGAGACTAATGGTCGACCTCATCACTTTTTGACGTTACCACTTCATATTAATCTAAATGAGGCTGCAATTTTATGAGAAATTAAAAAAAACAAACCTATACTCACACAATCCCCAGCGCTGAGGGAACGGCCGCTGCAATCACGCTGCGAGGACGAGCCAGCTGCTTGTTAAAAGTGTTTATGCTCTGATGCCGTTCCTCTTTGGTCTCTTAATTGCCAGAGACCAGTTACGAGTACAGACAACCCATGTTTTTTTAACTTTCCCTATGCAAATGGTTTACATATTTGAGGCCCGCCGCCAAATGCTCGGGATGCGCTGTGCGTTTGAAGTGCTCCGCATTAGAGAAAAACGCCTTTAAGGGCTTAGTCTGGCAAAAGCAGTATCATCGAGCCCAGATCCAAGCCCTGGCTACAAACGGTTTACTTTTCTCTGAAGAATGGACGGTTTCGGGCAAAAAGAAAGACACCTAACGCTCAGCTCTCAATTGTGTCCTCGTTTTAAGTAATAACGTCGAGTGGGTTATTTAAAAAGTGAAATAATGGGGTGGTTTTTATTGCTCTTTGTTCTTGTTTGTGTTGGTGCTGTAGAAGTATTCGATACTTTAACAGTACAGGGAAAGTACTCAGCTACTTCTACTACAGCCACTGCTACTACAACCAGCGCTACTGCAGCTACTACTACTACAGGTACTACTACTACTACAGCCACTTACTATCACTAAGTTGTGTACAAACTAAATACATTCAAAGTCCATATACATCAATCACACTGTACAAGCACAGTGAAAGTACTCTACTACTACTACCACAACCACTAGTACTACTATTAATGCTACTACAACTACTACAGCTACTACTACTGCTACTTAATTACTATTATTGCTACTTCTGTTTCTACTGCTGCTACTACTACTACAGCCACTACTACTATTACTACTGCTACTACAGCTACTATTACTACTACTACTACTACAGCTACTATTACTGCTATTACTACTACTACAGCTGCTACTACAGTTACTACTATTACTGCTATTACTACTACTACAGCTACTACAGTTACTACTACAGCTACTACTACTACTACAGCTGTTACTACAGTACTACTACTACAGCTGCTATTACTACTACTACAGCTACTACTACAGCAACTTCTTCATCTACTACTACTACTACAGCATCTACTTCAACTACTACGAGGTTATGTACAAACTGAATGCAAAGTCCATATACATCAATCACACTATACAGCACAGTGAAAGTACTTGACTACTTCTACTACAACCATTAGTACCACTACTATTACTGCTACTACTACTACAGCCACTACTACTGCTACAGCTACTATTACTACTACTACAGTTACTACTACTGCTATTTCTGTTACTATTACTGCTACTTCTGTTGCTACTGCTGCTACTACTACTACTATTACTGCTACTACAGCTACTATTACTGCTACTGCTACTATAGCTACTATTACTACTAATACTACAGCAACTACTTCAAATACCACGAGGTTACAAACTGAATGCATCCAAAGGCCACATACATCAATCACACTATACAGCACAGTGAAAGTAGTCTCTTACAAGTACTACAAACACTCCTACTACTACTACAAGCACCACCACTACTACAAGGCCAAATTATGTACAGACTTAATTCAAAGTCCAAATACATCAATGACACAAAATGGGTTGAATTAAGACGAGAATAACAGAGAATAACGTCTTGTTTTTATCATTCAAAGCCTCTTGAGTCCAAAATTAGCCTGTGACTTGAAGAATATTAAGGAAAACTGTTCTAATGAGGCACAGTACTCGACTGTACTGCGTTACACAGGCAGCTGTTTACTCACCAGCCTCGGAGCAGTGAGAATTTGCATTCATAATAGCGGTAATAGGAGGAAGAACGTATGCCTGCACAATTATAGAGCACAGCCATCTTATTAAAGAAACATTAGTGGTGCTATTGTGCTTTTAGCCTTTTGGGCAATAATTGCACAATTACAGAATATGCTGTGAAGAGGGTTTTTGTGGTTAGCCTCAGAATGTGAACACTGTTGTAGAACGCTGACCCTAATTCAGCAGGTCCTGTCCAATCTCAGGCTGGGATTAGAGCTCCATGCCCGGCCCAGCTCCACAGACTCAGAGTACTGCTGTGTACTGAAGTAAGACCTCAACGATTGTATATAACCAGGTATTTCATGTATGTATTTCAGTTTTTTCTTGTTTTCATGCAGAAGCCACACGTTTGGTTACTGAAGTTGGATATTGATTTGCAGGGCTGGAACGTAACAAATGCCCAAGTTTAAGTAATAAAGCCAAGGCAGGTTTATTTGTATAGCAGAATTCAACAGGCTTTACAGATTAAGAATCAATCACAATCACAATACAACAAATTAAAACATGAATAATCATATGCACAGCTAAACGGAGCCCGGATTTGAATATGGTCTCACATCTTCAAGAAAACTGTCCCAGGTTTTAGCGGCAGAAAACTGAAACGCTGATTCCCCATGTTTAGTCCTGGTTTAGTCCTGGTTTGGTCCTGGTTTGGTCCTGGTTTGGACCTGGTGTAGTCCTGGTTTGGTCTTGGTTTGGTCCTGGTTTAGTCCTGGTTTAGTCCTGGTTTAGTCCTGGTTTAGTCCTAGTTTAGTCTTGGTTTAATCCTGGTTTGGTCCTGGTTCGGTCCCGGTGTAGTCCCAGTGTAGACCCGGTTTAGTCCTGGTTTATGCCTGCGTTAGGCCTGGATTAGTCCTGCTTTAGTTCTGGTTTAGGCCTGGATTAATCCTGGTTTAGTCCTGGTTTAGTCCTGATTTAGTCTTAGTTTAGTCCTGGTTTAGTCCTGGTTTAGTCCTGGTTTAGTCCTGGTTTGGTCCTGGTTTGGTCCCGGTGTAGTCCCGGTGTAGTCCCGGTGTAGTCCCGGTGTAGTCCCGGTTTAGTCCTGGTTTATGCCTGTGTTAGGTGGATTAGTCCTGGTTTAGTCCTGGTTTAATCCGGATTTAGTCCTGGTTTAGTCCTGGTTTAGTCCTAGTTTAGTCCTGATTTAGTCCTGGTTCAGTTCTGGTTCAGACCTGGTTTAGTCCTGGTTCAGACCTGGTTTAGTCCTCAGAGTGTGAGATGGTTTTTGTGGCTCCAAAATGTGGGAGATGTTCTTGGAGAGACTTGTACAAAAGTAGATTAGGATAGTTTAATTGCACTTTTATGTATCTATGAATGAAAAAAACTCAACTCCAGGTCTGTTTTTGAGCAGATAACAGCATTAGAACATGGCTATAACCTCAAAATGGTCCATTTTGTGCAATTTAATCATATTTGTTTTGTTTTTAGTCAAAATAAATCGTGTTGACCCAAAAAATGTTGAATATTATGGCCACAGAAATACAGTTAAATCCATTATAATCCAACTGCAGACCCGGGAGCCTTTTCACATCCATAAAAAAAAGTTAACCCAACTGATTACATAATTTCCTGAACATTCTGCTCAAGAATAGATTTTAAAATAGTTGCATTTCTACAAGTTTTTGTTGAATGTGTGAAATCTCACCCAGTGGAAACTTAACGAGATAAAGCTTTTACACATTCCACCCTGGTCCCTGATTTACTACTCTGCCTTGTCGCCAATGGGGGCTAATGCATTAAAACCTGACCACTTTTACATGCGATCGCCAGCACATCACGCCCGTGCTTCCATTAGCGTGGGTGCGGCCGCTCGAATTCGCCACCAGGGTCCTCTTCGCGGAACGATGAGACACACACGATGACTCCTCTCCTGCTCTGACTTCACTTTCCAGAAATCGTGACGCCACATTTCTGTCTCGCACTGGGGCTTTTACACTTTAGAGGGGGCTTTCCGCTTTGCCGACTTGCACTTTTTTGGCAGTCGAGTATAGTAAAAATCGCGAACATTTACTTTTCAGCTCCCATTCCCTGTTCCTGGTGAAATGTATCTCTTTTTCTTGCCCGGGACTATTCATGCCTGTCTGAGTTGGGATCACGTGATGGAGCAGACAATGGAGAGGCTCTCTGGTTAGAGGTTAGCCGGGTTTTGTGTTGCTTGTCAGGAGAAAACGGGGGGTGGCATCCCGGCTGTGAATAGGATCATTGAGTCGGAGGTAATTTTGGGCCCCGGTGCAGAGCATTAGTTGGACAGGCCTTTCTGCTGACAACCCAGTTTTTTTCTCCTCTTCTCCGGCGTTTTTTTCACTCCCCTAACCCCAACCCCCAACCTCCCTGCTGCATCGGCATTTCTGTCCAAAGCGTGGGCCTTTATCATTGTAGCCATGACGACACGTCTGATGGGGCGTGGCACGTCTCTGCACAGCCTTGAATCAATGTCGATAATTAAATTCAGATATAGTTCTGACGTCAGACATACAACATTTTGAAAGCAGAACATCTTAAATACTGTGTTACATTTTGAAATCTTACTACTGGAAATTTTGTGCACGAAAATGTGAAGGAAAAGTTTAAAAGCAAATCCCTAAAACATTTAATTGCGTAGGTCTATTTCACATATGTCAAACTCGAGGCCCACGGACCAAATGTGGCCCTCCACATCATTTTATGTGGCCGTCGACAGGGTAAATTAAAAGGTGTGATGGTCTTAAAATGTCATTTTATTAGGAGATACGCAGTTACACAGCCAGATTTTTACATCTAGGCAAATGTATATTCAGTATTTGTAACTTGAATAAGTAATAAATACAGAAACGGTTAATTAACGAGTTATAAAAGTAGTTAGATTTATTTTACATCTGGCCCTTTGAGAGGAGCCGTTTTGCTGATGTGGCCCTCGGTGAAAATGGGGTTCTTGTTTTTATACAGTG
Source organism: Periophthalmus modestus (assembly GCA_019594935.1). NCBI lineage: Eukaryota > Metazoa > Chordata > Actinopteri > Gobiiformes > Gobiidae > Periophthalmus > Periophthalmus modestus. Next base: position 3,180,599 of record JAIEZT010000026.1, read on the forward strand.
GTTCCATTTTTATCGCAGGGGTTTATGTTCTAAAAAATGCGCAATAGGCAAAATCTGTGAAGTAGCTTTATTTTTTTTTTTTACAATTTTTCAATGTTTTGCAGCTGTAAAACCCCTCACCACACACTTTATACACTTTTCTCACAGAGGCATTAACATTTTCTCACATTTGTTCAAGTTCAAACCTTCGTAGGTGCAGAATGTTTCATCGACATCGACAAAATTGCGCTAAAAATCGGCGAAACAGCGAGGCCGAGAAAGGTGAACTGTGATATAGCGAAGGACAACTGTATTCCAACTGTTTTCTTGTAATACATGAGGCAATAACTAAAATGGCACCATCCATCCATTTTCTTCCGCTTCTCCGGGGCCTGAGTCTCAGGGGTAGCAGTCTAAGCAGGGACGCCCAGACTTCCCCCACCCCAGACACTTCCTTACCCATCACGAGTTGCAAATTAGTTGTGTTACAGTTGTTAAATGGCTCATAGATGCCTGTTGCTACCATTAAAACCCAGTATCGTAAATTTAGCAAAACTAAAAATCACGATTTCTGACTTATCTCCAACTCGTGTCTAAGCTTTAGCAACAGCTGCCGGGTTTACCACACGTGTTTTGCTAAGACCCAGGAGTGCCGCCTGATAAGTGAATAGACACACGCTGGACATGCCCATTCATTATCATTGAAAACCGCCGTGCCTGCTGGGAGTTGTGTTAGCGATTGCCGTGGGGTCCGGGGAGCTGAAGAGCCTCTCGGAAGGCTCGTCCCGATGGCCGCGTTTCAGACAATGTTAAAGAGTTGGAGCTTAACTCGACAAGAGGGCCAAGGCTAAAATAAGTCACAGTGGGATAGGGGCTGTCAAAAGGATTGTTGCACATTCACAAAAAAATCACGGTAAATAGGAGGTTGGTAGTTTTGATTGGACGACGGGGGATGTACAGTGACAGTTGTGGGTCATAATGATAAAAATATGGGAATAATATAACCTTTTACCATCGCTTTCGCGGCCTCGCTGTTTTGTGGATTTTTTGGTGCAATTGTGTTCGTCCTGATTGGCTAAGGGACTGTAGACCATTGTGTTCTGCGTCCTGATGAGGCTAAAGGACTGGACTGTAGACCATTGTGTGCGTCCTGCGTCCTGATTGGTCCTGAGGGACTGTAGACCATTGTCCATCAGTCTCCTCCGTGTCTCCTGTACAGTACAGAATGTGTCAGACAAATTTACATAAATGTTGGATCAGTGTGACTCTGAAGTGCTGTATTTTTGCAAGTTTCCCCCCGACGTTCTGCACCGACAGTATTTCTAAAAGCTATCATTTTTATTTACAATATAGGAAAACATTCATATTTTTATTTCCCAGACAAATGTTTGAGCTTTAAAGCAGGTCTTGATCTTTGTTTAATTCTATAATACTGTACTTTTTTTTTTTTTTTTTTTTACACCTTCTAACGTTTGAACTTAGAGTGTTTAAACAATAGAGAAATGTGAGAAAATGTTCATTCTTGTCTGAGAAAAGTGTATAAAGTGTGTGGTGAGGGGTTTTACAGCCTTAAACGTGAAAAATAATTGTAAAAAAAAAAAGCCGACCACCTATTGCGGGTTATTTTTAGAACAAAAGGGGCCAGTATGATGCATTTGACACAAACGTACAGTTGTACAGTCAACACTTAAAGAGTAAAGTGCTGTGTCCAAGGAAATGTCGTCAATGCAAGAATTGAACCTCTAACTTTTTATATTTAAACTGGCGAATCAACTTGCATAATAATAGTGAATAAACGTCACTAAATCTATGTCAGATTCCTTCAAACTTCATGAAAACCAATTCAAAAACACCAAAATCTCAGGACTAATCCTTGTCTCCTTGTCAAAATCAAAAGATCAGATAACTGTGCTGATTCCAAAGATCATCCAGGTACGATGCATTTTTATTTAAATCTAGAGCAGTGTGTCTCCTGTATACAGCAGATAAGGACAAGGTCAGCTGTCTACAGAAAGGTTCAAAGATAAACTAATTGGAGAAGGGTAATTGAACAAGGAAGGTGATGGTCAATAAATAGTGCATTCCAGCGCTGAGGAACTATCTTGTCATCTTCTATCTTCATTATTGGGACTGCTGGCTGCTTTACAAGGTTACCCCACCGCACACGTGCTGTTTAGCAATATTTAGATAAATGGCTCTTCTTGAGATAAAAATCCAGTTTGCGGCGCTGCGTTCTGGGTTTGTCAGCGCTTAAGTCTTCCAGAGCGGAAGCAGACGAATAACTCCGGGTGGTACTTGTGTTAGGACTTGACAAAGCAGGACGAGATTTTCATTTTTCAGGGAGGAAGCGCAACGGAACTTTTTTTTTAAGAGGTGCCGGGTTGTTCTTTGCTCGATGCATTGTAATCCGCCGCGATTTATGACGCGGACATGGGCTTTGGCAACAGCAAACACGCAGCCATCAAAGCTTGAATGTTTTATCAAGATGAGATCACCCGTTTTTACACAAAGAAAGTGTTTGGCAGATACGATTAATTTACGCCTGAGGTAAAAACTTCAGACTTCCTGTACACTGTTGTTGTGAATCCTCTTCCTGAAAACCCCAAGGACCCCCCTGCTCCCTAAGGTGCCAGCACAAAGGAAGATTAGGTACCCCCTCCGAGGCTTTTGTTAAGCAATTCCACATCGGCCGTTAATAATTCAAGGCCTCCACACAAACTGGTAACATTCTGATCCCTTTGGCTGGAAGGATTTTTTTTTCATTCCTTTTTATAGCTTTTGTGCTGTATCAAAATAAAAAGAGGGTCTGAAATCAGGGGGGTTGGCAGGCACTTAGTAACACCATTCGATAGCGCCTGGAGTATTGCGTGTAACTTTCACAATATTATATGATGTTCGAGGCTTGTTTGCATTAACTTTGTATGTATTTGTATGTTTTGTTCTGTTTCTAAAGCCTGGAAAGCGACAGGGAGCGCGGTTTGAAGGGTAGAAGATGGTTTTCTTCAATGAAATGTGCAAACAATGCTATTAAAAATTAAAAATAGGCATTGTGAAGAAAGGATGTACAGTTGTGAGGCTATCTGCTGGGGGAGCTTCGGTTTGCATGCTGTCACTCACTTGTTTCATAGTTTTTGTACTCCATCCACCGGGGGCACCAGTGGGACTACAGCCCCCATGAGCCACCCGTCTGCTTGTTGCTTTCCTTGCGCACATGCATCCAGGAGTGGGGTTTTTTGTGTGTTTTTTTTTTTTCCTGGGATAGCTAGCTTGTGTGGTGATGAAATAAACATCACACGCAGAAAGTCGGTGTGTCTCGGGAGAGTGTGTGGATCAGTAGTCATCCGCATGCATGTCATCAGGGACAAAGCTAGCATGAGATAGCTTCCCTGGGCTGACAATGAAAAGCCTTACCCCAAATAAATGGGAAAGAAGTCAAACAAAACGGCGCATTTAAACAAGTTTACAGATCATGATTTTGATTTATCGGTTGGCTTTTGAGGTGTTCTCCCTTAATAGCCCTAAAGCATTGTACTTTCCTTTTTTTTGATTTACTTTTTCTCTCCCTCTCCGACTCTCCTCCACTGCACCTGTTTGGAGCAATACCTTAGGGGCGCAGCTTGCAGTGAATAATGTATGAGTGTGAGGGAGAATCACCAAACCTTTGTGGACCTTCTGTCTGCGTGTCTGTCTGCTTTCTGTCCATCCACCTCCATTCTTTTGTCTCACCGGTTCATTTTTATTATTATTTCTAACCCCTGCATTTCTCGGCTGTGTCTTGCAGTGGGTTTCGCCGACTGCGGAAGAGGCCCAGTGAAGTTCGAAAGCAGCAGCCCTTCGGATTTCCGGATACAGGAGAGCGGATTGGTCTACGCTGCGAGGGATCTCGACTTGTCCGGACCTATATCGTTGACAATTAAGGCCAGCGATATTGTCACAAACCAGCAATGGACCACGCAGGTCAAAGTGTCGACGCAGTCAAAGCAGGTAAACATGACGCACAATGACGAAAACTCATCTGCTAATAATACAGCAACCAGAATAAATCTATTATTTAAATAAACTCTGACATTTCCATGCGTTAATATCATTACATGTTCTAATTGCTGACATACCTAAAGTGGCTAGCATGCTAACTTTTTGGCTTCTAAGTTTGCAAGCTAGCCAACATGTCAGACAAATGTGTAATCCGTCAGTCGTCTGGGTATGATCCAATGTAAAGGAAAAATTCAAATCTGGAACAAAAACTGGACAAAAAGTTGTAAGAGTGAGAAGATTTCGCTGCTCGTCCAAACATCTTCACTTTGACAGATCGTCTTCACTTTGACAGATGTGAATTTTTCTTTTACAGCGTATCAGACACTAAAGACTGCAGAATCCTTTAAAATAAGGAATAAGCTTGTGGATTTTAATACCATTTGCGGAAATGGTAGCCTGCTAGCTATCCTGCCAGGTGCTTGCATGGAAGCAAGCTGTAACGACAGATGAAGGACTGGAAGCTAGCTAACGCGACAGGTGCTGGACTGAAAGCTCGCTAACCAAGCAGGTGCCGAAAGGAAGCTTTGTGAAATTAAAATCTGGGGAAAATTATATTCATAATGCAATAGTTGAATAATTTAGATGTCGCCAGATAGATCCATTTAAAATGCATGGTCTTTTTTTGTTAAATCAGGGCTTGACTCCACGATCTCAACTTAAGATGGCAGTAAACTTCTCGTTGGATTGTTTGCTAAAATGTTTGTCACCACCAAGAAAAAGCTGCCATTCTCCTATCGCGTGCAATAACTTACTCTTATTAGGCCCGCCACACATTCACAGATGACTGGTCTCCTAAATTGTAGCAGGTGTTCGGTGAGACTCACTAATTAAAACTTAATGTGTCAATTTACCAGGAGCGCAAACATATACTCAACACGGTCAGTGGCTAGCAAGACCAGATGCAGAATAGCACCTCGTGAAAGTTGATTTGAGCATCTCGCGTTTTCGTTAGGGGATAGGGGACGGGGGAATTATTCCGACGCCATCCGAAAGAGTACGTGCCCGATGCGATAGAAGATTGGAAGCATCTGTCGAGTCATTTCGGTGTATACCTTAGTCACCTACAATTAGCTCAGATGACCGTGCGTCCCAGTGTCAACAGTTAGCCTGGCGGAGGATCAAAGTAGGAGGAATAATAGCCGGGCTTACAATCGCTCTGCTGCCTTGTTAGCAGGAAATGAAAAGAATCACTCTACTACAGGCTGATTTATGCTAGGGTTTAGACTTCAGAAGACACTAGATTATGGCCGCTTTTCTCAATTAGATCATATCTCCGGCTTTTAACTTGCGAATAAAACATGTCTGTCGACTTAGGATATCTGTGCTGTGCAGGGTCAGGGAAGTCCAACATGTGCTCGGGAGTAATGGTTCGTCCTAAACTGCTAGTCTCAGTGGTCTTCACATATACGAGTCAATTATATAGGCTCCAACTCATCATTTTGAACCTTTTCCTGCAAAATCTCAGCACTACCAGCATTTCAAATTCGCTAACTCAATTATAACAATTTGGGATTCAAGTACGCTGACCTGGACAGCCTTGAGAAAGTCGCAAACCAGAATACAGTTGTTTTCTTAAACCTTTTCATTGCAAAGTACATATTTTCTCTAGAATGTCCTCGTTTCTTGTGATTAAAACATTCCTAAACCTGACCCTGAGCTTGTCATTGGTGAAAACAGCCATGCATTTTTGGGAATTTTTATGCGTTTTATTTTTACTTGCTCAACACGGGTCATTTTTGGCGCACACTAGTTTGTCCCAGCTACTTTTCTCATTAATCTTAATCAGCACTCTCTTGTGGAATAATCCTGTTTATTCTACAAAGGCCACTCTCAGTCTCATTTTAATCCCCACATTATACTTAAATAAACGTCCTTGAGTTTCTATTGCTACGGCCATTTTGATAATCTCCCAGGCATTGTGTTGTATGTGGGCGCAGATTAGAAGTTTACTCTGGCACTTATGTGTAGTTGCATTGGTCTGCTGGGTCAAAATTACACTTACACCCGGTTATTATTGCGTAGTGATTGGGTACACATTCGTTAGCCCTTGACGATCATTAGGTAGTCCTGCAGGTATGAGATTTTAATGACGCTATTTATCACTTTTGTCACTTGGTCATCGCCGAAAAACACACCAGACCCAAACATTTAGCGAAATCTTTATATCTGCAGGTGTCCAAAAGATGCTAATCGTTGTTTCTTAATGAAATCGGTGATCGCCTTTACCAAATCTGCCTGCGTTATTAGGTCATAAGCAAGTTATTTCCCCTGCAGGGCGATTACTGTCACAAATCGTCCCACATCTTTTAATCACATCAAGCATTGAAAATTTTATTAGTGCCTGAATGCGCTAGCCTGAGGGAAACATTTTAATCAATGACATCCAAACAATATTGTCACAAGCATTAGCACGTCCCTACCCGCTAGCTTTGTTGTAACCTGAATAGCGCCAGACTGCGAGGAGAATATAATTTCCCCCCCAAAAAAGACGACACAAATGTAATTCCCACACCTCCGAACAATCAGCCCATCCGTCAAGCTAACACTTTTCCCACTTTCCTCAGTCACAAGATGGAAGATGTTCTCCAAAGCGCGGACCTCCAGCACTCCGGTGCAAACCCGCCTCGCCCATTCATCATTTGCGACGCGCGTCCCGAATAATTACTATCCTTCACCGGCGTCCATTTTAAATAGGGTAATAGATATTACGGAGGATGCCGCTATCTGTCTCGGCGCCGCTCTCCGCATCTGCAAGTAACATAATCGGATTTCAAACATGATTAGTGAAAAGCTCCCTGACAGCTCCCCAGATGTTAGGAGCGAGATATGGGTCATGTTAGAAGTTGCCAAAGCGGTAATTAATTTGTGTGTTTGCATTTCGATTTGTTAGGCATCCATCTCCGCCAATCAGCGTTCCAGTTATCGGGGTGTCATCCGTCGTCGTTGACCGATTTTCTTTTCTTTTATACATTGTTTACATGTTCGCCGTTCCCTCGTCTCGTTTTGTTCAAGGTTATTGCAACTTTCTTTGGCACAACTTGAGTCTATTCCTCAAGCCTCCGTCTCTGGAGCGGGCGTAGGCAATTGGAGCCATCTGTGTGTTTAGTGTCTGGCTCGCAGGTAGCATCCTCCTTTGTTTCAGATCTCATTCATTACAGCCGAAGGAGGGATGGCAGATCTATTATGGAAGAGGTCTGCCTGTGTGGCCGCGTTTTATCGGGATGTAGGAAGAAGGGGGGGTGCCATTTATAAGCCTGAGCAACGCCAGGGAGTAGAATGTGCTTGCAACATCACACTGCTCTAAAGCACGGAGGATGGTTAGAGATATAACCTCCTAGATATAAGACCATGGGAGAAGCTACGGAAGCCCTGCAGGGACAAGTTAAACTGCATAACTGTATATTTCTTATGGTCAGAAACAGGAGAGGGACGATACTGACATTTTGTGACGATTATCATGCCCAAAATAATTGACGATTATATCAGGATAGTTGTGGATGTGAATAATTAAAACTTTAACAGAGAATATTATGGATTAGCAGGGCCGTCCACTGAAATTTGGGGGTCCAGGGAAGTAAGCCTCACATGGGCCCCCCGTAATAGGCTGACTCCACATCATGCACTTGTTTATGTTTTTTTAATCTGTTTGTCTTGTTATCTTGTCTTTTTGTAATTATGCAGCTGTATTTTTTATTTGCTGCTGCTTGGCCAGGACCCCCTTGAACAAGAGGTTTTTAATCTTATAATAATAATCTTCTATTTCAATTAAAGGTGTTGGCTTATGGAACAGTCTAGATGAACAAATCAAAACTTCAAAATGTATTTAATCATTTAAATATAGGGATCTCTCTGTTGCAAAAATATGAAAAGCCTTAGTAATTGCTGCTGTTTACTGGTAAATACTATAATATTATGAATTGTTTATATCATCCGTATTATACTGTATTTTTAGCTGTGTGTCACTTAAAAAAAAATCTGAATTGTAAATATCCTTTGTAAAAAAAAAAAAAAAAAAAAAAAGGGGGCCAGATATTATAAGTTATAACTTCTTTCTGCTCCTTTTCATTCAAAGACATTTTGTGTTAGAACAAAACATGTTTTTATGTTTACTAAACATGTTGAAATAAACTAACTAACTAAATAAATAACGAAATAACTAAATAAATAACGAAATAAACTAACTAAATAAATAAATATAAATAAATAAATAATAAAAATAAATAAATAATTAAATAAATAAATAAATAAAAAATAACAATCTCAAGGGACTTTCCTGGTTAAATAAAGGTTAAATAAAAAAATAAAAAATACAAATTAATAGGAAGAGAGTCCAATTCTGGGCCCCCTAAGACCCTGGGGCCCCGGACAACAGACCCCTTTGTCCCCCCCGCCGATTCTCCCGTGGATAAGTAATTTTTTTCTGCACATTCTGGAGCTGTAACGGCGATTATCTTTGTTCCACCAACCCTTTTTATCACGATAAACCATCCTTAATCAGAAGCTGTTTTTGTGTTTGCCAGAGCGAAAAGTGACGTCTACTTGGGGTTTTGTGATTCTGACAAATAATAATATCTTTGAATTACGATTTGTGCTGTACAAATACACTTGCCTTACCTCAATATGTATTTTGGATTATCTCGATGACAATATCTCGCTCCCCACATCTGTACACATCATGGTTGAGGTTCAAGACTTGATGTAAAAACAATATCCCAGCTCGTTTTGCAGCGTTTTTAAATTATTTTCTTATTTGACGATGTACTCGACATTCAAATCTCCAAAACCAATCCAAATGTTTCAGTAAATCTCACCTCTACAAGACACAGACCCTAAAAACGTCTTATAACCAGTTTCAAGTTAAAGCTCCTGGCCTGTTTTTGATTTCGTTTCAGTTTTCAGAGCATACATCCCAAGCCAACGATGGTGTTACTTTTCTTTTCGCAGTGCTGCTGTTTGTTAGCTGTTTAAAAATAGCTTTATTTTACACTTTTTTTCAGAGTGTCTCGACATGTCGGTTAAAAAATAAAAGGCATGAATGTTAGTCTTTCGAGTTGAATTTTCATTTTTAATCGGCTTTCAGCAATATAAAGTTTTACAAAGAACACAATTATAAGAAAGTCATTTCAACTTATTCATGGGTTTAAGCTTCCTGTTATAGGTGACATTTTGAGGACTTAAAAGATCCTCCTGTCTGCTGCAATACTTTGTTTTGAGTTGTTAAAGGCGTTTGCAACTTTTCTGGTGGAGGGTCAGAGGTTTTTGCTTTGGCTGGACGTCATTAAATGTGTCAATTTCACATTTATTCAGTTACATCCAGGTGTTTATATCGGTCATAAATACTTATCCTCTTTCCAGACTTAGAGACGTATCCTGCATTTGTCTGCAGTAGGTTAGACGACTGTAACGGCCAAATGAGCCTTAAGACAGAACAGTACATCCAGAACGGTGCGGCTCGGTCCTGACTAGAACCAGGAAGTACGAGCACATAAGTCCTGTGCTCAGGTCTAGAACCAGGAAGTACTTCACACATGTGTCCTGTGTCTCCAGGAAGTACTCCTGTGGTGCTCAGAGACTTTACAGCAGCTCTGCTCCTGTGGCCTGAACAAGTCTCTCCATGAACCAGCACCAAAGAACATCTCACACATGAACCATCTCACACTCTGAGGACTAAACCGGACTAAACCAGGACTGAACCAGAACTGAACCAGAACTGAACCCAGGACTGAACCAGGACTGAACCAGGACTGAACCAGGACTAAACCAGGACTAAACCAGGGCTAAACCAGGACTAAACCAGGGCTAAACCAGGACTAAACCAGGGCTAAACCAGAGCTAAACCAGGACTAAACCAGGGCTAAACCAGAGCTAAACCAGAGCTAAACCAGGGCTAAACCAGGGCTAAACCAGGACTAAACCAGGTCTAAACCAGGACTAAACCAGGACTAATCCAGGACTAAACCAGGTCTAAACATGTTGAATCAGTGTTTGAGTTTTGTGCAGTTAAAACCTGGAACATTCTTCCTGAAGATGTGAGACGAGCCTCAACTTTGTCAACTTAAATCCAGGCTCAAAACTCTTTTCTTTTTAGCTGTGCATGTGACTGAAAGGGGTTTATTCTGCACTTTTCTCCTTTAACGTTAATTTTATGATGATTATTTGTGATTATTTATATTTCGATGTGCTGTATTGAGATTTTAATGCCTTTTTTATTCTGTAAAGCACTTTGAATGACTTTGTTTGAATTGTGCTTTAAAAATAAACTTACCTTGTCCTTCTGTGAGTAGAGTTGCCTCTCCACAGATCTGGCGTGTATCTGCTTGTCTCCATGGACATGTACAACTTTTGAAACACTGGAACTTACCAAGAGCGAAATACTATCTTCAGACTTCAGACTTTACACGAATATGGAACAAATACTTGGTTTCATTTCGATTCAGAATATTCTCTCTTTAGATTTCTTCACTAACTCTTTTTTTTTCCACTTTATCTTCCCAGACACAAGAGGTCCTCGCAGCCACGTCCCACGATCTGAAGGAAATCACGTTCCCGGCGAGAAACGCAGACAGTCAACTGAAGCGCATGAAACGAGACTGGGTCATCCCCCCAATCAACGTCCCCGAAAACTCCCGAGGCCCGTTCCCGCAGGAGCTCGTCAGGGTAACGCCGCACACACCTCCACACACGGGCGAGACGCTGACAGACTGACGGACGTTTAGGTTTTTCAGATTCTTTACGAGACAGACGTGACGTGTTTTGACAGTTTGTAATAATGCGCAAAGAAATCCCAGGTAATTATAAAAGGCTGATAAATGTTGACGTTAAGATTGTATGGAAGGTTTATGTTTAATTGCGAGATTAGTGAAAGCTGTCGTACTCTCTCGGTGCTACTTTTGGTTCGTTTTAATATCCAGACTACCCTTTAGAACAGTATTTCTCAAACCTTAATCTATTAAAAAGCTAATTTTACGCTATTTTTTGATCTACCGCCGTGTTATAATGTCGTTTCCTCGTCACACACAGTGATTTTTTTGTTTTATTCACACATTTAACACACAAACCCTGCAAATTTAGCCTGAGTTCTTCTTCTCTCAAACTGAAAACGCTCTGTTCCACCTTGTGATGTCATCAGGAAGTGCTCTGCACCTTCATTTCTAGGATCATTTGGATAATTTCAGCTCTGGAATTGCCCATTTCTACTGATCTAAAGGTAAAAAAAAGAGCTATTCACTTGAAAACTACCACTTCATGACATCACAAGGTGGAACAGAGCGTTTTCACTAATAATAATGAAACAAAACACAACTCCAGGTCTGTTTTTGATGATGTAACAGCTTCATAACATGGTTTAAACCTCACAAGAGTCAGTTTTGCGTAATATAAAACCTTTAATCTATCATTCTTTGCTTGTTTTTTTTCCTCTAATTTGGGTTAACCATCATTTAGCATTTCAACAACCTTATCCGGTGTTTAGTCTCATTTTAGAGCTGGTATAGGATCATTTTGGATCATATTTGAGGATAATTTAAGCCTGAAAAGCCAGAGTTTAGATCTGGAGGTACTTTGAAGACCAAATATTAAGTTGGGCTGTAGTTGGTGTGAGGAGTTTGAGAATCACTGCCCTCGACACTTCAAACTGTGACTTTTTACTGCCATAATAGGTATTTATAGGTATTTATATTTGATTTCTTATTGTTGCATTCACAGTAAATAATTCTTGAAGTGTTTTTTGTGAATAAACACTGACAAACAAAATGGTTTAAGGTTTTAAGGCTCTGCAATGTCTCCTCCTCACACAGAGAAAAAAGTACGACCGTCTTCTTATTTTAATATTTCTCTGGGGATGGATTTTTTCACAATCTAAAAAATGAATATGAGTTTGAACCTGATTATTATTATTTTCCGGCTCCAGTTTGACTCGTGGTTTGCTTTCATTTAATTGAACTTGTCCAAATGTCAAAATCACATTTCAAGATTTGTATTATTATAATGATTATTAGAGGATAATGGCTCTCATTGTGGGAAAAAAAAAAAAAAAAAACAGAAGGATTTTATTAGAATAATTCTGAAGCTTTCCAAAATGCTTCTAATAAAAAATAAAATTATTGTTGTAAGGTTTGTACAGTTTTTTTTTTTTTTTTTTAATTTTTTCTTTAATAAATCCAATAAAGATTTTGCACTAGGGTTCCATTTATTTTAATTTTTATTATTATTATTATTATTATTATTATTATTATTATTATTATTATTATCATTATTATTCAAATGAAAAAAAAACTTTGCACTAGGGTTGCATCTTTTTTATTTATTTATTTATTTATTTTTTTTTATATAGATTATTTTTTCAGACTAATCGTGAAGACCAGATGAACCTCATTGGACTGTGCAATTATAACAATATTTTAATAAACTTAATAATTTCAGTTAAATTAAAACAAAAAGCTCATTCCCTCGTTTATTTTGTCAAACTGGATGAAATAAAATCAGACTAAACCCAGGTCTAATGTGGAACCTGATGAGGAAAATAATGACTAAAATCTGACCTTTTGTCCATTTTACTTTTTAAAAAAAACATTTTGCAGTAAAAGGACTTTGAGTTGTTGTGATGGATTTATTTTCTTGCAAAATCTGTTATTGCATCAGCGACAACCACAACCGTTAATGCACCAACTGTGTGGAGTCGACTGTAAAAACCTTAATCCTATTTTGATCATTGTAATTGTTTTCTGGATTTTAAAACGCACATCCAGAGACGTTTTGGAACAAAGACGGCGACATTTTTAGATCAAAATCGCCAAAAAAGCATAAACATTAAGGCTGAGTATCATTAAGATTTGACCCATATGATTCAGAACTTTTTAGATTTGATACAATACCATGTGATATATTTTAAATCGATTCGATACGATTCAGTGAAAAATATCGGCTTCTTAATGATCAACCCCATTTTCACCAAAAATGAACCTTTATGGTGCTTTTACTGAAGATGAACGAACATAAAATGCATTTTACAAACTAGAAAAACACATCAAACTGTTTGACTGATCAATATTATTCATCCACAGTTTATACGAGCTCCACATTTACATTTACACAGAGACACGTGCAGTTTCAACGGCTCTAAAACATCACGATATATCGACTAAAACGACTGTGATACTAAAATTAATAAGAAATGCACCTATTTTAATCATCAAAACAGTGAATCTAAGTATTGCAAGTAACTGTACTGCAACTGTAGCGCTCAACAGAAAAATTTGGTAAAATATACAAAAAAATATATCAATACAGCAACCCACGATATCTATACTTTATCATTAAATTAAACAGTATGATATATCGATATTTCATAATAAAAATGTTCTTATGTTCACCAATAATGCACTTTATTTGTGAATATTTACTTCAGTCACCATATGTCAACCTTTAATTGATCAAAAAGGTGTTTCAAAAGTCGTAAAATAATCGTTTTGAATCGAATCATCGCTCAGTAGTTGACGATTAACCGCTAGTTGCTGCCAGTATTGCGATATCGATATTTTGGCGACATATTCCACAGCTGTAAATTGCACTAAACTCAAAAATATCAGAGTTTTTTGTCGCATAACTGTATATACCATGGCCTGACTCTTTCTACTTCCAAATGTTCTTGAAACAACAGCCAGGCAGGTCCCTTTTGGCCCATTCCGAGGGTCAGCGGCACCGTGACTCCTGCCTCCGACAAAACGCTTCATATTTACACTGCTTTTCCAAAGGTCAGGCCTGTATTATTTATCTAGCCTTTGAGGGGGCAGCGGTTACCGGAGTTACCTGGCATTATTTAGAAGCACACGGAGATCTAAAGTGTGCACTAGCGCAATTGTTCTGGCCCCGGCTATGATATTTTTACTCCTTTTATCCCAACTCAAGGGCGAAGGCTGTAACGCACACGTGGATTCGGTTATTTCTCACTTTTTACACACAGTCTGGTTGTGGGTGGCTGTTAAAAGCACCTTACCTGGGTTTTTTTCATCTTCAAAACGTGAAAAACACAACTAGTTTTTGTAAATCTGCACAACTAGCATGTTAACTGCACACTTCTCGATTATTAGACAAACATACGACATAGTTTTTGACCTCAAGAGCTGCATTTGCATTATATCTGCACTGGGAAAAGACCAAAAAAAGCTGTTTGTCTGAATTTTTCTTTGGTATTAGGTTACGGACAATAGATGAGTGTATTTGTCATATACACTGGTTGTGGGTGGCTGTTAAAAGCACCTTACCTGGGTTTTTTTGTTGTTTTTTAGTCTTCAAACCGTGAAAAACACAACTAGTTTTTATAAATCTGCACAACTAGCATGTTAACCGCACACTTCTCGATTATTAGACAAAGATACGACATAGTATTTGACCTCAAGAGCTGCGTTTACATTGGAATAAGACCCAAAAAAAAGCTGTTTGTCTGAATTTTTCCTTGGTATTGGGTTACAGACAATATGTGAGCGTATATCTCGTACACGCTGGTTGTGGGTGGCTGTTAAAAGCACTTTTATGCATTTTATGGGCTTTCAAATCGTGAAAAACAGCACGAGTTTTTGTAAATCTGCACAACTAGCATGCTAACTGCACACTTCTCCATTAAAAGACGAGGACAGGACATAATATTTGACCTCAAGAGCTGCATTTACATTATATCTGCACTGGGAAAAGGCCAAAAAAAAGCTCTGTTTGTCTGGATTTTTCTTTGGTATTAGGTTGCGGACAATAGATGAGCGTATTTCTCATATACACTGGTTGTGGGTGGCTGTTAAAAGCACCTTACCTGGGCTTTTTTGTTGTTTTTTAGTCTTCAAACCGTGAAAAACACAACTAGTTTTTATAAATCTGCACAACTAGCATGTTAACTGCACACTTCTCGATTATTAGACAAAGATACGACATAGTATTTGACCTCAAGAGCTGCGTTTACACTGGAATAAGACCAAAAAAAAGCTGTTTGTCTGAATTTTTCCTTGGTATTGGGTTACAGACAATAGATGAGCGTATTTGTCATATACACTGGTTGTGGGTGGCTGTTAAAGGCACTTTTATGCATTTTTATGGTCTTCAAATCATGAAAAACAGCACGAGTTTTTGTAAATCTGCACAACTAGCATGCTAACTGCACACTTCTCCATTAAAAGACGAGGACAGGACATAATATTTGACGTCAAGAGCTGCGTTTACATTGGGAAAAGGCCAAAAAAAAGCTCTGTTTGTCTGGATTTTTCTTTGGTATTAGGTTGCGGACAATAGATGAGCGTATTTCTCATATACACTGGTTGTAGGTGGCTGTTAAAAGCACCTTACCTGGGCTTTTTTGTTGTTTTTTAGTCTTCAAACCGTGAAAAAAACAACTAGTTTTTATAAATCTGCACAACTAGCATGCTAACTGCACACTTCTCGATTATTAGACAAAGATACGACATAGTATTTGACCTCAAGAGCTGCGTTTCATTGGGAAAAGGCCAAAAAAAAGCTCTGTTTGTCTGGATTTTTCTTTGGTATTAGGTTACGGACAATAGATGAGCGTATTTCTCATATACACTGGTTGTGGGTGGCTGTTAAAAGCACCTTACCTGGGGTTTTTTTCATTTTTATGGTCTTCAAATCGTGAAAAACAGCACGAGTTTTTGTAAATCTGCACAACTAGCATGCTAACTGCACACTTTTCGATTATTAGACAAAGATACGACATAGTATTTGACCTTAAGAGCTGCGTTTACATTGGAATAAGACCAAAAAAAAAGCTGTTTGTCTGAATTTTTCTTTGGTATTAGGTTACAGACAATATGTGAGCATATATCTCGTACACACTGGTTGTGGGTGGCTGTTAAAAGCACCTTACCTGTTTTTTTTTTTCATTTTTATAGTCTTCAAATCGTGAAAAACAGCACGAGTTTTTGTAAATCTGCACAACTAGCATGCTAACTGCACACTTCTCCATTAAAAGACGAGGACAGGACATAATATTTGACCTCAAGAGCTGCGTTTACATTGGGAAAAGACCAAAAAAAAGCTGTTTGTCTGAATTTTTCCTTGGTATTGGGTTACAGACAATAGATGAGCGTATTTGTCATATACACTGGTTGTGGGTGGCTGTTAAAGGCACTTTTATGCATTTTTATGGTCTTCAAATCGTGAAAAACAGCACGAGTTTTTGTAAATCTGCACAACTAGCATGCTAACTGCACACTTCTCCATTAAAAGACGAGGACAGGACATAATATTTGACGTCAAGAGCTGCATTTACATTGGGAAAAGACCAAAAAAAAGCTGTGTTTGTCTGGATTTTTCTGTGGTATTAGGTTACGGACAGTATATGAGTGTATGTCTCGTAATCCTGTTTTATTAGACGGCATGTTTGAGGGTTGAGAGCAGAATGACGCCGTGTTTGCTCAGCGTGAATCAGGATCGGAGGCACAAAGGGGCTCGGCTTACGCTGAAAACTGGACGGACAAAAGCAGAGCCGTGCAGCTTAGACATCCTGAATGGAAAGCACTGTTTTCATCATGCTAGGAATGATTGTTAGCATAGCATCAGCCGTTTTTGGCTTTTGTGCACAGTGTGTATACTTGGACTTCACAGTATTAGCGTAAGCAAAAGTATTAGGCTTATGGCAGGTTTAGTTGGCATTTAGAGCTAAAATCTGTTGCGACACCAGTGTTGCTAGCTATCTGAAATCGCTATTTGTGTTTGTTGTGTAAAAATGAAGAACTCACTTGGAAAATTGTCAATTACAGTTACATTTCTAACAGAGGAAACCACAGAGACGGCGAGTCATTTTAATACAGCGAAAGCTAAAAAAAGCAAGTTAATGTATGTTTCCTTATATCATTTCCCAAGCTTAACTTTTTCCCAACATACAAGTAACTTCCATTAATACTCTACTGCTTTTCAGTAGTAGTATTTTTATTTAATTTACTTCGTTTTACTGTATGCATCTCTCTAGATCTGGGCATATCAATGAACTGTCCACACTTTCCAAAAAGACTTGATGTCAGGGTTACTTTCTAAAAATAACCCGCAATAGGCGAAGTATCAGCTTTATTTTTTACATTATTATATATGTTTCTTGTCTGTAAAACCCCTCACCACACACTTTATACACTTTTCTCACACAGGCATTAACTTTTTCTCACATTTCTCTCTTGTTTAAACACAAAGTTCAAACCTTCGTCGGTGCCTTTGTCGGTGCAGAACGTTTCATCGACATTGTGGGTTTTGTCGGGGAGAAAACTTGCAAACATGTAAATTTGTCTGACACATTCTGTACTGTACAGGAGACACGGAGGAGACTGATGGACAATGGTCTACAGTCCCTCAGCCAATCAGGACGCAGAACACATGGTCTACAGTCCCTCAGCCAATCAGGACGCAGAACACACAATGGTCACGCTCATGCTGTAAAAAAACATACAGTCTCTCAACAGCCAATCAAAAGACGCAGGCGATATAGTGAGGGACAACTGTATTTAGTTTTATCTTATTTTTTACTCCAGAATCGTCCATTTCGATGAATTATTACATCTTAGATACTTCCACATTTTCCCTAAAAACTTACTTGACTTCTAATAAAATAAATAGATCGAAACTACATTCACGTTCATTTCCCTTTTTCCACAGATCCGCTCGGACCACGACAAGAACCGCTCCCTCCGCTACAGCGTGACGGGGCCGGGAGCCGACCAGCCCCCCACCGGCATCTTCATCATCGACCCCATTTCCGGAGAGCTCTCTGTCAACAAGCCCCTGGACAGAGAACACATCCCCAGCTTCCACGTGAGTCTGACTGTCCATAAAAAACACTCACTCCACTCAGAGGCTCATTACAAGCTGTAAAAACGACACGTAAAATGGGAAATACTGTAAAATTTCCCTCTACACGATGCAAATGATTTCAGCAGACTGACTTTAGAGTAGAAAGTCTGACCCGTCTGTCTGAGAATTTGCAGTGATTTTGCAGGTGGAGACTAATCGGAAGCTCATCAACTTAAATTACTATCATTTTGCTCACAATTACCAAAATGTCCTGCTTATTCTGCATAAAAACTACAAATCCTGTAGTTTATCTCTGTACAAACATGTTCTGCGTCTCCATGGGGTCTTATTCTGCATAAAAAAACATCTAAATCTTTAGTTTAGATCTGCACAAACCTGTTCTGAAATGTCATTCTTAAATCACTTTGTCAGTTCTTATTTAAGTGTGTCTGACAGTAGGATTCTGTCCAAACAAAATCTGTCAAAGTATAAGTCGTGCATCTACTCACAACCGCAAATCTTGTCCGAAAATTGCAATTAAACCTGAACAATTTGGGAAAAATCTCTAATTACAAGCAATAAATGAGAGACACGTGAATGCGACATAGAGATAAGTTCCCTGTTTGAGCCACAGACTGTTTAAAGAAGTGACTGAGTGAATGTGTCCAGTCAAATGAAGCTAATCGAGGCTAACGGGTATAGCGGCTAATCTGGAGCCAAGTCCCATATTTGGAATTACGACCGCGAGTATCATAGCAGCGTAAGAGCCAATTCGGAGCGAGGATGTTAAAGCTAATGCTGCTTCCCACCCACACTGTCGATTTATCAGGGAGCAGGCTCTTAGCAACGCTGTCAATCAAACCTGTTGCTAACGCTAGAGCAGAGGTGCCCAACCTTTTTTTATCGAGGGTGAGGATGGCAGAAATAGTTTAATTTGCTGTTAAAAGTTCTGCTTATGATCAATTGGGCCAACAGGAGGTCTGAGGGCCAAGAAAAACTGGTTTGAGGGCCGCATTTGGCCCCTGAGCCATAGTTTGGACACCCCCGCGCTAAAGGGAGTGGCCTTGGGGACAAACTGGTGACTGATTTGTCTGTTTTTAATGTTCATTTGTTGATTTACGGACTCGACAGCGAAGTACAAACAGAGCAAAGAGCAAAATGACAAGTCTGACAGCAGCAGTTACAGAGAGAGGTGACAGTTTTTCAATAGAAAGTGAACTGAAGCCAGAGTCAGTGGAGCCGGAAGCGCACTCATGCTCACTTCTTATTTGAAACGCGGCAGCTAGCAGGTTAGCTATGTCCATTTATATAAACAGTCTATGGTTCGAGCTGCAGATTATTTTCGCAGACTGACTTTCGCGGAGTAGAAAGTCTGACCTGTCTGTCTGAGAATTCGAAGTGAAATCGTGCACAGCGATAACCCCGAGTTCTTCTAATGCTGTTCCAGGCATTAGTGGTCATAGTCTCACATTACACTGGTCTTTAATGCCTTTGCACTTCTTCAACGCAGCTTATTCACGTGGTTTTTTGTAAGGGATGACTTCTAACACAGCTGGACTTCATATTTGAGCCCTCTACCCTCCAGTGCTTCCAGTAATCGGAGTTTGTTGCATAACTGTTTGTACTTTGAGTTACCGTAAGCGTCTCATTATCTTTCACACACTGCAAACATTCTCTCGGAGTTATGGGGTAAATACTTTCCCCCAAAAACAACCACAAACATATGAATACTAACATACTAATCACCTTCTTACTGATCCCTCGTGATTGGTTTGTATTGTCATATTTTTGCATTATTTTGGTGCCAGATCACACAATTCAACCGTGTAAAAAAGGATTTATTCGAGGTAATGAACTGATTTTGATTACCCCATTTGTGTCTGTTTTAAATTTCCAATTGCTCTTAAAATAGCAGCTGTATTATGTCCACTCGTGTATTTAGATAATCACAGAGTACTTGACAAGTGTTTTGGAATGGGAAAATCGCTCAGAACTGCCCTGAAAATAAAACCTTCTTTTGTAAATAACAATTGTGCAAAATGAGGCGTCAGAACCTGGATGAAAACGCTCACAGTTCAGACTATCGCAGTTAGTCTAAACATATTTTTGGTTATTTTGTCTTGCACCGAACTCTGGGAACAATGTGTCCTTTGGAGCGAATTCCTCCTTCGGTCATGCAGAGGATTATCTCCGACTGCTGTTCATTAAATAGACCCATTTAGTACCGGTTGTCCTTACACAATTTGCATTAACAAACAGCCTCGTGTCCAGCTGTGATAATGTTTTTTTCTCATTATAATTTTTCTATTTTTCTCCGCAGTTGAGAGCTCACGCGGTGGACCTGAACGGCAACCAAGTCGAAAACCCCATTGACATCGTAATCAATGTGATCGACATGAACGACAACAGGCCCGAGTTCACGCATCAGCTGTGGAACGGCACCGTCCCCGAGGGGTCCAAGCCAGGTACCGGAGAATGTGCAGCAATGGGCGTTACTACAGCCGATGAGCAGGCAGTCGGGGGGGTGACGTGGGCCTTTTGGACTTCAGAGGCGACCTGTAAAACATCGAAGAGCTTGACTTTTTGGTTAACATTCAGCTGAATCAAATACACGCTTGTTTTACTGCCAAAATGTCACTGAAAATCTATAATTTTTAAGTAAAAAACTCATTAGTAGTTGTGCTTCTGCTTGCTCCTTTTAAGCTTTGCATGACAGTTTGTGAATAATATTAATCTCCCCATTGCAAACAGCTCAAATGAACAATACAAACTGAAAAGAACCCACCTTTAACAAAGTATTTTCCATGTCCAAAGGGAGTTAAGCACATTTTTACCTCTCCTGTGCGGCATTCACATTCAAAACACACACATTTGACCGTCACTCCAACATCAAACCTGATTTAAAAGTATAAAACCCCCATTTTTGTATGATATTTATCGAGTTTTCCTAGAGACGCTTGCAAAAAACGTGTAACTCCTGCTATCGTGTCTGTTCTTTTATGACCGTTTTCCTTTCAAGACATGAGATGCAACACATTTATTTCTTATGAGCGATGTTAAAACCTAAAGGAGTTCATGTATTTTGTGTAAAAGTAGGTCACACAAGAAAAATACTGATTTAAGATCTAGGAATGGACTTTTTAATGTATCGTATCAGCCTTAAATCTCCACCACAGCCTCATATTTAGTGTTGTCTGACCTGCTGCTTAAAAGATGCACAAAAAAACTTTATTTTAACTCTTGAGTGCGAAGAGATAACTGCACAGAACATCTACCACAATCATTTTAAGAGAGCTGTGTAGTCATAAAGGCTGTGGATATGTTTGTAGTACTTTCAAATGACACAATTTGGAGGAAATAATCAAAACTAGTCGTACAAATAGGCTCAAAAATATCAATTGCTGTAAATTCTAAACAATCTGTGTCAGCCATGGAAAAACTAACGTCTATTGATCTGTATTAAGAAAACACGACACATTCTCACAGCTTTAATCCCCTTTCAAACATGCTTTTGGTCTCCAAGTATTTCACATTTCCGAACATGCAAACGGAGCATTTTTGGTGCTCAGAGAAGCCGTCTTTACATTAATGGATTAATGAAACAAGCGTGAAAGAAGCAAAATGCAACTCCAGGTGTATTTTTGATGAGGGGACAACAATATAACATGGTAAAAACGCAAAAAACTCCATAATATGTGTATAGTACGGAGCCCCGCAGGTGACTGAAAGGAAGAATAATGTTTACAAAATAAAAAAAATAAAAAATATATATTATCTTGTGGGAACGAGATGTTATTTTAAGGGATCGAGATATTATTTTAGGGAATGAGATATTAGCTTGAGGCAACGAGATATTATTTTGAGGGAACATAATAATTTCTATACATATATTTTCACGAGCGCACGAGATATTTAACTTAAAAATTTTTTAAAAATTAAAAATCGTTCCCTCAAGTTAATATCGTGTGGAAATGTGATATTATCTTGAGGGAATAATAATTTCTATATATTTTCACGAGCGCACGAGATATTTAACTTAAAAATAATCTCATTCCAACAAGATAATTAAGTTGTTTCCTCAAGTTAATATCATGTGGGAAGGGGATATTATCTTGAGGGAACATAATCATTTCTATACATATATTTTCACAAGCGCACGAGATATCAAAAAAAAAAAAAAGATAATTAAATCGTTCTCTTGTGATAATTAAGTTGTTCCCTCAAGATAATATCATGTGGGAACGAGATATTATCTTGAGGGAATTTAATAATTTCTATACATATAATTTCATGAGAGTAGGAGATGTTTAACTTAAAGATTAAAAATTTTAAAAATCTCATTCCATCAAGATAATTAAGTCATTCCCTCAAGATAATTAAGTCGTTTCCTTAAGATAATTAAGTTGTTTCCTTAAGATAATTAAGTCGTTTCCTCAACTAAGTCGTTTCCTCAAGAAAATTAAATCATTTCCTCAAGACAATTAAGTTGTTTCCTCAAGTTAATATTGTGTGGAAACATGATATTATCTTGAGGGAACATAATCATTTCTATACATATATTTTCACGAGCGCAAAAAAAAAAAAAAAAAGAAAAAAAAAAGATAATTAAGTCGTTCCCTTGTGATAATATTGTGTGGAAATGTGATATTATCTTGAGGGAATAATCATTTCCATACATATATTTTCACGAGCGCACAAGATTAAAAAAATAAAAAAGATAATTCAATTAAATCGTTCCCTCGTGATAATTAAGTCGTTCCCTCGTGATAATTAAGTCGTTCCCTCGAGATAATATCGTGTTGGAACCTAATATTATCTCGTGACCACGCATGAATACTATATTTTACAAATGTCCTTTGCTGGGCTCCGTAGCGTCAGAAAACCTGGCTGTATTTTGTCCTAAAATGTCCCTGTGTGCCTCACCCTGCCTCATCTTTTCACCATCTTCTCCGCAGGAACATTCGTAATGACTGTCACGTCTGTGGACAAAGACGACCCCAAGACGGCCAACGGGATGCTCCGATACAAGATCCTGTCCCAAAGCCCCGAGAGCCCGAGCTCCAACATGTTCACCATCAACAACAAAACCGGAGGCATCATCACCGTGGCAGCCGGCCTGGACCGAGAGGTGCGTCCACAGACCAGCACGACTCTATTTCTTTCTTTATTTTTTCTTTATTTGTCGGGGACCGTGCACAAATTCATTAATCTTACAAAAGAAAAGATGATTTGTAAAAGATTTAGCTCCTGCTTCCTTTCATGTGCAGGTGAAGTCACATTAAAACACATTTTATCATCAACATTTGCAGGAAAATACAATAAAATGTCATGTTCAATACAGTATGTTTCCTACAGACTATTGGTTTTATGGCGACAAGTGGTGGAGCTAGAATCAGACGTAAGCGTAAAATAAGTCCACTGTGTTCTCTCTGCAGGTAATTATAAAGCATTGTATTGTCCGATAATCAGGAAGTGCGTGGTTAGCAGATTAGTTGTATCGCATTTTTTACTTTTTAGATAATGAGAGTATGTTAAGAATGTCCTTAGATCTTCGTATACCATTTAGTTTTGTGAAACAGGCTTTGCATTTTAATACCGCTCCCTAGACACCCCAATAGTTGTTTTGCTAATATCCAAACGCCTGAAAACTAATAAAGCTAAGTGAATTTTTCTGATTACCAACGTAATGGGAAGTGTAAATGGACATTTCACAGTTACTTACTTCTACAGGGAGGCAGTGTGCGTCTCCTTTATTGTCTCCATTCCTCTCCAAAGCCCGTCCCTGTGTTTTTAACCAGCTGGCATGGCTACTTCTGAAAATATTAGCAACAGCATAACGCTCTCGCCATTTGGTGCAATTCTAGCGAGGGCAATCCAGGTTGGTAGCTGCTCAATCACTCCTGCCCCGAGGCGTCCATTTTGTGTCCGCCAGTTGCCACCATGAAAGTAATTTGCCCAGTTCTCATTATACGGCAACTGGTCCGTTACCTGAGTGGCTTTTAATGTGAAAAGAGTCATTTGTTAGCGTCTCGGTGGCGTGTAGAGGCGAGGTGTAACTTTCACATATGCATACAAGCTAGCACGTAGCCACAGGAATAAATCAGACTTGTACAAAAAGCCTCCATTAGTCATCGTAATTAAGAAGCTAGCCAGGTTTGTTTCACTTTAGCTCGAGACATTAATATTTATGTTCAGTGCATTCCGCAGCGTATTAGGGTCAACTGTTAAATCTGGTGCAATGCAAAACTGCATTTTTAGCCGACAGAAAGAAGCTGATTTAGGTGATTTATTTTGGATGCAGTTGTTTATGACGTGTCTTGTGCTAATGGTCTAAATAATGATGTGCAAATATGTCTAGTGTCTTTAAAAACTGGGTCATGTCATCTTCTTTTCGGTGTGAATAATGTGAGTGAATCTGCCTTACAGAAAGTGTCCGAGTACATGCTGATCATCCAGGCCACTGACATGGAGGGCAACCCCATGTACGGCCTGTCCAACACGGCCACAGCTGTGATCAGGGTCACCGACATCAACGACAACCCGCCCGAGTTCACCGCCGAGACGGTGAGTGGGCCACATTATTGTAAAACACGTTTCTGGTGAATAGGAGGCACAAGACCTGTTCTTCACCCCAATAAACATTCAGCTAGTCTTGTGTTTGCCGGTTGGTTCTGCTTGGGCAGCGTTTCTGCAGCCATCCAAATGTACAAGAAGGTAGCGGAGCCTAAAGTGTTATATCTAGCTCCCAAATGTTGACACACGCGACAGTGGGGCTGTCCGCCCTGCTGAAAGAGCCACTTACCGTCGCACAAATCTCTGAAATTTGTAATGCCACAGTTGAGCTATCTGGGGAGGACAGGGAACGAGATGGCCGTGACGACATGATAAGTTAGCTTAGATGTCTATTTACCTAGACTGGTCCTGCTGTGCTGCACGAGGCTGGAATTGCTACTATTTTGTGCTGTCACAGCAGTATCACTAACAGCTCGCTGCTCTGTACTATCATGGTTTATTCATGCAGTTCTTCGGCGAGGTGCCTGAAAACCGTGTGAATGTCATCGTGGCCAATCTGACGGTGACTGACAAGGACCAGCCAAACACGCCGGCCTGGAACGCAGTCTACAAAATCACCGGGGGCGACCCTACCGGCAGCTTCTCTGTGCCCACTGATCCCACCACTAACGAGGGCCTGGTTACAGTCGTCAAGGTAAGAGACTCCGCCTCCTCATTCCCCCGGGATATGAAGAAACCTGCATTACATCATTCAAGCAAATTCGAATTCAGGACACCTGCTAAAAATATCTTGAATTCACAAAATAAACAGTTTATAATGAATGTATTTTTCAAACTCGCATTTATTATGTATTTCTTGAATGCATAAACAAACACAAACCAGCACATAAATCTTTCAAACTGATATCCTGCTTGTTTTGTTTTCCCTCCCGCTCGCAGCCCATCGACTTCGAAACCAACCGGGCGTTCCTGCTGACCGTAGAGGCCCGGAACGAGGTGCCTCTGGCCAGGGGCATCCACCCGCCTCGCCAGTCCACCGCCACCGTCTCCATCCGGGTCATCGACCTCAACGAGAGCCCCTACTTCCAGCCCGACCCCAAACTCATTAAACTGGAGGAAGGAATTCTACCCGAGACCTCCCTCACCACCTTCGCTGCGCAGGACCCGGATCGCTTCATGCACCAGAACATCAGGTTAGATTTAAAAGTCGATGAACCGCTGCACATTATGAAAACTGTCAGGTCAAGTCAATATCACAATGTTCCTCATGATGGCCGTGTTAGCGTGTTGGCGTGTTAGCGAGTTAGCAGGCTTGTCACGACAACACAGGACGAAAAATGTCGACAATAATCGCGAATATTGAACAAACTAATCACCAAATGTGCAATATTGTTCCAAAAATGAGCTGCAATGAATAAAACACTTGCGTCAAATCCGTTGTAGAAGTTATGCTAGCTGTTTTAGCGGTTTTAGCGAGGAGCAGCAGAGGCGATGTGTCCAAAAAAAACAGAATATTTACAACAATTTTAAAACCAGCGCCTGTGCACACAACAGCTCCACTAAACAAGCTTTTATAGAGCACGTCCACACAGGTAAGTATCGGGAAGTAGAACTATATTTTTGCATCTATTATATTCATCACTCGTGCTTCCGTATTTTTCTTAATGTTTGGAAATTTGGGGAAATGCTGTAAAACAAACATAGATCCTATAATTAAACTACAGAAAAGGGCAAAAAGAATCATTCATAAAGCAGGATTCTGTGATCCAACTAATGAACTATTTATAAAATCAAATATATTAAAATTTACAGACATAGTAAGTAAAAAAAAAAAAAAACAATTCTGTGTTGTGAAGGAGGATTTTCCTGTAGGAATTCAGTCCTTCTGTAAATGAAGAAGTAGTTACTATAATTTAAGAGTTTTTTTCGGTTTGAATCCAGTAAAATAAGAAATAATGTGAAGCAAAGATGTGTCTGTTCTAGGAATAAGACTTTGGAATGATCAACGATGAATTTAAGTTCATTAAAACTCCTAACTTAACCTAAAAACTCCTAACTTCACCTAAAAACTCCCAACTTAACCTAAAAACTCCCAACTTAACCTAAAAACTCCCAACTTAACCGTAAAACTCCCAACTTAACCTAAAAACTCCCAACTTAACCTAAAAACTCCCAACTTAACCTAAAAACTCCCAACTTAACCTAAAAACTCCCAACTTAACTAAAAACTCCCACTTAACCTAAAAAACTCCCAACTTAACCTAAAAACTCCTAACTTAACCAAACTCCTAACTTAACCTAAAAACTCCCAACTTAACCTAAAAACTCCCAACTTAACCTAAAAACTCCCTAAAAACTCCTAACTTAACCTAAAAACTCCCTAAAAACTCCTAACTTAACCTAAAAACTCCCTAAAAACTCCTAACTTAACCTAAAAACTTAACCTAAATAAAAAAAAAAAAAAACAAAACACTTCAGCCCAGTCCTTTTTTGGTTGTAATTAATGAAGGAAAATTTAGTTTTGTCTGTTTTTCAAAAAATAAAACATATTAATTCATTGAACTATATTTTTAAAAGTTAGCAAAAACACTGTTACACTTATTCAATCGATTCCGTTACAAAAATAGAGCTCTGTATTAATTTAGCGGAGTTAAAAGTAGAAAAACAGACTCCAAAAGCTAAAATACCTGGACCCCCCTCCTCCTCAGCGCACCGTCATCTGCCCCGGAACCTTCTTAAATCTTTTGTCCGGGACCTAAGATGTCGGACAAATCAGGTGAATATAATGTCAAACTATTCAATTACAAACGATTAGACAATTCACTTATATTAATTTCTTTCTCTACAGGCCACTTTACTACGAGCCACTATATCAGTTAAATAATAAACATTTTAAACGTCTTATGAGTTTGTCATTTTTAAGTTTAAGTTTAGCCCTTTGTAAAGAACTAGCTGCAAGGTAAGTTTTTTTTGTACAGCTAAAGTAATTCAAAGTGATTTACAGAATAAACATTAAAATCACATTAAAATCACAATCAATTTTAACCACACAAAACTGAAATGCTGATTCTCCGTGTTTAGTCCTGGTTTAGTCCTGGTTTAGTCCTGGTTTAGTCCTGGTTTAGTCCCGGTTTAGTCCAGGTTTAATCCTGGTTTAATCCTGGTTTAGTGCTGGTTTAGTGCCGGTTTAGTCCAGGTTTAGTCCAGATTTAGCTCCGGTTTAGTCCAGGTTTAGTCCTGGTTTAGTGCCGGTTTAGCTCCGGTTTAGTCCTGGTTTAGTGCCGGTTTAGTCCCGGTTTAGTCCAGGTTTAGTGCCGGTTTAGCTCCGGTTTAGTCCTGGTTTAGCTCCGGTTTAGTCCTGGTTTAGTGCCGGTTTAGTCCCGGTTTAGTCCAGGTTTAGCTCCGGTTTAGTCCTGGTTTAGTGCCGGTTTAGCTCCGGTTTAGTCCTGGTTTAGCTCCGGTTTAGTCCTGGTTTCAGTGCCGGTTTAGTCCCGTTTTAGTCCAGGTTTAGCTCCGGTTTAGTCCCTGGTTTAGTGCCGGTTTAGTCCCGTTTAGTCCCGGTTTCAGTCCCGGTTCAGTCCCGGTTCAGTCCCGGTTTAGTCCCGAATTTAGTTCCGATTCAGTCCCGGTTCAGTCCCGGTTCAGTCCCGGTTTAGTCCCGGTTTAGTCCCGGTCCAGTCCCGGTCCAGTCCCGGTCCAGTCCCGGTCCAGTCCCGGTCCAGTCCCGGTCCAGTCCCGGTTTAGTCCCGGTTTAGTCCCGGTTTAGTCCCGGTTTAGTCCCGGTTCAGTCCCGGTTTAGTCCTGGATTTAGTCCCAGTTTAGTCCTAGGTTCAGTCCCAGTTTAGTCCCATTTTAGTCCCGTTTTTGTCCCAGTTTAGTCCCGGTTTAGTCCCGGTTTAGTCCCGGTTCAGTCCTGTTTTAGTCCCGGTTTAGTCCCGGTTTAGTCCTCAGAGTGTGAGATGGTTCATGTGGCTCTCACTCGTCGGAGATGTTCTTTGGTGCTGGTCAGTGTCGGTGGAGGTTACATAAAACACAAAAGGCCAGTTATGATTTAACAGAGAAAAGTAAGATTTTGTTTATATCTCAATAACTCAATCTGCAGTACAAAAATTCTTTCCAAAAACAAATTGATAACAATGATGGTGTAATAATTGTATTTTTGTTGGCTCACATTATCCTGTAGAATGAAGTGTGCATGTGAAATCAGTTTGCTTTTGTAATTCTACACTTTGTCGTACAAATTAGTCTTACCCAAAACAACAAGTCTGCTCAAGTCTCCCCTGTGAGCTTGTTTTCCAAAGTTGGAATAATTATGTAAAAAGCATTAAATATTTATCTGTGTAAACAAAAAATGTTCCCTGAGTACAAAATGGGCAAAATGACAGTTATATGCAACAGAAAGTCCTCACAACAAGAGCTCGGGTTTGTAATAAAAATGTTGATGCCCTTATCTTGCCCTTGCAGGTACTCGAAGCTCTCTGATCCTGCCCAGTGGCTGCGGATTGACCCCAACACTGGGCACATCGTAACAATGGCCGTTTTGGACCGAGAATCTCCTTTTGTGAAGAACAGCTTGTACAACGCTACATTCCTGGCAACTGACAATGGTATGTCCCAGTTTGAAGGATTTTGGAGTCCCTTAAAGGCGTTTTACCTGATTTTTACTGACTTAAAAATGTGAAAAACAGAACTAGTTTGTTTGGATTTGTTTGCTGAGTTATTTCTCACTTACTTTATGCATTCTGAGCATCCTAATCGCACATTTCGAGTTTTTACAAGCTATAAACCAGGACAAGGGGGTTTCTTTACTGTGACACATCTGGGATACTGTCCTGAAGAAGTCGGACTGCAGATGGCGCTGTCGTCCTGCCTCCACGGGAAGGAAGACGGCGCCAAAACTTGTTAAAAACTTGTTCAAAACCTGTTCAAATCCTGTTCAAATCCTGTTCAAAACATGTTCAGAACCTGTTCAAATCCTGTTCAAATCCTGTTCAAAACCTGTTCAAAACCTGTTCAAAACTTGTTCAAATCCTGTTCAAAACCTGTTCAAAACCTGGTGAAATCCTGTTCAAAACCTGGTGAAATCCTGTTCAAATCCTGTTCAAATCCTGTTCAAAACCTGTTCAAAACATGTACAGAACCTGTTCAAAACCTGTTCAATTCCTGTTCAAATCCTGTTCAAATCCTATTCAAATTATTTTCAAATTATTTTCCAAACCTGTTTAAAACACGCGTCACAGCAGTATCACGTGACCACACTGAGGCGCTAGTGAGTCGTCCAAACTGTCAGGGATGGAAACAAATAAAACCTTGGCCTGGAATTTTTTTTTTTTTTTAAAAAGAGAAAACTTGATGAACCTCATTGGACTTTTCACACCGCTCAGAAAAAGGTGTGGTGCTAAAGCTAACAACTAGCATGCTAACATACACTTTCTCATTACTGGGCAATAAGACTTTTTTAATAGATGCAAACAGCACGCAGCAGACTTATTTTGACCTCAGGAGCTGCTTGTTCAATATATCTGTACTGGGGAAGGACAAAATTAGCTCAAATGGGAAAAAAATTGGGTACAGACCTTTTAAAAAACAGAGAATGTCTGTAATGTACCAGGTTTTTCTCTGCTTTTTTTATCCAAGCCACTAAGGGTGCGATAGTGCTGGGTTTTTTTTCCTTTCTTTTCCGTTTTTTTCCCCCAAGATGCCTAATGCAGCCTCTCTCAAAAAGGTCACTACTTCCACCAGCATCACGTTGAGCACTTTTGTCCTGCCAACGCCAAGTGCTCCAACCCATCAAGCCTTTTTAAACACACTACTCAGTTACGGCCACAAAGACGCCGTTCGCTCCTTGAAGGTCAAACTCGTACCCGACACTTGGCTTGCCTGGAAAGACTGACCACCCCTCTTGAAGGTTAATGGGCGCGAGATCTCACCTGCGAGAAGACAAGCGCTCGGATGGATTCACCTTTCTGTGCGGGGATGGGATTCGCTTCTGTCCAGGTTTAGCCTATTCCACAGAGCGTAGCTTAGGCCAATAGGCTTAAAAACTACCCCCAATAAGAGGTTTCTGGGCTTTAATGGGTCAGGATTGGATGACTAGCTTCTTTGAGCGTGGCTTGAATGGTAAAAAAGCCTCTTAGCGGTGAATACATAGAGGGGGCTGAGGCGTTCCACAGTGGGCTCTGTCTGATGCCTTTAGTATTCTGTCCCGTGTCCTCGGTCAGGAAGACACCCGGAGCTCACAGCCCAATGTTCTGATATCACTCTTTCTGTCTCTGTTCTTGCCGCAGATTAGATTTTCAGATCAGTATGCTGCTTGAACAGACCCTTCTCGCTGGAGTAAATGACTGTTTCGCAGGGTCTTAATATGAAGAGGCGAAGACTGAACTTTGCGAAATGCGTAATCTGTCAGATGTGATAATCATCGAAAGCAGTTGCCTGTGAAATAGATGTACATAGCGTGGAAGCATTTGGCACATTAGCCACAAAATTTCATGAAATATGAAACAGTGGGACAAAGTTTACCTACCGTTAACATTTGCAAGTGTATCCAGCAGTTAGCATGCTCTCACTCCTCGGCTTAAATAATGCTAAGGAGCACGAAAAGGTTTAAACGTGGTGGAGAAGTAATAGTAATTTGTCATTTTATACTTTGCTTTTGTCCATCAAAGGCCACTTACCGGCTTATGATCTGGACGCTAGAGAAATGCTGCATCAATTTTAAGAAAGGATTTATCTCGGTTTCGACGTAAAAACTAAAATATCACTGGTTGAACTGTCAGATCCATTGACCCACAGATGAATGCTGCTGTTGTGTCCTTGGGCAAGACACTTACTCCAGCTTCTCCCCAGTGTCTGTGTACACTGGTGTATGAATGTGTGTGTGAATGGGTGAGTGGTTCCTTTAATAAGTGGTTGCTAATTGTTTAAGCTAATTAGCACTAATAAATAATGTACAGTTGTCCCTTTCACATGTTTTTTTCCAGTGTATGAACATGCATTGTGTTCTGTATCCTGATTGGCTGAGGGACAGAGCATTGTTTTGTGCGTCCATTTTCTGAGGGACTGCTTGTGTTCTGCGTCCTGTGTATGAGGGACTGTAGACCATTGTGTTCTGCGTCCTGATTGGCTGAGGGGCTGTAGACCATTGTGTCCTGCGTCCTGATTGGCTGAGGGACTGTAGACCATTGTGTTCTGCGTCCTGATTGGCTGAGGGACTGTAGACCATTGTCCATCAGTCTCCTCTTTGTCTCCTGTACAGTACAGAATGTGTCAGACAAATTTACATAAATGTTGGATCAGTGTGACTCTGAAGTGCTGTATGTTTGCAAGTTTTCTCCCCGACAAAACCCACAATGTCGATGAAAACGTTCTGCACCGACAAAGGCACCGACGAAGGTTTGAACTTTGTGTTTAAACAAGAGAGAAATGTGAGAAAATGTTAATGCCTGTGTGAGAAAAGTGTATAAAGTGTGTGGTGAGGGGTTTTACAGACAAGAAACAGAGAGAATAATGTAAAAAATAAAGCTGATACTTTAGAACGAGGGACCACTGTATATAAAAACATGACCATCGTTGTAAAGTTACTGTTAATTACAGTAATTTTCAGTATTAATTCCATGACCTTGCAAAAAATACATGGATACAGTCACATTTTTGAC
This sequence comes from Periophthalmus modestus, assembly GCA_019594935.1. NCBI lineage: Eukaryota > Metazoa > Chordata > Actinopteri > Gobiiformes > Gobiidae > Periophthalmus > Periophthalmus modestus. Next base: position 3,212,563 of record JAIEZT010000026.1, read on the forward strand.
AATTAGACATTACTAAATCCTGTTCTTGGTTAAAACCTGATACATTGCACAGCTCTACTTGTGATTATAAAGGTTCGATCTCCTGCCTCCACCCCAAAGAAGCTGAAAACATCCATCTACACCCATCCCCCACCTCAACACGAGCCTGATGTGTGATGTATGCTCTGTGCAGGTGCTCCTCCGGCCACAGGGACCGGCACGCTGCAGATCTACCTCCTGGATATCAATGACAATGCCCCAAGGGTGTTCCCTCAGGAGGCAGAGATCTGTGAAAAACCCGAACCAAACGCCATCAACATCACGGCCGTGGACGGAGACCTCAACCCCAACGCCGGGCCTTTCGCGTTTGAGTTGGCACACAGACCCTCAGATGTCCGCAGGAACTGGACTATCACCAGGATAAGTGGTAAGATAGATTCAATTAAACCTTTTTTTTGGGGTGGCACTTCGATGGAGAATTTGGCTAACATTTTGACGCTAAAATATTATATAAAGTAGGTTGGTTTGTGTCGAATGTTCAATGTTTATGTGCAAAAACAAGTCAGCAAAGCACCGATTCTCTGGGAAACTTCAAAACGGCGCTGTAGTCCATATAAAAATTATTTGCTGTCAAGATCGGCAGATTCATGCTAAATATTACAACCTGAATGACGATGGCGGCGCCCAGGGCAACGTCCGGAAAAAGGTGAATAGTTTGGTATTGTCTCGTAATAAAACTTATTCTGATTTATGAAATGTCCAAACTAGGAACTCAGTGCAGCATAAAATGAATAATAATAGTAAATAGAAGCTATAATAAAATAAAAGGGCATGTATGAAAAATGATGTGAATTTAAACATAGACTGACTGAATTTAAACAAAATCTAAAGTACAAGCTGAAAAACTGTGAAAAAATCAGTGCAAGCATCCATTTTGATTTGTTGGCTTCTTGATTCTTCATTTTTTGGCTCTTTAAAACGTCTGTTAAGTATTAAAATAAAAGTTTTACCCGTAGAAAATGTAACTTTCAGCAGTTTGAGTACACTTATCGCACCAGAAACAACAACAGTGGACAAGGCAGGGGGATCTCTTTTATACTGGCCTGAAATATTGTTAAAAACTTTTAAAAATGTCTTACCAGGAACCTTAAAAGATGACGTCTTCCTGTAATTCTCAAGTCCAAGTCAGATCTGTGGAGAGGCGCACCCACTTGCATAAAGAATACATGTTTGTATGTATTCTGTATAGCGATAGAACCATGTGTCTGTGATTAACGTCATACTAAGAATATTCCAGGCAGTGCAATAAATCCAAATCTTCATGCAAGTGGCAGAAAAGTGACATAGTGCAGCTTTAAAATTGTTTTTCTAACAACAGACAGGGGGCGACAGTAGCTCAGTTGAGTGTAGAGTGTGAGAGAAAGGTTCTAATCCCGCTTTTGACATTATAATATCATTGTTTGAGCGGTCGAATCCACTCACGCACAGGTCGTCGGTGCGATTCCAGCTCCCGCAAATGAATGCTGTCGTTGTGTCCTTGGGCAAGACACTTGACCCACATTGCCTCCAGTCCTTCATGTAAAGGTGGAATATATACAATATAATACCGTTTACATGTCAGTTCCCTGTGTTGTTGTGATAGAAATATGGCAATTACAGAAAGGGCTGAGGAAACTCTTACTATTATGCAGTCTTAATAAGCGGTTGCTAATTGTTTATGCTAATTAGCGCTAAAAAATAATGTTGCCAAACTGAGTGACTGCTTGTTTGCTGTTAGATAGTGTGACTCAAACTGCACTGAATATAACTTAATAGGATAATGGCATTCGGATTATCGCAACCGGGAATTTAGCCTAAGCAGCATTACAAAAAGGTATTCAGTCGCCTTATAAGCCCCGAATCTAAAACCCAACCATGTTTTGTGGATTAGATATGCAGATGTATTTCCCAGGTAGCTGCCTATGTCTTATAACAAGTGTGTAATCTCACTGTGAACAAGGTCTATTTAAACATCTATTCTACTTTTCACCTAATCCCCTCTAAAAGCCGTCTGATATGTCAATTTTGAATACGCATTATTCTCGCAAATCCCCGCCGTATTGACTCGCTGTTTGCTTTGCAGGTGACTACGCGCAATTGAGTTTGAAGATAGGCTACCTGGAGAGCGGAATCTACGACCTGCCCATTATAATAACCGATTCGGGCAACCTCCCCATGTCCAATACCTCCTACCTGCGGATTAAGGTGTGCCAGTGCGATATCAATGGGGACTGTACAGACCAGCAGCACATTATGGCGGCCGGTTTGGGCACGGGAGCCATCATCTCTATCCTCCTCTGCATCATCATCCTCCTCAGTAAGTGTCTCCATAGCGATGGGGTGGTCCAGAAGGGATTATAAAGACAGTTATTCACGATGGCCTCTAGATTACCATTGGATTAGAGATTAAAAAGCTTTGAGATATCAGATTGTAGGATTGGATGTGGAAATATGGTGGGTATTAGGATGTTGTGGGAATGTGCGATGGTGGAAAAGCTCGATTTCCTGAATAGTGCAGATGGAAGAAGTGTAAGAAGCGCAGGACCTGGTTTTTACTGAGAAAAACGGAAGCAGTTCACTGTAAAGGATTTGCAGTTGTCCAGTGTTATTTCTCATCCTAATTATTGACCGCAATGAGTTTATAAGCGTTTTACAGAGTGGAGTTTGCTGTTTGTCGTAACGTTTGGGGGATCGAAGATTCAGACTCGGGTAAAAGTTTGGCAGAGTTTATTGCAAACAAGGAATTTTGGTTGACGGAGCAGGTAGTAGAGAGTGGGATCGGAGGCTGACGTCTTCCAAACGGTCGTAGAAAGCTAGGTCGGAGGCTTAGGTGTTTGTTCCGGTCGTAGGACGCTGGGTTTGAGGCTGAGGTCTTCATACTGGTCGTAGGACGCTGGGTTTGAGGCTGAGGTCTTCATACTGATCGTGGAGAGCTGGGTCGAAGGCTGAGGTCTTCGTACTAGTCGTAGAGAGCTGGGTTGGAGGCTGAGGTCTTCATACTAGTCGTAGAGAGCTGGGTTTGAGGCTGAGGTCTTCGTACTAGTTGTAGAGAACTAGGTTGGAGGCTGAGGTCTTCATACTAGTTGTAGAGAGCTGGGTCGGAGACTGAGGTCTTCATACTAGTCGTAGAGAGCTGGGTTGGAGGCTGAGGTCTTCATACTAGTCGTAGAGAGCTGGGTTTGAGGCTGAGGTCTTCGTACTAGTTGTAGAGAACTAGGTTGGAGGCTGAGGTCTTCATACTAGTCGTAGAGAGCTGGGTCGGAGACTGAGGTCTTCGTACTAGTTGTAGAGAACTAGGTTGGAGGCTGAGGTCTTCATACTAGTCGTAGAGAGCTGGGTTGGAGGCTGAGGTCTTCGTACTAGTTGTAGAGAACTAGGTTGGAGGCTGAGGTCTTCATACTAGTCGTAGAGAGCTGGGTTGGAGGCTGAGGTCCTCATACTAGTCGTAGAGAGCTGGGTTTGAGGCTGAGGTCTTCGTACTAGTTGTAGAGAACTAGGTTGGAGGCTGAGGTCTTCATACTAGTCGTAGAGAGCTGGGTTGGAGGCTGAGGTCTTCATACTAGTCGTAGAGAGCTGGGTTTGAGGCTGAGGTCTTCGTACTAGTTGTAGAGAACTAGGTTGGAGGCTGAGGTCTTCATACTAGTCGTAGAGAGCTGGGTCGGAGACTGAGGTCTTCATACTAGTCGTAGAGTGCTGGGTTGGAGGCTGAGGTCTTCATACTAGTCGTAGAGAGCTGGGTTGGAGGCTGAGGTCTTCGTACTAGTCATAGAGAGCTGGGTCGGAGGCTGAGGTCTTCGTACTAGACGTAGAGAGCTGGGTTGGAGGCTGAGGTCTTCAAACTAGTCGTAGAGAGCTGGGTCGGAGACTGACATCTTCGATCCGGTCGTAGGTAGCTGGGTCAGAGGCGGAGGTGCAAGGTCCAGAGTCCAAGAAACAAGATCTGGCAAAAAACGAGAAAAAAACAGCTGACTACCGTGACCATAATCACGAAAACTAGACTCAGCCAAGCAGAACTGTATCATGGAGGATACACGGACGATCTAGCGGAGATTGTAGGATCTTCAGCTCCTTCGTACTCCCGAGGTGGAGGCTTGACCGCTCATGGGCTGCAGGTGTGTAGTGGGTGGTGCCAGAGTCTCCGCCCAGCTCCAGACAAGGACACAGAAGTGAGGGGGAAAGACAGCACAGAAACACAGGGACAGACTGGGATCTTGACACTGTCGTAGTAATGCTAACAGCTAGCATCCTGAGCGTGCACTTCCCTGATTCTCAGATTTAGATTGCTGTCAGCACTATACACTGTCCACCTCTGGAATCATTATAAAAAAGACAGTCTCCAAAAGCTGCAGGTTGATTATAATGACACTTTTCGGGCGCTCTTGAGGAGGCTGCGAGTGTGATCGTTTGTCACTGTTCGAGTACTAAGAACTTTATTTGCAGCTGAATAAGTCAGAAAATGAAATAATAATGTCAGTCACAAACATAAGATTCAGTGCAATCCGCTTCAGTACAAGACGTGAAGCACTGGTGTGGGGTCAGGGTCGTCTTTTTAAAACGTGAATGTTACTCTTTGTATTGTCACTGTCCTTGTGTCTGTTTTAACAAATGGACCATGAATCTGGAATAACTGAATTGAATTGAATATATAATATATTTGTACTGGGGCAAGACATTTTGTGCTCATTGATAAAGTAAAATCTGGTCCTTTTAACACTTGCATACACGTTAAAATAAAATAAACTGGGACTAAAAAAGGACCAAACCAAGACGACATCAGGGCTAAACTAGAATCAAACTAAAACAAAACCAGAACCAATGTTTTAAATCGAAACGTGATAATATTACAAATGATAAAGTACGGACATGCAAAAAGATTCCAAATTAAGTACATTTATTTCACACAGATCTGACATCTGGTTAATTAGCCAAATGCAAGTTATCATGTTGAAGACTTCAGGGATTCATTTGTTGACAAACTAATTGCAACAGAAATGTAATTACTGACTTGATTCCGATGCTTCTATCGAGGACTTTTTACTCAATCGTTTTTGTATGTGCTGAATGTCTACAGCGTGGGCATCGGTCAAATTAATTATGTTAACCAAAGTACTTCCTACACAATTAAACAAGCCATGGAGTAGAAAATATAGTCACAATTTACTGTAGGGACCTTGTATGAATGGTGAATATTAATAGGCAAAATATGTCGTCTTAAAGGGGAGGTACCACATGTTTTTTTAATGCATCAAAATTTGTCTCGGTCCAGCGCAAATATATTGTATAAGCAGCTCTTACAGTCAAAATAAATCTGTTCGGTCGTGTCTGAGTAGGATCATTAAGCGTTTTCTTGTTCAATAATCAGGAATTGCGCTGTTGGCATGTTAGCGGTTAGCATTACCGTGACCTCTGGCTTCTAAAAGTTGTGGAAAGTGCTTATAAACTCAAACTGTTCTTTTCTTCACATTTTTAAAACAGTAAAAACCAGGTACAGCGTCTTAACTGCTTTAAAAACCACTAACGGAAATGAAAATTATAATATGTTTGTGTGTTTTGTCGCAGTTCTCGTTCTCATGTTCGTGGTGTGGATGAAGAGGAGGGATAAGGAGCGTCAGGCCAAACAGCTGCTCATCGACCCCGAGGACGACGTCAGGGACAATATCCTGAAGTACGACGAAGAGGGAGGCGGAGAGGAAGATCAGGTACGACCACGCACGGCGACAAACACGATATCTGGTTCATAATGTCAGATTACACATGTGCACTGTGCTGCGTCAGGTGGAACGGCGTACATGCTGAAACTGAAAGACTTTGTAATTACTACAGCAAAAGACGAAGTTTAAATCTGTCAACTGGACAAATCGTTGTAGGAGTGAAGACGTTTGGCACTGGACACTGACTTATATCAGTCTGAAGGAAAAGCTAACGACACTGAAACTGTAAACAGCCTTAACGACCCTATAGTTTATAAGAAATACACTTTTAATGGCATTATTAAGCCATGAACAAAGACTTTCTTTCTTTGTTTACACTTTATTTGTCAGGGACCATGCACAAATTCATTAATGTTACAAAAGAAGAGATGATTTCTATCAGATTTAGCTGCTGCTGCTGTCCATGTGCAGGTGAACACGCATTAAAACACACATTTCATTACAATTACATTATAACACTAACAGTTTATTGTGAATATTAGCAGTAAAATACTTGATTGGACATTTATTGTATGTTTCCCACAGACCAAACAATATAAAAAATCAAATATGTGCTGGTTTTTACAGTGAGACAGAACAATACAAATTATTATCGAAAATGTACTTTTTCAAATTTCTAGTAAAATGATTCAAATGTACAGACGACTTCAGACAGTCTGGAGCTGATTCTCTGATGGTTTGAAATGAAAAGGCGACTGAGCAAAGGCCGAGGATCTTTATGGAACTATGTGATTTCTTAATTCATAATGAACAAATAGTTTATTAGAATGACTCTGGTTTAGTAACTACTTAATGCTCTAACTCAGGGGTGTCCAAACTATGGCCGGGGTGCCAAATGTGGCCCTCCAAACAGTTTGTATTGGCCCTCAGGCCTTTAGTTAAACTGGCCCATTAATCATTATCAGTACTTCAGTACTTTTTAGGGCAAATTTGAGTAATCCTACCAATATAACCTAAATAACATCACACTGCATCGTCAGACAGACCTAACATTAATATTTCAAGCCTTATTTAAAGTATGAAGTCAAAACTATGTTAAATGCACCGTCTGAATTATCCACTGTATTGACCACTGGCTCCATGTCGAATATTTTTCAAAATATGGCCCTCGGTGAAGAGTTTGGGCTCCCATCCTCCTCTTAACCACTTAAAAAGATGTGTATAATCTCTGTCGTCCAGATCTATAGCAAAAGAAAAATTTAATTCTGTCGACTGGAACGTTTTCATGGTCAGACTGGTTTTATTTATCTGAAGGGAGGAGCTAACTACACTGAAACTAAAAACACTTTTTGTTAGCTAGGTCTAATGAGCTACACTAAGTCTGAACTGTGAAGTCATACTTGGTGTAATCATTCAGGCCCCTAATGGCTGCTCTCACACCTATTAGCATACTAGCTAGCACTGTTGCTTTCCTTGTTTTGATTTAAGTCTTAATAACCACTTAATGAAGCAGTTACTGAGCCTAAATGATTCTTTTTAAACTATTTTGTTCACGTTTTATTAAAGCAAAGTAAGGCCTGGTTATGAGCACCAGTAAAAGTTCTGTAATCTATTTTAGAAAACCAATTTTTTATGATCATCTGCACAAAAATAGCTGCATGTTTCCCTCTGGTCCACGCCTGGCTGCTCTCTGTGTGTTTACCATATAGACCACACTCCTCTCAGTGCAGCGCTGTCATGGTGAACAGTAATATCTGAAATGAAAACTCAAAATTGAGACACACACGATGAGAAAACGCAGAATCAATACCGCCAGCATGTTTTGATCGGAGTGGACGTATGAGCGTGATTCTCCCTCTCTGTCTGACACACAAAGCCCAGCGTCGGCAGACAATAGAGCCACAGGCGCCATGTCCCGTCTCCGCCCCCTCCGCTCGTCCGGCTTTCGCACAAATTCAATTGTCCTGATGACCTCTTGTTAGCAGAATGGAATTATTTCATAAAAAAAGTGCAGTAACACTTTATCATAACTGTGTTCATGCTTTATTAAGGCTAAATAGGCGAAACACTTAATTAATAATGAACAAACACTTAATTAACAATGACTCATGCTTAATGACTACATGATTACGGCCTTAATTAACACTTAATTAACAAGTGTTTGAGTTAATACTTAACTAACCATTTGTGTGTGTATTTGTAAATGTGTATTTAAGGAATAACTAAGTGTGAAATAAGTATGAGTAACTATACACAACACAGGCCAATTCATTGCTAATTCAGTGTTAATTAAGGTTGTAATTACGTAGTTATTAAGCATGACTCAATAAGTGTTTCTTCAATATTAAAATATTTCTTAATAACGAAAAAAAACACTGAATTAATAATGAAGAAACACTTAATTGATAATAAAAAACACTGAATTAATAATGAAGAAACTATTAATAATAAACAAACACTTAATTAATAATGACTAATGCTTAATAACTACTTAATTAGTGTTTGAGTTAATACTTAACGAACCATTTGTGTGTGTATTTGTAAATACGTATTTAAGGAGTAACTAAGTGTGAAATAAGTATGAGTAAAGAGGCCAATTAATTGCTAATTCAGTGTTAATTAAGGTTGTAATTAAGTAGTTATTAAGCATGAATCATTAAGCGTTTCTTCATTATTAATTAAATGTTTTTTCATAATTAATTCAGTGTTTTTTTCATTATTAAGTGTCTGTTCATGCTTTATTAAGGCTAGATATGCTATAGTTATTATAAAGTGTTACTAAAAGTACAGAAGTAATGTTGTAAATGGGGTATTCTCTCGTAGTATCTGTCCGAATTGCGTATACCGGGCATAAAAATTTGAGCGAAACGATGTGAGGACCCCGGGCTGACCCTACGCAGCGCCAAATTAGCCTCGGAGACTTGTAATTGTCGAGCTGATGTCATTTAGAGCCAGACATCTGCTGTGAGGCCGTAATGGAGGCATGTCTAAGGTAACAATGTGAGTGGGAAGCCATTACACATCTGTCAGTGATTAGGAAGAACAGAGTAAAGGGCTGTTTTTACTCGTACATGGACCAGAGGAGCGCAGTAGCATGTAAAGTACAAGAGTACACACGAGAAAGGACGTCCACGAGCCAGTACACGGTCACTCCGCAAGGAAATCTGCGCAAAAATTTATTTCTGAAGGTTTTGATTCACTCCAGCTCCTGTGGTTTGTTGGTATTAATACTCAAACTGTAGTAGTAGTAGTAGTATCAGACAGTAATTGTGTCTTTCAAACTGTGTGTGTGCGAAGAGAGTCATTCGTGTTTTACGGTACTCATAGAACCATAGTTACATCTGGAACTCGCAACTTTCGGTTCAGTTTAGTCGTGGTATTTGAAGTAGTAGTAGAGGCAGTTGTAGTAATGGTAGAAGTGTGGACGAGTTACAGTTGGGTAATAAGAAGTAGTCGTAGTGGTGGTTGTGATGGTAGTAGTAGTCGTGACAGTAGTAGTAGTTGTAATCAGATAGTAGTAGTACACAGACAGCATTAGTAGTAGTAGCAGTCAGACAGTAGTAGTACTAGTACACAGACAGCATCTGTTGTAGTTGTTGTAGTAAACAGACAGTAGTTGTTGTTGTAGTAGTAGTAGTACACAGACAGTATTAGTAGTAGTAGTAGTAGTAGTAATAATAGTAGTAATCAGATAGTAGAAATAGTAATCAGGTAGTAGTAGTAGTAATCAGATAAGTAGTCAGATAGTAGTAATCAAATAGTAGTAGTCAGATAGTAGTAGTAGTACACAGACAGCAGTTGTTGTTGTTGTAGTACACAGTGAGTAATTGTTGTAGTAGTAGTAGTAGTAGTAGACAGATAGTAGTAGTAGTAATAGTAGTAATAGTAGTAGTAGAATAGTAGTAGTCAGTTTAGTAGTAGTGATCAGATAAGTAGTCCGATAGTAGTCGTCAGATAGTAGTAATTACACATAGTAGTAGCCAGTTAGTAGTAGTAGTACACAGACAGCAGTTGTAGTTGTTGTAGTACACAGTGAGCAGTTGTTGTAGTAGTAGTACACAGACAGCAGTTGTAGTAGTAGTAGTAGTAATAGTAGTAATCAGATAAGTAGTCAGTAGGTAGTAGTAGTACACACACAGCAGTTGTTGTAGTAGTAGTAGTACACAGACAGCAGTTGTTGTAGTAGTAGTAATAGTAGTAATCAGATAGTAGTAGTCAGATTTTAGTAATCAAGTAGTAGTAGTAGTAATCAAATAGTAGGAGTAGGAGTAAGAGTAGTAAGTATCAGACAGTCATTGTGTCTTTCTTAAAACTTCATAGAGTTAATGTGATTTTTCCAGGGCCGTGTCCAGACTTTTTTTAAATTGGGGCCAAACGGTGGCTCAAGTTTTCGAGGTGATAGTTTAACTCTTACTTTTTATACTTTTTTGTGAATAAATCTTTATAATTCTTATGTTTTTGGTGCAATATTACGAGTTAGATTTAACAAATAATGTTTCTTTATTCACTCCCTCAGTTTGTGCCCCCCCCACAGTGTTGCTCCTGTTAACCACCACACAAAACTCCATAAGAAGTACTGCAAACATATAGTACTATTTCTTGACCCATGACTTTCCTTTCCTCAGCATTTCATCCAGCCAGAACTTTTTGGGATACTTTGCTTACACACAGACCCAAAACATAACCTTTCTTGGCATTGATGCAGGGGATATTATATTAAGGGAACAAAACACGCTTTCATTTGGAGTGGCACGAAGGAGGACCGAAATATTGGAAATAGTTTTGTGCTGCAGGGAGAGTACGAGGTAAAAAACTGTACCTGACTTTCACGCTAGTCACTGTAATGGGCCCCTCTGTTCTCCATGTCTCCCGCTGAGGAGGAAATTGAAGTGTCAGGCCAGTGGATGCTTCCTGAATATACGGTTTTAGTTGTAGCCGGTTTGTATTGGTTTGCAAAAAAAAAAAAGCATAAAAAGAAATGATGCAAATTTGAAACTCTGCAATTTCGCCAGTGAAAAGGAAATAAAACGTGAGACAGAAGAGACGTGTCAGTCTTTTGAAATGAACAGTTTTGGCTTTGACATTTTTCGGGGGGAGTTGTTCATTCGGATGTGATAAGTGTTGCATATATTTTACCAACAAAAGCTCTGCAGGTGCTGGACAAGTTTTGCGAGAATGTGTAAAATGTGTATTCTGTAGAACTTAACAGAGGTCTTCAAATGCTTTCGAGAAACAGGTGATTTCTTGTTTTCTGTTAGTTTGCACAGCGCACATAGAACACAGTAGAGTATGACCCATGTGCCTTTTAAGGGGCGTTACCTTCAGCAGCCTCGCTCCTGATTGGCTCTTTGGTTGCTATGATACGGGATTACTAAGCCAAACTGTAGATTAGCCGCTGTAACTGTTAGCCTCGATGAGCTTCATTTGACTGACGCTGTGGGTGACGTCGCACTCCCTCTGTTCACTTCTTTACACAGTTTGAAAAAAGCAGAGAAAACAACATAACTGTATTATTTTAACCTCCTAGAACCCAAATTCTTCCATGGCTTTATTCATTTCTCTTTGTTATTTGGGCTGATTGGACCTGATGAGTAAAAAATGAGAGAAAAATGATGTCCACATATGAGGACGTTCGCTCAATGTTTTAATCATTTTGATGATTTGCTAAAATGCAACATTTGTCCTGAGAGTAAAAACAAAATGAGAAACAACAATTGTGCCTCTTTGAATGAATGAAATGTGGCTCAGGTGAGATGCTGCTGACAGGTGCAGGAGACGAATGCCTTTGACAAAATAAAAAAAAAAAAAAAATTAAAAAATATGTAAAAAAAAAAAAAAAAAATAATAAATAAAATAAAAAAAAAAAAAATAAATAAATGTAATAAAAATAATAATAAAATAGCAATAATAATAAAATAAAAATATAATAATAAAATAACAATAATATTCTTCGCATTCTAAACTAAAATATTCTAAATTGAACATTTTTGCATTGTTGCTGTTCTTCTAAATATTTGCATTGTGGCCTAGACAACCCACATACGAGGACCCTATGGTCCAAGGAGACTAATTAATAAAGAAATTACACTTAAAGCAACACTATGTAACTTTCTGGAGATGGCACATAACCTGCATGATTCTGATCAGAGACCAGCTCAGTCACCATCACCTCCATCTCTCCGTCTGCTCACTGTTTCTTCTTTGGCGCCTCTATACTCCTCTCTACCCTGCTCCAGGCCAAAAAAAGCCAAGTTTGGATGTTTGTTTTACCCTTATTGGACTTGGCAATAAATAAAAGCCTCAAAACCTGCTCCACTCTGCAAAACGCACCACAGCCAGCCCATTACTTACCCCCTTCGCTCTGCTTGGTTAAGCTGATCTCAGTGCAGCGCTCATGTATTCAAATATGGGTCACGATGCCGGGGGCGACCACTGCGCTCGTGTGGTGTGAAGAGTCAGTCCCCTCCAGGCTACAGTGCGAGCCCGGGTCATTAGAGCGTCCTGCTTACTTCAGCCATCACACGCAACACCGCCCCCTACAGAGCCAGGCCGCAACACCGATCCCTACAGAACCAGGCCGCAACACCGATCCCTACAGAACCCGGCCGCAACAAGGTCAAATCCGAGTCAGACACGGAGCGATGGCGAAAGATGGATGGCACTTAGGAGAGACTGAGATGACCACTCTCTTTGACGCGGGTCTTGTGTCCTTGTCTGCCAGAAGGAAATGAAACCACAGTGATAGTGTTTGTTTTACACGAGAGACACGAGTGAAGTAGTGTAAAAAGCATGTGTATATATGTTATTTATACTTACTTATTTATTTATTTTCTGTTTTAGACTAAAATGGAAAAGGCCCCCAGTTTGATAGTACTGGAAAAGGCTAGTTGGCTAGTTTTGATAACCACAATAATATTTTTTTTATTTTATTTTTTTGTTGTTGTTGTTTTTGTTTTTTGGGTGTTTTTTTTTTTTTTTTTTTTTTATTTTTTTTTTTTTATTTTTTTTTTTTTTTTTTTGGGGGGGGGGGGGGGGGGGGGTATTGGTTGTTTTTTTGTGTTTTTGAATTTTTTTTTTTTTATTTTTTTTTTTTTTTTATTTATTTAGGTTTTTTTTTTTTTTTTTTTGTTTTTGGGGTATTTTTTGTTGTTTTTTCTAAGTTGTTTTTTTTTTGGTTGTTTTTCTGGTTGGTTTTGTTTTTTGTGAGTTTTTTGTTTTGTTTTTTTTTTTTTTGCTGTTTTGGGTTTTTTTGTGGTTGTTTTTGTTTGGTTTTTTTTTTTGGTTATTTTGTTTTGACTTTTTGTGTTTTATTTTTTTTTTTTTATTTTTTTATTTTTTGTCAGACGGAAGATTTTATCCAATCTGGTTTATTTATTTTTCATTAATCAGTTTACAGTCAAAAAATCTTAGAAATCATAGAAATACCAAATATTAGAATGAGTAATAGATGGTTCAAGTGTAATCTCTTAAATCACTGTAAAATATGTAAATCTATTGGACAGTGAAAACCTTTTTGTGGACGTCAGTGACCAGACGATCGGTCTCTAACATTGGTCATTGCGAGTCTCCTTAGAGCCACATAACAAATACAAATCACAGTCAGCTTTTTCAGTCTTTCAGTCGCCAAAACTGAAATCTTAAGAGCGCCACTACACATGCAACTGAGCAGAGACCATCTTTCTAACAGAGATGGATGGATTAGCGAAAATCTTTTAAAATGGGGACAATCCATCATGCACGCTTATTAGGCACACAGCCCGCGTCTTCAAATGGCATTTTCTTATCATATCTGCTGTCACCACTTTCTCCACTACCCCTCCCCGACCCGCCGCCGCCTCCGCCGCTTCCTCCCCCTCCCCCGTCTCACACTCGTCGTCCATGACTTTGCACAAACTCCCATCCACTCAGGTCGTCACGGCAACGTTAATAGGATTAGGAATTGGCTTATGCATATGCACCGTCCCGTGTCTGGGCATTGATGAGCGGACTAGTGCCACCCACAAGTACCAGGCCCTCGGTGCGGCGTGTGATGTGGTGGTTACGGGACGCCACTCGCCCCCCCCTCCCTCAGCGCCGCCGCCTTTAATGTGTCAGATGCTCCCTGGGCTGCTGCTTCTTCACAGACAAGAAGATTAAAGTTTGTCTCCTCGCCACCACTTTGGAAATGTTCCCCGCTTGTACTTGGGTGAACTTTCTTTGCAGTGAAAAGTGTCCTGTTTAGAATCGTTGGTTTCATAATGGGTGGATGAAGAGGATAGATTAAGTGTTTCTCAAACTGTGGTGCAGCATGTGGGGGGCCTCTGCTGTTTTTGTCTCTCTTCATCATCATTACTTACAACCACCTCATGCATGTTTTAGTCAGTTTTAGACCTTGCACCAGCCAAAAAATGCATAATAATCAAGAAAAAAACATATATAAGCCGCATTTTTGGGGGGGAAGAATTTATTTGACAAAATCCAAGACCAAGAACAGACATTTTATCTTTAAATCAAGAATAAAATGGAGAAGAACAGGCTGAATATCAGTACAACATGCTAACGTAACACTTCTATATTTATTCAGCTACATGAAGCACAGACAGAACTGAATAATAAATGAATAATAATAATACATTTTATTTATAGTGCTTTCTTCATTCTATAGAATCTCAGAGCGCTACAATAAAACAAGAACTTTAAACCAACACTAAACTGCTAAATGCTAAAAACATCAACAATAAGCTTCTCTAAATAAAAATTTTTTTAGATTAGCTTTAAAAAAGTTCAGGCTCTGTGTGGCTCTGGGCAGGAGGAACATCTGAACAGAAGCTGTACGGAGCCTCGTGGGGGGACCTGAAGGAGCCACCTGAAGATCTGAGGGTGGCTGGTTCGTTCATGCAAGATATTAACAGTTAATCACAGAACTAAAGCAGAAAAACAACAAGTTTACTCTAGATCTCACTCCAAATCACTAAATCCACTGAATATCCATCCTATGTGTCGCTTCTGAACAACTCCATCAACTCCAGAGGAAGATGAAGCACCGTTTCCTCTTCTGCATCACCAGACTCGGCAGAATAACATTTTGTTTTAGGAAATTATACAGTTTAATAATTTCACATTCAGCCCCGTCCAAACTTAGGTCAAAAAGTGCAATTTATCGTCTTGAAAAATCGTCTCGGTAGTCCTGTGTAAACTCTGAACCGAAACGTGAGAATAAACTTCGTGAAAGATGAAGAAAGTGCAGACAGTGCGGTTTCCGTCCCTCACCTTTCAGACAAGATAAACGTCAAGAATTACCTTGGAACAAAGCTTGAGACGGCTGGTCTTACTCACTTTCAGACAAGATAAAGTCAAATTCATCGCGACACAACGGCTGGTGCACTTTCTTCATCTGATTATTCATTATCATTTGCAATATAAAAATATGATCCAATGCAACAAGACAGAACGTAAATAACACCATTAAAAATAATCAGGAGTTGCATAAACGGCTCCTAATTTGTAAAACAGCAGGAACAACGTGGCCGATAGCCCAGAAGTCCCATATGTTCTTGTATTAGATTTTGAAGTTATAGAGAGTAAACAATAGGCTGAATATAAAGAACAAGAATAACCTTCATATCAAAACACGTTTCATAAAAATGCATTATTCATGTCACATAAAGTCTGCTGCTCCTATATGCTCCAAAGTGGCAAACTTGCAAATAAAATTCAAAAAGTTTGCGTTGGTATCTGTTTAGTTGCAGATGGACTCGAGGTGTGCGGCGTGAAGCACTTAACCACTTAAATGCATGAGGATTGCTGTTTGGATCGATGGTAAAAAGGTCATGTGGTCTGGTCAGGTTAGGATTTAAGTGATTGCCCTTCACGCCTCGCAACCGCCGACTCGCACAGCAGCAAAACAACATCTCAGAAGAAATGTTTTGAACTGCATCCAAGAAAGGGGTCTTAACTTAAATCCGTAAATCTGAAGGTTGCTTGTGGTCGGATCCCCGGGTTTTGACACTGCATACGGACTGTCCCAGAGCAGTACATTTGGCTGTTTAAAAGGTTTTACGACTGAATCTGAGGTTACTGTGAGGTTAAAGATGCATTTGACCCATTTTATGTTTGGTTTTTTTCATAAAATGTTTATTTTGGGAAGAAAATTACAGCATGAAACAAGGATTATTATTCAAAGTCTCTTAAAGGTGCTTTTCATGGACTTGTCATGTTCTTGGTCCCATCCCATTTTGGTAAATTAAAAGAGTAAAAAGAAAAAACACAACTATTTATAAGAACCGGGAGCCAACAAGAAAAACAAAATGAAGTCAGTGTATAGGTAGTGCACAGTAAAATGATAATTCTTCAAACAAAATGGAGAAGTCACAAAAAATCACAAAAAAATCACAAAAAAATCACAAAAAATCACACACAAAAATCACAAAAAATCATCAAAAATCACAAAAAAATCACCAAAAAATCATCAAAAATCACCCAAAAAATCACAAAAAATCACACAAAAAATCACAAAAAAATCACATAAAAAAAGCCCCCAAAAAAATCACACAAAAAAATCACCAAAAAGTCAGTTCTCGTTGGGGTGATAAACTCGATCCACTTCTTCCAAATGTTATAAAATTTGTTCCTTTGGATGTTTATTGTGTAAATTCACTTTTCCATCCTAAATATTTCCGTCCAGCCATTTATTCATGTGAAAAAAAAAAAAAAAAAAAAAAAAAAAATAGAACAAATGAAGAAAGAAATATAAAATAGATAAATACATTTTAAAAAGAAAAATAACATAATTCAATACCTGCATTAATTTTGTTTTTGATTTAAAAAAAAAAAAAAAAAAAAAACTTTGTTAGTGGTAAATTGTTAATGGTCACATTTTTATATAGAGCTTTACATGAAGAAACCTCTCACACATTCACACAGCGGTGCACACAGACACTGGGGACGAGGGGGTGAAGTGTCTGGCCCAAAGACATCTTTAGCGTTCATCTTTAGGAGCTAGAATTGCACCGTCAACCTGTGAGTCAGTGGATCAGCCTCCACCAGTTCTTACTCGCTGGGTGACACGGTTCTGGTCCAAAAGATCGAGCTCTCAGCCATTATAAAGTCACTCATTAATCATCATTTTGGCTGAACATTTTCTGTAAAAACTATTTTACAAAATCCTAACCTCTTTTTAAACGTGTCTTCCAGGATTACGACCTGAGCCAACTGCAGCAGCCCGACACGCTCGAACACGACTCCATCAAACCGGTGGGAATCAGACGGCTGGATGAGCGCCCCCTACACCCCGAACCCCAGTACCCCATGAGGTCGGCCGCCCCTCACCCCGGAGACATCGGAGATTTCATCAACGAGGTAAAGAAAAAACAACATAAAGATTAAAAAAAAACGTGAAGAGAAGCAGCTCGTTCTACTGTAAGACGATGCCAAATCCCAGGAAAACAGGGCAATACGAGACGAGGCGCCGTCACGAACGCTTGGATTTCATTTTCGAGTTGGATGGCTTTCTTATAACAAACCAAATAAACAATTTAGCTCATATGACCGTGTGTGTGTGTGTGTGTGTGTGTGTGTGTGTGTGTGTGTGTGTGTGTGTGTGTGTGTGTGTGTGTGAGAGAGAGAATTGTAGAGAGATTGCAAATCGGATCAAATTAATTATTGGTAGAATGGTTTTCATCTTCCTCCAAGAAAAGTTTGCATATGCTAAAAGGCGGTGAATGATTGGAGATTTTCCCAGTCTTTTTTTTGCTAGTTTTGCGCTTTGCAGTGAATTTGGATGTTTGCCAAGGCGTTTAGGGTGAGAAATAGGCCATTTATATACCATCTATTCGTATAGGTTTGTTCCTCGGGTAAAATATGAAATTAAATTGTACAAGTATAAATCTGCTGTGGTTGCATGGATTTTTGCCCTGCTACTGAGTCGCTTCTGTGTGAGTTTCACTTCACCAAAGGCTCTCGCATGACACTTACAAACTTTAATAGGCGATATTATGTCGTTTAACTCAAATGCAGCCAACGTCAAAGTGCATATGACAGTTTCTCTCAAATCTGACGTCTTGTATTTAAAGTCCCTGTACAGGATTTATTACTGTCGTTGTGTTTCAGCAAATTCAACCTTGCTTCAGTCCAGATAAACTGAAAATATTCTGCCTCCACTAGTTTTTATGAACTGGTTCTGCAGATGGCGAACAACTCCTCCAATAACCGTCCAGGAAGCCTCTTGCTGTGTTAGACATTTAATAGTTTTGATATTTTGTAAAACTGCAACACGCAAGAAAATACATGAATATTACAATCATGCTTAAATATTACTATTAACAAAATGCAGAGCTACACAAAACATACAGCAGCTTATTAAGGTACAGCATGTATATAACACCAGCCCAAAGGAAGCTATAGCTAGCAAAAATGTGCGCAAAACCGCTGATTAGCATGCTAACATTAGCGCCTTTAGCGTCTTTCATTTCAGTTCAAATATACATCGCAATTAAACCAAAGTGCCCACTGCTGCCCCCACGACCCAGCCCTGGATAAGAGGAAGAAAATGGATGGATAATTGTAAAGCATTTTATTGTCCGATAATCAGGAAGAGCACCGTTGGCATGCTAGATTGTTATGAGCCAAAGGAATCAAGAAGGTTTTTATTTTTATGGCTTCGGTTTCTTGTCAAAACTGAAAAACAGGTGGGAAAAAAGCAGAAAGACAAAGTAACAAAGAAAAATGGTGAAAAAAACTAAATTGCTGTGAATAATTAAGATGCTGCAAAACTCTGACAAATATTTACCAGGGCGACTGTGCCACCGAACTGAGTAATAATCAAAAGATCTTGACAAAAATGTATATATTTTGTGTTTTAGTCTAACTTAAACCATCCATCCATCCATTTTCTTCCTCCAGCAGTCTAAGCAGCGACTCCCAGACTTCCCTCACCCCAGACACGTCCTCCAGCTCCTCCAGTGAGACCCCAAGCTTAATGTACTTTTTTAGAATAGTTTATCAAAGCAAGTTCTCAGTCTGTGAATGTTGTTGAACCTGTATTTGACCCGTCTGTTTGCCACATTTGGTTTGAAATCTCTCTATTGAACGTCACTACTTCTAGTTACACGGGAATCCCATTCATTTTAAACGAATTTGGCAAAAGTTGCGCTGCTAAAATCTGATAAAAAGTACCGTGTTTTCCAGAGTACAAGTCGCACCATGAAGAAAATAAATAGAATAAAATAAAATAAAGCAAAAATATATATATATATAATAATACATTAAATAAAACTTAAATAAATAAATAAAAATAAAAAAATAAAAAAAATTAAATACAAATTAAATAAAATAAAAAAAAATAGTAATAAATATATTTCACAAATAAATCACACAAGTTGCACCCCCGACCAAACTATGAAACAAAGTGCGGAAAATATAGGTTGATTTGTTTAAAATATTGAAAAGTTTGTGACCAACAAGTCCACACTGCCTCGATTCTCTGAGAGGCTTTAAAAACGGCTGTAGTCATCGTATAATAACTTATTTCCTGGCAGCCTCATGCAAAATAATAAAAACGTGAATGACGATGGCGGCGACTTCCAGAAACCCGTGAATACAACACCCAAAAACTTTCCATTAAGCCGTACAACTATTCCACCTGTTTAGACATAATTGTTATATTTCTTCCCTGCGACTCCTCTCCCTCCAAAGCCCCACTTCCCGCCGTGTCAGTGTCCAAATTGGAGATGAGAGCACCGTTGCATTGGCTTTCTATGGGAGTGCCCTGCTTTGCCGCGGGCCATCATTGACTCCAGCATGAAGGCAGAATGTAAAATGAAAAGAGCAGTCATGTATTTTTCACTAGCTCCAACAGACAAGAGTTTCAGCAGCATTACAAATGGACTTCTCTGCCCGCTTTTTGTTGGCCGGCGCCCATGTTTTTAGATTAGAAACTATCTCTTTTTTCCATCTTTTCCGCGAGGAGCCTGTTCCGAGCTCTCCTGGGTCAGATACACTTGTTGGGAGCAGACGATTGTGCACAGAAATGTATTACTCATAGGACATTTAATATTAAAATTCTCAGAAATGTTGAATTTTGACCTAGAAATTTGGTTGTCAGGTCTTCACAGGCGGCTCCCGCAGGACATCGACTCTTGATAATATTTGGGATGGTGACTTTGTGTAGTCTTCATGTTCTTGAATTGTCAATCAGTCAAGTATTTATGTACAGCAAAGGCAATTTAATGTTTTATGATCATTGTGTCAAAGCTGCTGTAGATTTGGTTTAGGGTTTTGTGTTATATAGTTTATACGTTACCAGTGAAAAGTTTGAGATCATCTAATTTTTTTCCCTTTATTTTTACAACTAACTGCATTTTATACATATAAAAGACATTGAATATATGAAGCAAGATATATGGATTTATGTAGGAAAGAAAAAAAGTTCAGTAAAACATTTAAATAATTTTTTTTTTTTTTGACAAGCAAAATGTGGCTACTTTGAGGATTTGAATATAATGTATTTTCAAATTATTATTATTATAATTTTATATATTTTATTTATTGTATTTATTTAACTATTTATTTATATTTGTATATGTGTTTTTTATGGAATTATTTTCTTTGCTACATATTTCCATACATTTTACTTTATATATATTTGATGTCTTCTATATTTATCTAAAATGTACAAACTAATTACAAAAAACTAAAAAAAAAAACATTGTACGAGATGGTGTGCTCAAGTTTTGACTGGTAGCGTGTGTATATTTATATTTTATTGTATTGAAAACTCTAAGGACAATTACAATTTCATTAAAAAGAGAAAAAAAAAAAAAACAGCTCTTTTAACCTAATTTTCCAGTTAAAGATTTACCAGGTAACTTTTCTGACTGAGTTTCCACCACCTGCTTGTCTAGATGGAGATGTTTTTTGCTTTTTCTAAAACATTTAACTCTAACTAATGTCCGATTTATTAAATTACACATGTTTTTGGTCTAAAAATCTGATAAACCGTTGAAGCTGCAGCCATCCCTCCACAGATCTGACCCGTAACTCGGCCTGGTGACATGGAATTAGACGAGTTTTGCAGGTGGCCGACGCTCCATCAGAAAATCAGCATAATGCCTCTTTAAGTGTTGGAACGATCGTCCTCACAGTGCATTAGGCGCAGTATAGACTCATTATTCAACCTAAAATCCCAAATAATGACCCATTTGCATCCCGAGCTCGTTCTTGTGAGTGTCGCTAAAACGCAGTCACTTCTACGCTTCTCCCCCAGAATCTGACCTAACTGATCGGGGCGAGCTGCCAGAGGAGAGCGGGGGAGCGTTACGCAGGGGGAGGGGGCTCATTTACATCCAGAAATTGTGCGAAACCCCCCTGAGCAAGTGGCTGTTAATTAAATTACAGAACGGCTAAAACGACATTAGCAAAAAGGACTTTAGCCTCGCAGTCGGACAAACAGGATCTATTGGTTCGTTCCCACAGAGGAGGGGCGGCTTTTTACGGAAATGTTGGCTTGACCCGCTGGCCCGAGGTGGACACGGGGGGGACGGGCGAAGCCAATTTCCGCGCTCCCCTCGTTGGGACGGTTCATTTGGATGTAAATGCGGATGATTTCTGTTGTCATGGATGAGCGGTAAACATCTACAGCCCATTTCCTTCAGCTACAGGAGGCAAAAGAGGACAAACCGTGAATTATTTAGCTTGATTTTATTGCAGTTTTTAAATTTTTCAGAACGTCTCAGCTGCTTAAAGGCGCTGTACCTCATTTTTTTTATATAATTATGTTTATCAGACAGTAAAATAACCAGATGCAAACGGTTCTCAGTGGACTATTTAAAGAGCTGCTTTTACAATATGGCTTTGTCCGAATGTCCTCACTACTCCCTACAGGGGGCACTATTTGAGGGTAGTGGCATTAGTGGTCTCTAACTGGTTAATATAGCCCACAATGCATTGCAAAAGTCAGAAAAACGACAGTGGGCAGCGACAGGTCTTAACTTGGACACAACACGACTGAATGACACAGACGGAAGCGCTGGTTTATCACTAATTATGAATAAAAAACTCTTAAATAAACCGTTGCTATGTAAAGTCGCTAGCATTAGCCGCTTACCTTAGCTCGAGCTGTTAAAAGTGCGATAATTTCCACATCTTTGACAAAAAACTTAAGTAATTCAATCCAGTTACGTGAGATGAGATGCAGCTTGACAAAACCTTATGTAGTTCTTACTGGTTTATAAATATTTGTGTGCCAATTTGATCATTATTTATGGCAGAAATAAAGTTTTTTCTGAGTTTAGCTGACTGTCTTTCACCCTTTTTCGTCTTTAATTAGACTTGGAGGATTATTTTTAGGTCTGTGTTACAGTGAAACGTGATGTTATTCAGGTTATAGAAGTAGAATCGCTTCAATTTGTACTAAAAAATACTTCCTGATCAATTGGGGCAGTTTTGGAGAAGTGAGGGCCAAGAAAAATTGTTCTGCGGGCCGCATTTGGCCCCTGGGCCGTAGTTTGGACAGTCCTGGGTTAGGGGATAGGGACACAGCTGAAGTTTTGACTGGGGCGAGACAAATACAAGAAAATGAGTTCCAAGGCCTTTAAGTGTGTAGCTTGTCAGAAAATAAAACATACTACAGCCTCTTAAATAAACTGCTTGAATTTGCTGCAAGAGACAAAACTATTTCAGTCTGTTGTGCAACTGAAAACATTTTTGTTCAGTTTTATAAACATGGGCGACCTCTTTCTCCTCTTAAATTGAAGAGTTTTCCAGTAACCTTGAAAAGCTTTATACATTATATGTAGAGTGCACTTCTGTGAACTAATCGAGCGACGTTTAAGTGCAGGAAAAAGTCTGTGTAAAAGGAACATGTGATATTTGTTCACTCGAAAGAATTCACAAGAAAAAAAAAAAATTTAAATTGAAATGTTTTGTCTGTTTATTTATTAATTAATTATTTTTTATTTATTCACTTATTTTATATGTATTTATTTATTTATTATTAATTTATTTATATTTGTATTTATTTATTTATCTACTTATCTATTTATTTTTGAATAAGTTTGATATATAAAAAAAATAAAATAAAATAAATAATACAGTTTATTTCTATAGCACTTTAACAGTTAATAAGAGCCTTACAGACCCACACACACAATAAAACAGAAAAGCAATAACACACAGATCCCATTTGACACATTAAATACAATAAATCAATCAGTACTTGCCCGAATAAATGATTTAAAGTTGGTTTTACAAGGGCTGAGGCGTTTTTATATTATTTTTCAGAGCTCAAGGGGCAGTGAGTTCCATAGATAAATGTCTTTTAATAGAACAAAAGCCAAATTATCCTATAGGGAAGTGCAAAAATATCGAAATATTGATAAATAATACTGCTTAATTTAATGACACAGTATTGATATCATGGGCTGCTGTATCGATATATTTTTTTGTATATTTTATGAAATTATTCTATCACAGCTCTACAATTGTGTGGCTTTTTTAGAGGAAAGAAACTTGTTCATGGAGAATATTTGACACTGATGATTCAAACAGGTGTATTTCATATTATTATATAAACTTTTGTGATTTAGTCGATATGTTGTGCGATCCTTTAGAGCCGTTAAAACTGCACATGTCTCTGTTATATGTAAATGTGGAGCTTGTATAAACTGTGGATGAATAATATCGACCAATGGAACAGTTTGATGTTCTTCTCGGTGGTCACGTGCACAAAAAAATGGAAGATAAATGCACCATTAATGTTTATTTTTTGTGAAAATGTGGCTGATTAAGGGTCACGAAAGCCTAAATTTTCCACTGAATCATATCGAATCGATTTGAAATATATCGTATTTTATCAAATCGAAAAAGTTCTGTATAGAGGTATTGGCAAAATCCTAATGATACCCAGCCTTACTGTCCGAATATAAAACAAAATACAGGACAAAAACATGAAAAACTCGAGCTCTGAACTCCGATCCATCCATCATCTCCTCGTGATAAGAGCACAGATCGTTCGTTCATCTTGGCGTCTCCATTGTGATCAGATCTTCATAATTAACTCACCTCACGAGCGCTTTGACTGTAAACGGGAGGAGCTGCAACCAACTCCCAAGATCATTCCTCTAATTGTAATAAACGATCCATCTGTCATATTTCCAATGAAAACGATCAGCCCAAAGCAAAGACTAAACGAAAGCTAACAAGGGGAAAATAATCGCTAAGTGCCCCTGCGTTTTTATTTAATTTAATTCCATCTATTATTTTATTCAAGCGCATTTTGGCGGCCGCGAGGAAACGATGAATCTTTGACAAAGTTCCCGTTGAGCAAAGGTCTGGTGGCTCTGGCTCGTCTTTTAGCCCATCTATTATTTGTGAGGTGTCTTCAGTTGTCGAAATAAAGAGTAGCAGGAAAAACCAGGCTGGCTTCCAAAGTGGTTCCTTGGCCAAAACACATCTCAACTTCGAGATTAGCAATCCATCATCTCTCCAAGGTCTAGATATGGAATGAGGCTGGGAATCGATGGCGATCCATAAGGGGCATCTAGCGACACGTGGAGGACTTCTGGGAATGTCGAAGCAGATTGTAAAGATGGAGCTGGAGACGTGTGCGCGCTCTGGTTAGATAGTTAACCTAAGTGTTACATTCTTGGTGCGACTTTAAATGAAATGATGAAGTCATACGCTGGGTCAACCCATCGAAATCTCACATAGCAATATTTAAACTTACGCATTTTAGTTTGATTAAATTCTGTGTTGGCGTAAAAAATTGTGATTACATGGATTTTTTGTCACCCAAATTTTATGGAATTTTTTTATTTCTTTATTATATCTATATCATAGACTGTATATGTGGCTCCAGTTCACTTTCTATTGAAAAACTGTGGCCCCTCTCTCTGTAACTGCCGCTGTCAGACTTGTCATTTTGGTCTTAAATGTTCGTATTAACCCTCTCTACATGATCCAGGTGTTTTTTTTTTTCCACTATTGTGTCTGTAAATCAAATATGAATAATGAAGTCATGAGCTGGGCCAACTGGCAAATCTCGCATAGCAACATTTTAAACATACTCAATTTATTTTTATTAAATTCCGTGTTGGCAGAAAAATTGTGCTTAAATTGATTTTTTATCTCCAAATTTTATGGATTTTTTTTTTCTTTATTATGAGCACAGACAGGACATTGACTCTGGCTCCAGTTCACTTTCTATTGAACAACTCCGGCCCCTCTCTCTGTAACTGCTGCTGTCAGACTCGTCATTTTGGTTTTAAATGTTCGTATTAACCCTCTACGTGATCCTGGGGGTTTTATTTCACTGTTGTGTCTGTAAATCAAGATATAAACATTAATAACAGACAAATCGGGCGCCTTCTTTACCTGAAGTCGCTACATGACCAGTCACACAGACAGTGGCTCCCTCTTTTCTAGGAGAAACTAAAACTACAAATTTGAGATGATAGTTTAAATAAAGAGCTTAAAGGGCACATATTACGCTAATGTTTGATTCTTTTGTGGTGTTTCTTTATCACAGACATGCCTCACGCTAGTGTTAGCAACAGGTTTGATTGCATTGCTAATGCGCCCGCTCCGAGCTAAAACAGCAGTGCGGATGGAAAGGGGCGTTACCTTCAACAGCCTCGCTCCCGATTGGCTCTTTGGTTGCTATGATACTCACAGTTGAAACTCCAAATATGGAACTTGTCTCCAAATTAGCCGCTAACTGCTCTAGCCTCGATGAGCTTCGTTTGACTGGAGCCGAACGCTGTGGGTGACGTCACACTCACTTAGTCCACTTCTTTTTACAGTCTGTGATTATGATTATTCACGCTGCGCTCCACAAGGTTAAGAGCGTGGTTGAGCTCGTGAAGCACTCAAGCCCCACATGAACCACTGTTTTTGTCTTTTGGTAAATTGTCCTTGAAATTAGACAATACATGACATGCTCTGTGAAATGTCGCTTTGGTTCAGATAAACATTTGACAGGTTTGATTAGTTTGACTCATGAACAGAAATACAGCGTGGCCCAAAAGTCACTGACACTTTTAAATCTTCAGTAGCTCCTTTAATTCTTAAGTTGGACTCACCAAATTTTAGCAGTAGATAAACTGAACCTTCCCAGATTTTTGGCAATACGTGCAGTTATAATTGTTCACTTACACTTGAACTTATCACGACTTAAACTAGAGGAAGTGTCCACCATTTTGGGTTTGTCTCTGAACAGCCTGATCCAACACACTTTACAGAACATTTAAAACATTTCCGGTTTATGTCTCTTATTTGATCCTCGATATTATGTTTTAAGTCGTTTATTGTCTGAGGTTTAATCACAAACACCTTTTCTTTAAGATAGACCCACAGGAAGAAATGGGGACGAGTCAGGTCTGTGGAGATCACATACTGCCCCCTGTGGTTTCTGAATTTGACCCATGTGACTCAAAGTCCCACTGTACAATGAGGGTTCGTTCCTCGTGCTGTATTTGCTCAGATTAATGTCGGAAGGGTCGTTCTAAATGCTCTGAAAAAATAAAAAAAATATTTAGAAACAAAAGAGTCATGGATTTTGTTCAGCTGTCACCATGTATATTTTTTAAAATTTACAAGATGCATCAATATTGCTACTAATTTCCAACACAATCATCTCTTTTTGGACTGTAAAGGCCTGTTTCTTAAATTAAAACACACCCCAAGTCTGTTATTTTCCATAGAGGTCTGTGACAACTATCTCAAGAATGAATCGTGGGCTTTCCGAGTGTTCCGCAGGGAGGGATTCCGGTCGCACAATTCCTCTTTTAACCAACACTCAATCTCTGCTTTTAATCACGGAGCGGATAATCCCACATCCCAGAAATATCAGGAGAAATCTCAGGACAAATTGACGTAAACACTCAATCCATCTTAATCCGGTCCAAGGATCCAGAGATTAGCCTTGTGTTTTAGCTTGTTTCATTACCGGACATTCGTAATCCTGTATGTAACCTGCTTTTCCTCCTTCTTCTTCTGTCGTTTAGGGTCTCAAAGCAGCAGACAACGACCCCACGGCGCCCCCTTACGACTCCCTGCTAGTTTTCGACTACGAGGGCAGCGGTTCGACAGCCGGCTCTCTCAGCTCTCTCAACTCGTCGAGCAGCGGAGGAGATCAGGATTACGATTACCTCAACGACTGGGGCCCGCGTTTCCGGAAATTGGCGGACATGTACGGAGGCAGCGACGACTAGCATGGAGACTCTCGCTTAAGCCACTCCTCCCGGAAGAAAGATGAAGAATTTTTAAAAACGGTGGATTGATTTTTGTTTTTTCTCTGGAATGGACAGCTTCTGATGAATCCCTCAAGAACGTGACGGGAACTGTGAAAAAAAAGAAAAAGAAAATTCCGAACTTTTCCAAAACTAGGCTTATTGTTGTAGTCTCTGCATACATAGCTTGTTGAAAGCTTAGGCAAATAGTCCCCCCTTGGAGTTTTTCGGGGAGGTAAAGAGAACGATGGTGGACTGTCGCCGCGAGGATTGTTGAATGAATGGTACTGAATGCGCTCAGTTACACTTGAATTTCACAGTACAGAAGCACTGGGATATAATGTGCCTTTTTGTACATTTCTTTGGAGCTAAAATGGTTAGTTTTATGTTCAAGGCTTTAACTGTACTTTTATTTTGGTGACACAACGCTCCGGTTTGTCAAGGATTATTTAAACCACATGAAGGAAAGAGCAGCACTGTACAATACGCTAGACTTGTAGAAGTTTTTCACTAAAAATAATTATGCAGCTGGTTGCAAATAAAGGGAGTTTTGATTACTTTTGTAGCATTTTTTTTCTTTCATTTTCTTTTTGAAGTGAAAGTGGTATTTTACAAAATCTACAAAAAAACTGTTTCGGTCTGCGTACACTTCATTTGCCTTAGTCATCCTCTGAAACTTTTAATTCACTGTAAAAAGACGTGTAAATAATGTTTTTTTTTCCTTTTTCTTTTTGATGTAGTATATGAACAAGTGCAAAAAGTTCCAAATCCTGTAAATGTTTAATTTGGACTGAAAATTTCAAAGTTTTTTGCATGTTTTTATCTTTTCATGACAACACGTAAGAACTGTTGTTTCCCAAAATTTATTTACTAAGTGAAAAAATAAACATCTGGGTGACATGTGTAGAAGTTAAGGAGTTTTTTTGTATAAAATGATAAAAAGTACGCCAATAAAAAGATGAAAATAGTGATCTTGTCAGCACAACTGTTGAATTTGTACCAAAAAGGTGAAGGACGTCAGCTTTAAGACTGGATTCAAGCCTTGTGGATGTGTACTGGAAAACTAATGCTACATCTCTGACCCAACCACCCCAATAAATGCTAATTTTGGAGCTAAAATTCTGCCTCATTTATTCTTTCGTTCCTGTACAAGTTGGTGTTGCTTCCAAGGCTTAATTTAATTACCTAGTCCACCATCTATCTCCAAGAACAATAGTTTTAATAAAAGGGTACATTACCGCAGGGGAGTATAAATTATAGGCAGCGATATTTGTTTTGCTGTTTGTGCCGAAGGTGATGTGGAAGTCGTAGATGAAAAGTGAATCTGTCCCTAAACAAATACGGCTCATACTTAATATTTGACCTACTGAGCGTTTCCGTCTTTACTAGGCCTAAACAGGGTTGGTTAATCTGTGTATGTCAATGTCAATTTACATTTTGGGCAGTAATATCCAGGTCACACTCGCCCTCTAACCCGAAGGCGGTTGGTACAATCCGACTCTGGCACATACTGTCGCAGAATACTTCACCCTCCTGTGACAGCGACAGGGGTTTAACTGGACACAACACGACTGAATGACGCAGATAGAAGCGCTGGTTTATCACTGATTATGAATAAAAAAGTCTTAAATAAACCGTTGATGTGTAAAGTCGCTAGCATTAGCCGCTTACCTTAGCTCGAACTGTTAAAAGTGCGATAATTTACACATTTCTGACAAAAAACTGTAATAATTCAATCGAGTTACGTGAGATGAGATGCAGCTTGACAAAACCTTATGTAGTTCTTATGGTTTATAAATATTTGTGTGCCAATTTGATCATTATTTATGGCAGAAAAAGTTTTATCTGAGTTTAGCTGACTGTTTTTCACCCTTTAATTAGACTTTGAAGATTATTTTTAGGTCTGTGTCACAGTGAAACGTGATGTTATTCAGTTTATAGAAGTAGAATCGCTTCAATTTGTACTAAAAAATACTTTCTGATCAATTGGAGCAGGTTTGGAGGAGACGTGAGGGACCAAAAAAATTGGTCTGCGGGCTGCATTTTGGCCCCTGGGCCGTAGTTTGGACAGTCCTGGATTAGGAGATAGGGACACAGCTGAAGTTTTTACTGGGGCAAGACAAATACAAGAAAATTAGTTCCAAGTTTAAGTGTGTGAGTCGCATGAGAGAGACTCGCCAGGAAGAGCCAGGAAAACATAACATTTCCGTAGAATTTAATCTGCATTTGGCCATAAACAATGAGCTGTTTAGAGAGAAAAAAAAAAAAGGTCTGTAAAGATGCAGTACACGTATTTGTCCACCAAATGGCGCTGTGATTGTACTGATGCACTGCTCTGCACCACTGAAGAAACGTGACCTCCTGTTTAGAACTTTGAGATAACTTATAGATCAGTGGTCACCAACTTTTCCAGCCAAAGATCGAAACGCTCGGTCTGAGAGCAGCGTAAGAGCTGCCAACGGGAATGAAAATACTTCGGCTCTTCAGAAAGATGAATTCTCACAGTTTTTTTTGTGAGTTTTGAGAATCTCATGAGTCGTGGTGGTGCAGAAACTCACCAGTCACAGGCAGCTCTGAGGTTTGAGCAGAATCCAGCGCCGAACGAACCAAAACGAACATGGCGACGCAGACAGATGTACTTCAGCTGATTTTAGCCACGCCCTTTGTGCGTCTGTGGACAGAGAAGATGCATGTGCTTTTCTCTCAACTGGATTTAATGAAAGTTTGATTTTTTCGGCTTGTGGCACTTTGACCAGTCAGTGTGATGTATTGTAGAACGCCCCGATCATTGGTTCCGATCGTTTTCAGCGAGAGTCGTCTCACATTGATGGCGTCTATTCAGAGGTTTGTACATGAGCTGAGAGCCACAAAACAAAACACCAGCAGCATTTAGAACATTTATATTGTGTCATGTGACGCTGCCTTATTTTTACTAGTGACGGTGAGATGACGCCCCATGAAGCATCGATACTTTCAGCCAACTGTAATCGGTTTGTACCCACTCATAAGGATTCATTTACTCTATAGCGCCATCAAGAGGTCAATAAAATGTACAAAACCAGTGACAGGACGACAGTGAAACACATTAGAAATAGAAGTGCACTGGTGTTACTTGTAGTCGTGCTTCTAATTAAATAAAGAGAATTAAACCCCAATATTTTTCATTCGTTTTTGTTTTTTTTAAAGTAGTTTCAAGACTCAGGACTAATGCGGTTCTGCTTTTTTTGTGAGAATTTCTCCTGCTTTGGAAAAAACTCGTCTCACAGGCCCAGATGAAGCTGGAGTCACAGGTTCATGACAGTGTGAAACATCTGGAAACTTATTTCTTTTCTTTCTCCTGCAGTGGCTCCTCCCTCATTTTATAATTACTATATAAGACAAACCTTGTTGGGAGAGATCGAGTACAAAGTACTTCCTACGAGGAGAAAACTTTCTTTTTGTCGCTGGTTCTATCTTTTAAACACTCGCAGATAAAAACCAAACACAAGACGTGGGTCGACTCCAGTGAGTTTCTCTGTGTCTTATATTTCAAATGACACACGGTTCATGAGTCAAACCAGCAAAACACTTCAGAATCAGTCACGTGGTTCTTCAGGAAGGTTCGAACATCATCAAACCACACTCCAAACCACACTTCATCTGGATTTTTACTGATTACTCGACACAGACTGTAATATCACTCATTTTTTCACATTACAGATTCATTTTTTTGTAATTTAACCGTTTTCTGAGAACTCAAACACTCACACTGCAAGAAAAAAATGTGCAATTGCAAAACTTACAATGTGCAAACACCCAGAATAGTGCAAACTTAACAAAACAGCAATAAGAGAGTTGTATGAAAAGTTTAACGAGGGGAGTTTTCATTCTGAACCTCGGTGTGACGCTCAGACTGAACTTCCTCTGTGATACTTTCAGTTTGGTTTCTAGTGGCAGACAGTTAATCTGAGACAATCTGTGAGGGGCCCGTCAGTCAGACTCTTTCTGTTCTCGGATCTGATGATTTTCATTTGTGAAAAGGCCACGTTACACAGACGAACCACAGTAAATACTCTGTTTAGTGAGAAAGACGAGGACACGTCACTGTCCCTGGATCTGGCTCTAAGCTCAATGTCACTGTGCAAGTCAATCATTTCCAAATCCACTTGGCAAGAAAATATATCTGAAATGTAGCTGCTACTTGCTCAACGTCAATGACCATAACTGGATTTGACACAGACGCAGTGATATTTTCCCCAGCGCTCGACGGCAGAGCTGCTCCAGGTGAAAAGATCGACATCGACAGGCTGGTGACCCCTGTGTCGACCCTGTACTTTTTTGGGGGAGTTGCAGACACATTTTAAAGTAAACATAAGTAATTATACAAGTTTTTCAGATAATTGTGCAGATATAAAAACGTGGTATGTTGTTATTTTGTGAGAACCAGTATTTATGAGCTCAGAGCACAAAGAAACGGCCTCGTCCAGTGTCTGACTGAGGCGTGTTTCACTGAAGCTGCAGCTCGTGGCTCTGTGTCTGAATCTGCGGCGTGATTATTGTCAGAGAGACACAGAAATCCAGAAACAACAGCACCACTGACCAAAGAGGCAAAGAATAAACGACAAACGCTTTGAGAATGTGGAAAAATCTGATTCATTATTGATATTTTGTGGACATGAAGTTGCTTTACACAGGAGCTGCTGCATCAAAAATCACTATTTGGCACTTTATATATATATATTATTATCAAAAACTGTGATACAGAGATGAGCGACTTTCTAAAAATGTGTTTTTTCAAAGTACTTAGTCGTTTGGTTACAGTAAAAATGTTGCATATTGTGACACACCAGCTGCTCTGTACGGCTCCGGAGCCACGTACGGCTCCTTCATCCTTATACTGCAGCTCTGCGAAGCTTGGGAAAAGCATTTAACTGAAGTGCATTTTTTGTAGCTTAATTTGGATGTTATGTTTTGACTTCCCTCACCCCAGACACGTCCTCCAGCTCCTCTGGTGAGACCCCAAGGTGTTCCCAGGCCAGAGAGACATAGTCCCTCCAGCGTGTCCTGGGTCTTCCCCGGGGCCTCCTCCTGGTGGGACATGCCCAGAACACCTCCCCCAGGGAATTTTATTATTTTTCGTTGCTCAAAATAAGCGTCACACTGGTGGAGGTTTGTTAAAAACACACAGCGCTCAGGCCTCACAGACACAGCTCCGTCCTGTGGAAAGATGAAAGTGACTTCAGCCCTGACTCAGAGGGTCAGAGGGTCAGAGGGTCAGAGGGTCAGAGGGTCAGAGGGTCAGAGGGTCAGAGGGTCAGGACCAGACGTCTCTGTGGAACTTCATGGATTTCAGAAGAAACACACTGTAGTTGTTCATACAGTGTGTAAAGGGAAAAAAATATATATATACAGTGTTATTTTTCTGTGGAAACCAGGTCCAGATGGCTGCATGGGGGTCAAAGGTCATTGACCCCTGGTTTAATAAACAGAGATATAATATTATATAGATTTAATAATAGTTAATTATAATGAAAACTACTATAACAGGAGTTTATGATGGAAATAGAGCAGAAATAAAGTCTGATCCGCAGCATCAAATATTATCAGTGACGACTGTGGCCACGGGGCTGATGGGACCAATAGAGAGTTATTAAAAAGATGGAAATATATTATTTATTTATTGATCTATTTTTGTTTTATTTACTATGATTATTTGTCATGTTGTATATTGGTTGGTACTTGTATAAACTTGAGTGTGTTTGTGTACTTTTTGGGAGCTGTGCCTGATCTGTGTGTAAGAATGTGTTAATCTTACTGTTTTGTAACAGTTTTGTTCCTGGCGCCACCTGCAGGAGAGGGGGTGGGGGGTGGGCCGGATATTAATTTAAAAAAAAAGCAACTATCCTACGTTATTAAACCAATTATTAATAATGATTGACCCAAAACAGAACAAAAGCATGAATAAATTTCTATGTAAATAAAAAAACTCAAACACTGTAATACAACTTTTTTTTTTTTTTTTTAATGCTTTATTGTTTTTGTGCAGAACAGTTCGGGGGCTGAGGGTCTAGACTCGCAGCAGCCTCCTGTACCACTTCCTCCTTTTCTTCTCCAGCTCCTGCTCCAGTGCTCGACTCATCTCCTCCAGCAGGGAGCGCTGTTCTTCTGTGGTCTTCAGCTTCTGCTCTAACACGCTGCACCTCTCCTCCAGCAGGGAGCGCTGTTCTTCTGTGGTCTTCAGCTTCTGCTCTAACACGCTGCACCTCTCAACCTGCAGGGAGCGCTCTTCTCTCAGCTCGTCGCAGGTCTTTAAAACAGTCGTCTTTTCGTCCTGTAGTTCAGTTGTGTTTTGTTTTTCCTGTTCTACCTGCTGCTGTAGCGCATTGTTCCTTTCGATCAGCAGGGAGCGCTCTACCTCTGCACTCCTCACCTCCTGATCTAACGCATTGGCTCGCTCCTCCAGCAGGGAGCGCTCTCCTTCTGACCTCTTCAGTATTTCCTTCAGCTCCTCGCAGGTCTTCAAGATGGCGTCCTTCTCCTCCTCCGTCTTTCGGACCTGTGCCTCTTTGTCTTGGATTTGCTGGAGCATCTGGACCATCTGCTCAGCCTCTTCTTTTTGTTTTATTTCCAGTTCATTATAAAACTGAACCAGAGCCGACATGTCACTTTTAAGGTCTGACAGAGCTCGCTCCAGCTCAGAGTACTGCTCCATCAGCTGTGTGTTCTCCAACGATTTTTCCTGCAGTTTGGATGTCAGATCAGCAGTGTCCTGAAGGAAACTCTGCTTTTCCATGTCCCATTCTTTAGATTTTTGGCAGGAATCTTCTCGAATTTCCTCCAACATTTGTTTCATCTCCTTGACCTGGTTCTGCTGCATCTCAATATCTTCATCTTTGGTCTGAAGCTGGTGTTTCTGCTCATCTGACTGGTCTCTAAGTGCTTCTCGTTCCTCCTTCACTTGATCCAGTTCAGTTTGGAGTTCTTGGATGGTTCTGTCCTTTCTCTCCATTTGAGAGTTATGAGCTTCGATAATCAGCTTAGTTTTCCTCAGAGTCTTTAACTTGTCCTCCTCCTGCTTTTCCATAAGCTGGTTTATCTGTCCATCTTTGAGCTGAATCGCACATTTCAGTTCCTCAGACTCTCTCAGTAAAAGTCCATTCTGCTCCTTCACTTTGTCCAGCTCAGTTTGGAGTTCTTGGGTCGTTCTGTCCTTTCTCTCCATCTGAGTGTTATGATCTAGAATAATCATCTCTGTTTTCCTCAGTAGCTTTAACTTCTCCTCCTGGTGCTGTTCTCTGTCTTTTTCTCTAAGCTTCCTGAGATCTTTCAGTTTTTGGAGCAGATGTTTTTCTTTGGTGTCTAAAGCGCGAGCAGCTTTATGGGCCATTTCAAGCTGTGACATAACTAAAGCCATGCCCCGCTCGTCTTCCTCCTTGGACCTCTTGTAGTTTTGAGGTCCTAACTCCTCCCTCTCCAACTCCTCAAGAGTTAGAAAGGTTTGGTCCACCTTTTCAGATGCTCCAGAGGTCTGGTCTGGATCGGTGGATGATTTCACCGGCTCCTCGAGTTGTAGCATGACTGAGGACCTGCCCCGCTTGTCTTCTTCGTTAGACCTCTGTTGGTTTTGAGGATCTAACTGCTCCAACTCCTCAAAAGATGGAGACAGACCTTCCTCAAGAGGGTCTGGATCGGAGGATGTTATCCCCAGCTCCTCCATCAGGTTGAAGTCCTCACTGTAGAGGCGTTCGTCGTCTTCAGGAGTAAAGTCGCACCAGTTTTTGGACATGTTTGCTGCTCTGAGTTCGTTTGCTGCGTGTTCGTTCGAGTGTTGAGTTGAAGTGAGATTTTACAGGGTTTGTGCTCATAAACTTACAAATACAATGTGTGTCATAAAGAGATAGAATGTTCTGATGTCACGTCGTCAGGTGATGTCACGTCGTCAGGTGATGTCACGTCGTCAGGTGATGTCACATAGAACAATTCCATATATGGGCATGAGTGTGTTGCTATAGTTACATATAAATACCAATATATCACTTATTTAGTAATATAATTGTTTATTAAAGCAGAACTAAGTCACATATTTACCACATTAAACGTCTTTGTAAATCCATGTGATGCTTAAATATGTATTTTTGGGGTTTGAAGCGTCTCCAGCTGTTTTCTCTGCAGAAAACCAGACTTGAAAACCTGGATTTTATCGAAATATTTGGAAATATGTTTCTTTTTATGTGATCAAACTGCCTTATTTCAATACAAAAAGTAAAGAGAAAAATAAACTAACACTTCTGACAGTGTATTCTCATACAGAGCCTACAGGGGGAGCTCTATTAAGTAAAAAGTCTTTAAGATCTTTCATCATGGATCAAATCTATTATTAATCTTAAATGCAACAAGAGGAGCTGCAGAAGTAACAATAATCACATCAAAATCACAATATGAATAAACACAAAATGCAAAAGGTGAAATTATTTAACATATATAATAAAATGTCCACTCCTCCATCTTTTTACAGTTTTAAATTTTAAAAAAGTCTCAGTGCTTCTGGATGGAGAATATTTAAGGGTGAATTCAGTTCAGCTTTTTACACTTTTTGTTTCTATGTTATTTATGTATTTGGTCCTGACAGGTTCATTAAAAGTGTCTAATGTCGGACGTCTGAGGAACTAAACACACAAGAGTCGTGGCATTCTTAAAAAAAGTTAAAATTACTCCAGAAACTCACGTGTCCAGAGGGAAACACAAAGAAACGAGACTGAGCCGGACACGTCTGTTTCTCCAGTTATGACCAGAATAAACAGGAGCTGCTCTTCTAATGAATAAAAACACAACTTTTACACCCAAACCCCGACAGGACGACCCAGAGAGCAGATTTATCTTAATTCATGGGACAAGTTTAGAAAGTGGAATATTGACCTCTGACTTTTCAAACGAGGAAATCAAACTCCAGACCAGAAATCAGAGTAAAATAAAGTAAAAACTGTGAAGATCATAAAGGTTATTAGTGTAAAACAGGAGTCGACAACCAGGAAAATAAATTATAAATATTTTATTGAAGTGAATTTTATTTATTTTTTATTATAGTTTAAATTGGAAGATTATTGTGATTTTAAAATATTAAAATTTAATTATATTTTATTATTTTTCGTTGCTCAAAATAAGCATCACACTGGTGGAACTCTGTTAAAAAAATAAATCTTTATTAGATCAAAAAGTGTTGGTGGCTCCCAGTTTTTTTTTTTTTTGTGAATCTTGGTCCAAATGGCTCTCTGGGGGTCAAAGGTCACGGTCCCTGCTTTAGACTGACCTCACATGACACGTGCTCTGGACTAATACTGGAAACATTTGAAATTGTGAAAAAGTTTGTGTTTGTGAGTTTTTGTGGACTGTGTGTGACACGTTTAGTCGCCATAAAAACTCACTTTTGTTCATGTCACTTTAATAAAACGAAAAACACCCAAAACACGTCGGCCATTTTGTTTAACCTCCCGACGTCCTCATGTGTGGACGACACATTCTGGGTCGTCTAGGCACATTTTTAGAAGAAGAAGAACAGCAACAATGGAAAAATGTTCGATTTAGAAGATTTTTAAGAGTTTAGACAGTCCAGAATATTTAAATTTTTTGTATTTTTTGTAAAGTCACATGTCGGCTCCTGTCTGCAGCTCTTCACATGAGACACATTGATCCAAGAGGCACAAATGTTGTTTCTTATTCTGTTTTTACTCAGGACAAATTCAGGCTCTTAATAGTTTTTGCAAATCTTTATTCAAATGTTCATCAAAATCATTCAAAAGTAGAACGGACGTCCTCACATGTGGACATCATTTTTCTCGGGTCCAATCAGCCCAAATCACAAAGAAATAAACCGTGGAAGAGCTCGGGTTTCAGGAGGTGAACGAGTTTGATCAGAGCTTTATGGAAAAAGTGAAGCTTCAACGAGCATCATTTTGAGAGACTTGACAAAAATGTGTCTTCAAATGTTTTTTTCACCTAAACACAGAGAGAAACATGCAAACTCCACACAGAAAAACACGGAAAGCAGCGGAGATGAACCTGGAAACTGCGGCACATGTGAGACACTCGACCGTTAGAATAATCTCAGTGTATTTTATGTTTGGTTTTATTTTGTGTTGTTGGTTTGTAGCTCGACTCCGGAGCTTTAGTCTCGTCTCGTGGAGCTTTAGTCTCGTCTCGTGGAGCTTTAGTCTCGTCTCGTGGAGCTTTAGTCTCGTCTCGTGGAGCTTTAGTCTCGTCTCGTGGAGCTTTAGTCTCGTCTCGTGGAGCTTTAGTCTCGTCTCGTGGAGCTTTAGTCTCGTCTCGTGGAGCTTTAGCTTTGGAGTCTAGTCTCGTCTCGTGGAGCTTTAGTCTCGTCTCGTGGAGCTTTAGTCTCGTCTCGTGGAGCTTTAGTCTCGTCTCGTGGAGCTTTAGTCTCGTCTCGTGGAGCTTTAGTCTCGTCTCGTGGAGCTTTAGTCTCGTCTCGTGGAGCTTTAGTCTCGTCTCGTGGAGCTTTAGTCTCGTCTCGTGGAGCTTTAGTCTCGTCTCGTGGACCTCCGCCGCTCTGTGACGAGACAGATTTCACATGGAAGTCACCTGGAGTCAGTCACGTGACCCTCACCTGCTTTAACCTTTGTACTTTTGGACGTGTACCTCACATTCGCCGCTGTTGTAGCTCAGTCGCACAGATCTGGACTCACCTTGTTAATTCGAGCAAATTAGATGTTGCTTTTCCAAGACTTTGCACAGAAAGAACGACGCCTGTGAGACCGGCCAGCGGAGCGTGGACCTGGCTTCTTTCGTTTTGCCTGTGCTATAACTGTTAGCTCTGTTTTGCTAATCACTTCCACATCCTCGTAGCGCCGTCGCCGACACATCTGGACACGAGTGGAATCTGATCGTTCCCATCAGCAGCACATCGCCACATCAGACAAAGATTCTCGTCCTTAACTGAAGAATAAAATGAAACTTTGACTGATTTATTCCTAAAATCCAGTATTTCTCTGTCAGTAGAAAAAGAGCAGGAGGTGGTGAAGTGACAGAAGTACATAGGAAGAGGAGGAGTAGTTGTTTTCTTTATCATTGAAGCGCAGTTGTGCAAAAAGAACAAAAGGAGCAGATATGAACTCTAAACCTTTGTTCCAACATCTGTCGGTTTGCTCCACAAATCCGGATTGTCTTTTTGCTGCGTTTGTTTCTTATGTTACAGAGTTTAGACTGAGCGTTTCTAGCAGCTCTTTAATGTTTTCTCTTAACAAGCAGCGATATTTGTGTCTGTGCTGCACTTTACACCAGAGAGAAGCTGTAACTGTAGCCACGGCTGCCCCGGGGTCACTGAGCGAGAGGGGGAGGAGCCAATCTGTGCCTCATCATTCATCACGTCACATGTTCAGACTGAGCAGTGACGGTGAGGTGTTTTGCCCCATGACACAACAACAGTTTCCACTAGAGCCGATTATTCTCTCTGTTTCTTGTCTGTAAAACCCCTCACCTCACACTTTATACACTTTTCTCACACAGGCATTAACATTTTCTCACATTTCTCTCTCGTTTAAACACAAAGTTCAAACCTTCGTCGGTGCCTTTCATCGTTTCATCGGCATTGTGGGTTTTGTGAGAGTAAACTTGTGGGACTAAACCAGCCCTAAGACAGGACTAAAGCAGGACTAAACCGGGACTAAACCAGGACTAAACCAGGACTAAACCAGGACTAAAGCAGGACTAAACCAGGACTAAAACCAGGACTAAACCAGGACTAAACCAGGACTAAACCTGGACTAAACCAGGACTAAACCAGGACTAAACCAAGACTAAACCAGGACTAAACCAGGACTAAACCAGGGCTAAACCAGGACTAAACCAGGACTAAACCAGGACTAAACCAGGACTAAAACCAGGATTAAACCAAGACTAAACCGGGACTAAACCAGGACTGAACCAGGACTAAACCAGGACTGAACCGGGACTAAACCAGGACTAAAGACGAACTAAACCAGGACTGAAACAGGACTAAACCAGGACTGAACCGGGACTAAACCAGGACTAAACCAGGACTAAACCAGGACTAAGACAGGGCTAAACCAGGACTAAACCAGGACTAAACCAGGATTAAACCAGGACTAAGACAGGGCTAAACCAGGACTAAACCAGGACTAAACCAGGATTAAAACAGGACTAAACCAGGACTAAACCAGATCTAAACCAGGACTTGACTTTGAGTTTTGTTC
The DNA here is from genome assembly GCA_019594935.1 of Periophthalmus modestus. Lineage (NCBI taxonomy): Eukaryota > Metazoa > Chordata > Actinopteri > Gobiiformes > Gobiidae > Periophthalmus > Periophthalmus modestus. The sequence goes on from JAIEZT010000026.1 coordinate 3,251,638, forward strand.
AGTTTAAATCTGTCTCACTTCCTGAAGATGTGAAATCCAGACTCTGTTCTGTTTAGCTGCTGTGACTGAGAGTTTTATTCTGCACTTTTCTCTTTTAATGTTAATTTTATGATGATTATTTGTGTTTTGTGTGATCTGAAGGTCTTTCTTATCGTGTAAAGCTCTTTGACTTACTTCATGTATGAACTGTGCTGCACAAATAAACTTCCTTTTTTTGTACTGAGGCGTATTTTGTTCAAATTCGTGGAAGTAAACTGGGCTCAGGGCCTTAAATTGCCGTTGCAGCAGCAGCTCTGTCAGGACAGTATCTGTATTTCACCAAACACATCCTCTGTATTATATTATTTTTAGGTTAGTGAGCACAAAAGCCTTCTCCCCCTCTTGGTCCACTCAAATGCTAAGCAGCACGCCGCCTGACCTTAAGGTGTTGTTTCTGAGGCAACCGGCCCCGCATTTGTTTGGCAAAAATCACTTGTTGTCTGCTCTCGGGTTTGTGGACATGCAGCTTGCTTTTATTGCATTTCCGTGTGTTTCGGGCGGACTAATGGAAAGGTTAGACCTCCCTTAAACCTTCGGTAGAATTCTCTCTTAGCCTTGATCTGCGGCCGTGTGAGTCATTGTTCTCCAAAAGGTTTCATCGAATTCTTTGAGTGGCCTGGATGTAGTGAGAGTTACCGATTGTGCAGTGAGACGGAGGATTGAACCAGCTCCGATGTGGTCTTAAAGGGCCGGCGCAGCACAAGTGTCAGCCAGTTCTGTGGAGTTAGTCGTATTATTTTCTAGCTGATCTATTGCTCTCCCTGTGAAAACATGATCAGCTGAACAAATGTGCAGGTCGTGAACTTTGATTGAAGATCGATGCACAATGACTCACTGCAGACGGAACAAGGCTTTTCAGATCAGTAACTTTCATATACGCAGAAGTACATTTACTTAAGAATACTTTAAATCCTATAGCTGAAGATGTGGACGTGGGTTCCTCGTTGCTGTACGCACAAGTTGGCCCAGTGATGGGTCAAATGCATGGGTCAAATTTCCTCAAAGATCAGTTTCGTTCAAGTTCAAGCCTGTTATTCTGTCACATACGCACATCGAGAGCTTATACGACTCTATAGAAGAAGAAATAACCAGAAAGAGAAGATTAGATATTAAACAAATGTTATAGAAAGTGGCAAACAATTATTGACTTTTTTGAAACAGCTTAAACCACCATATTGCTATTATTTATTTTGTTACGATTTATAATATTTTAATTATTTATTGTGTGATGCTCTTATTTATCTATTTACTCAAAATTTGTGTGATTAATTAATTAATTAATTATTTTTTTGTTTGTTTTTTTTCTGTCCTATGCTTTGTACCATGTTTGTCTATTATTTACTTTTGTCAAGTCCTGTTATGTTTTGTACTGAACTGTTTGTCTTTTTTTCTTCTCATAAATAAAAAAAATAATAATAATAATAAATAAATAAATAAATAAATAAATATATTATTAATATTATTATATTTACTGTTTTTTTATTAAATATTTTTTTTATTATAATTATATTTTTTTGTTATATAAAAAAAGAAAAAGGTGTGTATGCATTTGTTTTTTTAAATGACACATCAATAAAAATATGAAAAAAAAAGAAACAAGAAAAAAAAGAAATAACCAGAAAGAAAGAAATAACCAAACCAAAACTCCACAAATGTTAAAATAGATCATTATAAAAAGCTGCACTCTGTAACTTTTCTGGTAGAGGGGACACTTACTTCTTTCCCTGGAACGAAAAACCAAAACTGTCGCCTGAATAATGTAATAATGATGTTTATGTTGTTTAAAATGGTGTGAAGTAACAAAGTACAAGTAGAAAAGTGCATATTTCAGGTGACTATTTAAGTACATTTTACAGTGGTACTTTTTACTTTTACTTGAGTACATTTGAGAGCAATATCTGTACTTTCTACTCCACTACATTTCTGAACAGGACTGAAAAGTAAAAGTACTTTTCATCTGATTTGAGGGGGGATTTTTACCATGTTCGTGGAAACAGACTAAAGTTTTCGAGTTTAAGTTTCAGCTTTGAGCAAAATAAAAATAGAAATAAAAAATTCAAAAGAAAAATTGAGAAATTGATTTGTTTTGTTGCTGTTGAACAAAATATGTGTCATTTTTAATCAAAATCACTGCAATTACACTTTAACAGATTAAAACTTGTTTGAAATACTTTTGATTTTTACTCTTAAAGTACATTTTTATTCAGGGACTTAAACACTTTTACTTAAGTAGATGTTTTCATGTGATACTTTTGCTTTTACTTGAGTAACTTTCTACCTCTGTATCTGTACTTTTACTTAAGTACAAACTGGAGAACTTCATCCAGCTCTGTTTGTCTGTAAGTTGCAGTGGAAAAAAGACTCTACTGTGTCACTTTGTGCAGCAGAGAGTTTGAATTTTCCAGTAAAACAAAACCCAAAAAGAGACGTACTGCTGCAAAAATCACATAAAGTCACTAAGAGTCATTTTACCGGTAAAATAATCATCCCTGAGCTTAAAGATCCACCGCCTGCTCAGCTCCAGGAGGGTTTTTTTGCTTAACCTGGAATGTTTCACAGTTTGGGATAAAACTTATGTCCAACCAGGCTAAACAGGTCAGATCTACGGAGAGCCGAGCCAAAGTAAGAATGTATGTTTTTGAAGTATTTGATCTAGCAACACCTGTGAATAAATGCAAGATACAGTCGTCCCTCACTATATCACGGCTCACCTGCGTCCTGATTGGCTGAGGGACTATAGACCATTGTGTTCTGCGTCCTGATTGGCTGAGGGACTGTAGACCATTGTGTTCTGCGTCCTGATTGGCTGAGGGACTGTAGACCATTGTGTCCTGCGTCCTGATTGGCCGAGAGACTGTAGACCATTGTGTTCTGCGTCCTGATTGGCTGAGGGACTGTAGACCATTGTGTTCTGCATCCTGATTGGCTGAGGGACTGTAGACCATTGTCCATCAGTCTCCTCCGTGTCTCCTGTACAGTACAGAATGTGTCAGACAAATTTACATAAATGTTGGATCAGTGTGACTCTGAAGTGCTGTATGTTTGCAAGTTTTCTCCCCGACAAAACCCACAATGTCGATGAAACGTTCTGCACCGACAAAGGCACCGACGAAGGTTTGAACTTTGTGTTTAAACGAGAGAGAAATGTGAGAAAATGTTAAAGCCTGTGTGAGAAAAGTGTATAAAGTGTGTGGTGAGGGGTTTTACAGACAAGAAACATATAGAATAACTGTAAAAAGTAAAGCTGATACTTTTGTGATAAACGAGGGACCACTGTACTTAAGTCTTGACCCTCCATTAGTAAAGTTACATAGTGCAGCTTTAACATAATAATATATTTGGTAGTTCTACACTGTCAAAAAACAAAGCTGCAGATTCCTCATGTCTTTGCTCCTTATCGCCTCACATCCTCCGCCACCTTTCCCCTGCATTGTGCTCTCGATGCTCCTACGCCTTCAAATCCTTCAAAGAGTCAAGTTCAGTTTCATTTTTTAACCCTCGGTGGGTGAAGGGCGAGAAGAAAAAAAGAAGAATTGATATTCTAGGACCGCACTTCAATTTCACAACACGGATTATCCCGAAGGAGCGCCGGCAATCCGAGAGCGCAGAGGACGGAGAGGAAGTGTCTGCAAGACGCCTTTCTATCTACACATAACATGTATCGCACTGCTGCCAAATAATGCAAATAATATTAAAGCTAAAGTATGTAACTTTTTAGCCAGAAAATAGACTCGCCTTCTGCCAACTGCTCTTAGATTTTTGCCTCTCTTACAAATCATTTTTCTTCACATTTGGACTGATTGGGAGGGAACTTTTCACACTCAGACATTAGTTTTTTGTCTATTCTTTAATATATATTTTTCTCATTGGCTTCAATACACAACAGCTCCATCTAGTGGGACACCTTATACTGCAGTAGGTTATGTAACGAGAACATGGAGACGTCTCTTCGTTACACTTTCTGTCTTTAAATTTCTTGAACGTTTTAAGACTGATAAGGCATGTTCTTTGTTGAGATTGTTGGGCGATGTTCTTCACAGCTGACAAAAGTTTAACAGCGAGTCACCGACGCAGAGACACCGACGCAGAGACACCGACGCAGAGACACCGACGAAGAGACACCGACGAAGAGACACCGACGCAGAGACACCGACGAAGAGACACCGACGCAGAGACACCGACGCAGAGACACCGACGCAGAGACACGACGCAGAGACACTGACGAAGAGACACCGACGCAGAGACACCGACGCAGAGACACCGACGCAGAGACACGACGCAGAGACACGACGCAGAGACACGATGCAGAGATCCACCTGAGCGTCACGCCCTGTGCGGCTTTAACTCTTTACCGTGTCTAGATGTTAATTCTCGCTCAAGTACTTTTGAAAATGAAGTAACCTTTAAAACGAGTCACGACACAGCGGAGGGTCTGCGCTGGAACACTTCAGAATTATTTTAGCAGAAGCAACTTTTACGTCAATGAGGCTCCATTTTACATATTTTACACAAAGACTCTCTGCGTTTATTGATAATGGAATATTAATGCTGTGCTGGACTTTTGGGCTCACATTTAATTTAAGTCGAGGTTGGTAAGGTTAAGGTTGTTTGTACCGAAATTTGCCAAAACGTAAATGCATTAGTGATCCAAACGGCAAGCGCAGACCAGGTCCAGACTATAAGCAGACTGAGCAGCTGCTTAGGGCCCCGCGGCCACCAGGGGGCCCCCAAGAGCCCATACATTTATATTGAAAATAATGAGAGCAGAGGCAGAATGTGTCAAATGTGAATCACCAATAGCTGAGACAGGAGACGTCTGCTGTCGGGGCCCCAGACACAAATTCAGCTTAGGGCCCCCTGAAAGCTAAAGCCCTGTTTCTTCCCAAAATCAGCTCTGTAATTTTCTCATCTGACCCGTTTCTATCCTGTTGTTTCAGATCAATATTGCAGTTTCCACAGATCAAAATGTTAATTACTGATCTGCTGTAAGACGAACCACAAGAGATAAAAAAGTAATATGTCTCCTTCAAGCTAGTGTCCGCAAGTTTATTAGATTTATTAGCTGTGAAACCTGTCGTCCCCTCCCTTTACCTGACCTTTGTTCAGGCTCGTCTGCGCTCTCTGTTGTTCTTCTGTCAGGCCAAAGCTCACACACCATCAGACAGCAGTAACACAGATAGCATCTAGTGGTGATATGTGACACTACAGCACGGCCGGGTCACACAGTCTAATCACAGACTGTGCTCACAGATATTACACCTGATACTTGGACCTGGACTAGTGTCTGAGTTGTTTTTTCACTAACGGAGAAATCTAACTAATCACTTTTCCCAGTATCTTAACGCCGTTACCGTTACTGACAATAAAATGTGGCGCGTTACTATTACTTCAGTTCACTCTGCTCTTCAACAGAGTCTCTCAGCCGAGGAGCTGCAGCGCTGTGGTGTTTCTCTGGTGAAAGAGGCTCGGGTGAGATCATAGGCTTGTTTGAGATGAGGGAGGTGGGCGCAGATACAATCGCCGTCGATCGCTGCGCGGTGCCAAGACGCCACCAACTTGCTCTGACGTAACCTGTGCGGCGGAAACAGGAATCTCGTGAGAGCAAGGTGGACGCAGGCCGTGTCCCAATTTGCCAAAGTGCCCTTAAATGCACCGAACATCGCATTTAAGTCAAGCAGGTACTTCGATTCAATTTTATTGAACTGGAAAAGCAAAAACCCCAAACTCACCAAAATCTTCTGAGAGACATAATGGAACACTTACAGCTACAAAAAACAAACAAGGGCTTTTTAAAACCATCTGGCAGCATTTTATTGATTATTTTAATATAGATAAATATTAACAGTCCTCCTATGTGTATAAATGTATGTAAATGTGTATGTGCAGGTAGTCAGTTCTGTTATTCCTTTTAAAAAAATAGATATCTGTTTATTTTATGTATGTATTTATTAATTTATTATTATTATTAGGCCCGAGCCGGAGACAACGTCCCGGCGAGGGACTATTTAAAACGCGTCCGAAAACGGGGGAAAATGGCAAAAATCAAGTGGTTAACACGCCCCGACATGCCAGTGAGTGGTGTCAAAAAATTAGAACTCGCCAAGCTCTAATTGTCACCGAAGATCGCGAAAAAAAATAACGAAAGACGACTCGGTAGCGCCACCTCAAACTTTGATTTTCATTGGGCCTATGGGAGCCCGACTCGGAAAAAAGTCGACCTAAAAATCTGAGACTCGCATCAAAAAATAGAACATGTCGGGACATGACAAAAATGATATTATGGCCCTGCCCTAAAATGTACAGGAAGTCGGCCATATTGGATCAAACCCGGTGATGACAAAAGCGCACACCCTCACATTCAGGACATTCCCTCGCACAGTTTTCATCACAAACACTTCAAATTTGGCCAAAACCCACTAAACCCATGTGAGATTAAAGATCATCAATTATATTTGAATATGACTTTGGGTGTGGTCATGGGGAATTTTCTACAAATCACAAATTTTGGAATAGTTCGATAAAATATTTCTCTTTCACACATTTTTTGTTGGGAAAACGCTAATACAGCGTTTATGCACATTGTGAGCTGAACACAATGATATGCAAATCATGGCTTTATCTCACAAAGTGGCTCTCTAGCGCCCTCTTCAAATTTCATTTTCAAAAATCGTAGCAGACAATCGATTTGTCGTGGACTTGTGAAAAAATTCACAGGGGCCTTATTTGTGATGGGGCACAATATGAGAAAGTCACATGACTGTAGCTGTTATGGTTTAGGAGAGAAAAAAAATGGTTGAAAAAAAAATTTCCATTATTATTATTATTATTATTATTATTTTCCTCGCGACTACGAAGCCATTTTTGACCCCCTGAACGTTAACGAAAACTCAATTTTATTTGACCAAAAATTCAAGGTTGGCGAAAAAATAATTTTTATTTAAGCTGTCAGGACAAATATTCAAAAATGACACGCTAGCGCCCCCTAACGACCCCCATTAATTTTTGGCAAAGTTTCTCATAGACAGTTGAAATTTGGTAGATCCATCCATCTTTCCATCCTGAACAAAAAAGCTAATGAGAACATACCTCTATCTTCAACCATGTTACCGTGGTAACGTCATAAATGTGTCATTGAAATGAATGGGGTTCAGAGTACTGGACTTTGTTGTCGACTAAATAGATGCTCTGCACTAATCCAACTATGACCTAAAACTCAAAATAGATGAAAGATTTATTATTTTAATGTTGAAAAAAATTAACAGTTCAAAATGACTCCACAGCGCCACCTAAACAATCAAAATACATTACGTCAATGACAGACCTTTTCCATTGTAGACAAATGAAATTTGGTACAAACATAGAACATGTCAAGACAAGTAAAAAAAATATATTATGACCCCACCCTAAACCCGACAGGAAGTCGGCCATTGTGGGACGAACCCGATTTTTTCAATATTTTAACTCTCACGTTTGAATTTTTCACGCCCTGGATTTTCACTCAGGAAACTTGGAAATTGGTCAAAGTGAACTAGACCCATGTGGAATTATAGCCAACTCTCTTGGATTTTTCTACATCATAAAATGTGGGCGTGGCCAGCCTGCCAAGAAAAAAGCAATTTTTTGAAGTTTTAAAATGCGTGTAACTCAGACATGCAGGGTCCTATTTCCCGGCATTAATATACGTTTTGTTCAAAATGTTGATTTGAACGCACCGACATACAATTTACATAAGTCCGACTTTACATTGCTCCACAGCGCCCCCTTGAACTTTTGAATGGGACCAAAAAAAATTACTTTCTCATAAACATTTGAAATTTGACATGGACATCTAGCTAAACATCCTGAACAAAAAACCCAATGACAACATACCTCTATTTGTAACTATGTTACCGTGGTAACGTAATAAATGCGTCATTGAAATGAATGGGGTTCAGAGTACTGGACTTTGTTGTCGACTAAATAGATGCTCTGCACTAATCCAACTGTGACCTAAAATTCAAGGATGGTGAAAAAATGTGTATTTTGATGTGCAAAAAAATCTATGTTTCAAAATGACTCAGTAGCGCCACCTCAAAGTTCAAAATACATTACGGCAATGACAGACCTTTTTCATCGTAGACAAATGAAATTTGGTAGAACCATAGAACATGTCAAGACAAGTAGAAAATTATATTATGACCCCACCCTAAACCCTACAGGAAGTCGGCCATTGTGGGCAGAACCCCATTTTTTTGAAATTTTAACTCTCACATTTGGATTTTTACACCATGGATTTTCATTGAAGAAACTTGAAAATGGAGAAAATGAACTAGGCCCATGTGGGATTAAAGTCGACTCACTTGGATTTTTCTAACTCATAAAATGTGGGTGTGGCCATCCTGCAAAGAAAAAAGCTATTTTTGAAGTATTTAATCGCATGTAACTCAAATATACAGTGCTCTGTTTCCCGGCATTAATATACATTTTGCTCAAAATTATGTTCTGAACGCATAGATATACAATTTACATATGTGTCATATTACATTGCTCCACAGCGCCCCCTGGAAATTTTGAATGGGACCCAAAAAATTTTACTTTTTCAAAAACATTTGAAATTGGGCATGGACATCCCTATCTCCATACTGAACAAAAAAGCCAATGAGAACATACCTCTATTTGTAAGTGTGTTGCCATGGCAACGACAGACATTTCTCATTGAACTACATGGGTTTTGGTTAACTGGGATGAAAATATTTACTTTGTCACTGACGATCGAAATTTGGTACACATATTCCACTCATCATAATGAACAAAAAAGTAAATGAAGACATACCTCTATTTCCTACTGTGCAGGTGTGAAAATGTCATAAATGCTCTCATTGGAATGAATGGAGTAGAATTACTCAGTCGCTGTTTTTGGTGGGAGGGGCGATGTAAGCGGGAACGAGAGGCGCAAACTCCGCGGTCGCGTGAACCCCGCGGTCGCAAGGGTGGCGAGGGCCTTTATCACTGCTTGCAGTTTTAATTATTATTATTATTATTATTATTATTAATTGATTTATTTATTAACTGATTTATTTGTTTATTTATTTATTATTATTTATTTATTTATTATTATTTGTCTTTTTTGTTTGTTCTATATTTCAAAAACATAATAAAAAGAGTTTTTATTTTATTTTAATTTTTTTTTTAAATGAACTGTCTTGTGAAAAATTAGTTTGAACTTAAAATCATGAAGAAGTGGGCTGTAAGAGACGTGTTAAAAGGTGCGTGGCGAACATTTTAACACAGTGCTTTGAGGAAAAGTACTTAGGAGTTACTTTCTACTCTGCAGTTTAACAAACAGGAACATTTTGACTCTGACAGTGATTTTCATATCAGATTTAGTCTCATATTGTGTTAAATTTACTTGTGCAGGAGTGAACGGCTGTTTCTTACATTAATACTTAAATATTTAAACAAAAAAGTTGATTTAAAGTCACTAGAAATGCTTTGTTGGTATCTTTCTTCAGCAGGTTCTGGGTGTTTTCTGTGGATTTACCTGAAACTCTGCAGGTCTCGTAGGTGTCGCGGGTCCACGTAGTTGTTACTAAACTTAAACCAGGACCAAAAAACAGATTTTTAACACATCACACTTTGGTCTGTCCAAATGTGCGTCCCACAGATGAGCAGAAAAGTCTCGAACGACGCATCAGGCATCTCACATCACTCTGGCCCTGTGCATGTCTAATGAATCATCTGAATACTTCCATAAAAAGAAAAAGCATTAGGATCTATGTAAATGTTTATTAAACTGGATAATCTTTGATAAGTAATGATCAGATATAACACACTTGAGGGGAAACATCTTCAGCATTTATATCGTTAGATCAGATTTATTTTCTTTTGTTGGAAGTTTTGAGGTTTTAGATTTGTCATAATGTACTTTTCCCCTATTTATGCTGTAAAAATGTAGTATTTGGTTAATTAAACAGAAAATGTAATGTAAAGTTTGTACTATAAACTATAAAAGTATAAAATCAGAAAACCTTTTTGTTTTTTTTTCCACAAGAAACAACAAATTTGTGATTTTCCTACCTTTTTGTTGCACCACTTTCACATGTTTTTACAGTCTGAAGTCTTCTTTTCAGCCTTTCGCAGTCGCTCACGTTGGTTTCAGCCATTGCACATTGTTTCTAGTTCCAGTTTTGCATTTATTCCTCTGAAAAACGTGCGTCCTGACTCTGAGAGCGCTTGAATCTCCACAAAACAGACTCTCATTTGGCCTGGAGGACTTCCTGCTTGTTTCCATGGAAATATTGTTCCTTTGACTATTGATCTTCCATTGTGGCATAAAACTTACTTATCTGCAGGAATAATGCTCCAAACTATGGTTTTCACTTTCTACTTCCACACAGGTGACGACCCACCTCTATAAGTTACACACTGTACCTTTAATAAGTCCATTTCCAGCATCTTTTGGTTCAAAAACCACATTGACAGACGAGCGTTTTCTATGTTCCCTGACGGAACAGTAATTGGGCCATCTATTGTGTCAGGGGCATATTTTCATCATTTATTTTGCCATATGGTTCTCAGTTGAAATAATTGCCCAAAACGGTATCTCATTTACACATTTTAGCAACGGGTATAAAATAGTAAACGCAAGCCGCCATTAAATATGCACAGAATGATTTGCAACGCTAATTAGCTTGGACGGGAAGGCATGGGTTTGGCGTGCCACTGACATACAAAAAGCACATCAAAACACGAGCAGGAGTATGGCGTCGTAAATAAATAATGTGGGCCTGGCTAACTGTGCGGGATCAACCGTGAATCGAGAGCATGTTCCAGTAACTTTGTCCCATGGAGAATAGAGCGGGTAGAGTATTGATCTGCTGATATGTTTCACAATTTTAGAGGTTTTGTCAAAAAGATGCAAAAAAAAGAACAAAAACTGAACAAATTGTTTTAATTGTTTTTTGTTTTTTCTCTTTTAACCTTAAAAATGAATATTTTTGATGTATATTAATTTGATTCAATTATGTTTACAATAAAATCTTTCTCAAAGATTTTTTTTATTTTTTTTTATTTTATTTTATTATTTTATTTCTTTATTTTTATTTTTTATTTTTTCTTAGTTTTTTTTCTTCCTTTATTTCTTTTTTTTTTTTTTTTTTTTTTTTTTTTTTTTTTTCCCAATAGATGACAGATCTGTTCTCACCTCTCCCCTCACCTGGCCCTTCCCCTCCATTCATCTGGCCCTTTCCTTCACTAAAATGTTCCACAGCATGGCATTTACCGCATCTATCGCCCAGGTAACGCCACATGAACAAGTTACAAGTCAGATCCGTGGAGCGAAGTGACCCAGTTCATAATAAGAATGCAGGTTTTTGAACTTTTTGAATGAATGAAAGATATAAAACTGAAACTTTTGTTCTGTGAGGTGCAGTTTCATAAGACAGTAAAAGGAATACTTTACTTCTCTTCTTCCTTAATCACCTTTTATCGAGTCATAACTTAGGTGGGTATATTAACTTTCATTCTGTTTTATTCAAATTTCAGACACGCTCCAAACTTTGTCTTAATTGGTTTTATAAGTAATGACATCCTCGCTAACCGTCCTTCTCTCCTGAGCGAAACACATTCCAGCGAACTCGCCCATGCCATTACGACGCCGAAGAGCAATACGCCGCGGAATATTGTTTTTGTCCGAAATAATAACGGCCCAAATATGCGGAGGAACATAACTTATGACCTCGATCGAACTCCCAAGTTGTTCTGGTTGCAAAATGGCTGCAGATTGCTGTTCTTACACGCACCCCAGGGCCCTTTTTATTGACTGCGAAACAATGCTTTCACCCACTCCTCCACACCGCCTCGGATTTACAAGACAGCCCGATACTTTCCTGTATATGTGTGTATGTGTGAGTATTCAGGGATACTGTCACCAAGCCAGCCAGCCACGGTTGCCAGAACACTCCAATCCCATGCAAAATCCTCTAAAGTTATGCTCTTTTTGACCTTTGCGCGGACTTTGGGAAGATGGATGCTTCCCTGCCTATCGATAGAACATTTCTTGGCTCGGAGCGTCGCTGAGCATATTTTTTCTGGTTTTCTCAGCCATCCGAGCTTTCCCTAGAATGAATAAGTAAGCAGGAGCAATGACAGAGACTCATGCATGAAGTGAGCACAGCTTGGATGTGAATCAATCAATGGTGTTTGGCCTGAATCTAATATCCCTCGTCTGTTGGGTCAGAGGTCACATAAATATACCGTGTGATTGTAATGAATTCAGCTAAACCTGTATAATGTATTTTTGAGAGCAAGTCAAAATCATACTGGTCCACAAAGCCATAGCAGAAGAAAACATGTGAAATCTGTCAACTGGACAAAGCGTCGTTGGAGTGAACATGTTTCGCCGCTCATCGAAGCTTCTTCTTCTTCAGTTCTGGTTAAATTACTAGTGGACACTGCCTTATATCGGTCTGAAGGAAGACGCTAACTACAACTGTGAACTGGGGTCCCATCGCAAGAGCTCCTCAGGACCCCAATCTGCTGTGCATCTCTATCTCAAAGCCACTAACCACTCCTTTGAAGATAGTGACGTACAGATTTTATCCAGAGAAAAGAAATGGTTTGAGAAAGGAGTTAAAGAAGAAAGATAACTCCATCCTCAAACCCAAAGCAATCAAAGAAAGCAAAGAGAACAATAGCGCAAACCAGGATAACAATAGGTGTGAAATGACTCATTAGGGGCTTGAATGACTCTGCTAAGTAGGACTCGGGCACATATAATGACCTAGATTACAAAAAGAAACTGTAAACTATAGATATTTTGAGTTTCAGAGTAGTTAGACAAATATAAGTCAGTGTCCAGCAGTAATCTGACCAGAAGTGAAGAAGAAGAGCAGCCAAACGACTTCACTCCTACAACGTTTTGGCCAGTTGACAGATTTCATATTTTTCTTTTGCTGTGGATCAGACCTGGACGACTGAGGGATTACACAGATAAAGCCATAAATCAGATGTGATGTGATGCAAAAAACTGACCTTGACTCTGACGTGAGGGTGGTAGAGACTCTCGGATTGAGGTACATGAGCTAAAACTTTGGATGTCTGCACCAAGGTTGACTGGATTTTGAGTAGTCTGGTCTGGTCGAGTTATTTAAAATATTTATTTGGTGAGTATAGTAAAAATACCTGTCTGTTGAGTAAGTAGAGTTTCCAAATTTAAGTGCAGGTTTTTTTTAATGCACTGGCAAATAATCTTGGTGTGACAAACATGTAAACTTGATGATGAGGTTGGTTACTTGCTCAAACAACGAAAAAAGTATTACTTATTCTTGTTGTGTCTTTAAGCATGACACTTCAATTCTAAATTCCCGTTATTGTAAATTTCGGACTATAGAGCGCACCTGAATATAAGCCGCACCAGCTAAATTTGAAAAGAAAATCAATTTTGTGCATATGTAAGCCACGCCTGAATATAAGATGCAGGTTTAATGTTGTAACATGAGATTTTTACACAGAAAGACGGTACACAGAAGGTTTTATTTTAGTTTTAATTTAATACACGCTTTTTAAAAAAACTGTGCTTGAAAACTGGCAGCAACATCCCATCCACACGGGAATAAAACAGCACCAACACGAGCCTCTGAAAGCTTTTGTCGTCTTTTTTACTTTGACTAAGTTCATCCCTGTCACCTCCAACGTCGCACCATCGGTTCATTGATTCCAAACTTACGTGCAGTAGCTCTATTTCCTTCTCAAAACTAGTGTATTCTTCAGCGCATAATCTTTCCCCACGTCTGTCTCAGTTCTGCATTTACTGCTAGAGAGTGCCCCCCGGTGGCCAGTAAAAATCGATAAATTAGCTGCCCTGTTGTATAGGCCGTAGGGTTCAAAGCGTGGGGGAAAAAGTCCGACTGTTGTTGTGTCCTTTGTCAAGACCCAACATCGTCCATGGCTTTGTAAAAGTGGTGTTCACAGATGCAGTTGGCGCAGATCGGCAACTACAACCCTGGGGCAGGTGTGGCAGCAAAATTGATAATGAACGAACCAATGCAACACGTCTTTGTCTACAAATCAAATCTTATTTTATTAATAAATAACGTCATGATCCACGTGTTCCTGCTCCTTGTTCTGCCTTCTGTGTTCTCCTTCCCCTCCCTCACCCGCCTGAACCTGGAGCTGGGCGGAGTTCCTGGCTCTTCCACACGCACCTGAGATCCATCAGTGCAATCAACTCCACCTGCTGTGGATAAGAGGAGCCAGGACCAGACACTCAGTAACAGATCGTCCGCGTGTCAACATTCCTGCTCCCTGGACCGTCCCAGCTCCTTCGCCTCTAGCTCCGTACCTGACCCTGCCTTCCCGCTCCGGTATTCGTCTCTACATCCTGCTCTGGACCCTGGCTCGCACCTCGCTCCCTGTTCCTCGCCCGATCTACCATCATTTGCTTGTTTAAATTCACTCTGTAACTAAACACTGTAAACCTTCCTGAGTTCTGCATTCTTTGGTTCCGCCAGTCCGAACATTACAGCAAATAATTTGAACTTGAACAGTTTTAAAAGCTCTTCTGGAGACTGGTGTTGTCTGTGCGATCCCTCAGTCATCCAGGTGTGATCTTTAATAAACGACTATTTTAAATCTGTCAAGTGGATAAAAAATGTAAGGAATGAAGATGTTTCGCTGTGAGTTTTCCACGTTTTCCTTTTACTGTGATACCTGAGATCACTGACTTCATAATCTATGTTGTACTGGTCCCTTAAATGAAGAATAATAAAAAGAACTAACGTGGATTACCTTTTCTTACACAGCACTACACCAACTTTTTCTTTCTGTGCACAATGGGATCAGATTTGAGAATCGGGGGAGCAGGGGCCACACGGTGTAATGAAAAGGACCTGGAGTCTCGCGGCTTTGATCTACAGCCTCCTGCGTTCCTCCTGACTGCCGGCAGATCTCCCTCGGAAGGCGCACTCCTGTTCCCCCAGATATTGTTCTGCCTCTGTTGGCCACACTGATTTATCTGCGCTCATTTATCAGACCACGTCCCACCATTACTCTCAGTCTGTGTACCAGGCAGGTGGGCAGGTGGGCAGGGGGGCGGCTGCTGCACTCGGGGCCCCTGCGCTGGAGGAGGTGAGGAGAAAGGAGACGAGCGTTTCTTCAGTAAGATGCATATCCTGAGATTTCCAGCTCGTACGCCGGGGTTCAATGTCACTTTGTAGGGCTGCACTGTAAAATATAACATTTATATGAGGTTTTTGGGGTTTTTTCCAGAATATTTATATCTTCAGTTGAAATTTTCCATGAATTAGTCTTGTGCTACAATCTTTAAACAAAACTGTAGACGTCTGTGTAATCCCTCAGTTGTACTACTCTGAGCTGTATTATATTCAATGCATTTATTTGATTCATAAAAAAACAAACAAAAGACTCACAACTTAAAAAACAAGAGAAAATCGAAGTTAAACTGTTACTCAATTCTAATTCAATTGGCTCCACGCACAACAGAACCTGGCAACCTCACTGTTAGCGTTGCTACTTCCTGTTAGCGTCACTACTTCATGTTAGCGTCACTATTTCATGTTAGCGTCACTACTTCCTGTTAGCATCACTACTTCGTGTCAGCGTCACTACTTCATGTTAGCGTCACTACTTCCTGTTAGCGTCACTACTTCCTGTTAGCGTCACTACTTCATGTTAGCGTCACTACTTCATGTTAATGTCACTACTTCATGTCGGTGTCACTACTTCATGTTAGCATCACCACTTCCTGTTAGCATCACTACTTCACTTCCTGTTAGCATCACTACTTCATGTTAGCGTCACTACTACTTACATGTTAGCGTTACTACTTCATGTTAGCGTTACTTCATGTTACTACTTCACACTACTTAGCGTCACTACTTCCTGTTAGCGTCACTACTTCATGTTAGTCACTAGTGTCGTCACTACTTCCTGTTAGCGTCACTACTTCCTGTTAGCGTCACTATTTCATGTCGATGTCAGCGTCACTACTTCATGTCGGTGTCACGTCACTACTTCATGTTAGGTGTCACTACTTCATGTTAGCGTCA
This sequence comes from Periophthalmus modestus, assembly GCA_019594935.1. Lineage (NCBI taxonomy): Eukaryota > Metazoa > Chordata > Actinopteri > Gobiiformes > Gobiidae > Periophthalmus > Periophthalmus modestus. Next base: position 3,267,723 of record JAIEZT010000026.1, read on the forward strand.
CTACTTCATGTTAGCATCACTACTTCATGTTACCGTCACTACTTCATGTTAGTGTCACTACTTCATCTTCAGTTTTATCTCTATGAGGGTTGTTTTTGTCGAGATATGCTAAAATGAATAAATATTTAAAGATGAGGCAGTGGACAGGGAGCTGTGGGTTAGGGGTCAGAGGTCAGAGGTCATAGGGTTATGGTCAGACCCTGGACAGGGAGCTGCGGGTGGATGCAACAGGTTAAGCTCTACACAAATACCATGAATACTTCAGTGTGTCTCAATGCTAATGCTAATGCTAATTTTGAGGCAGATGTGTAAACCCTCAGTCGTCCAGGTCTGATCTAACACAAAAGATAAAGTTTAAATCTGTCAACTGGACAAATCGTTGTAGGAGTGAAATTTTGAGGCATAATTTTTTATTCATTTAACCAGGAATGTCCCATTGAGATTAAAAACCTCTTTTTCAAGGGAGTCCTGGCAAGAGGCAGCAGCAAATAAAAAATACAGTTGCATAATTACAAAAGGGACAAGATAACAAGAAAAGACAAACGGATTATATAAAAAAATTATAAAAAACAATTGCATGTTGTGGAGTCAGCCTCGAGACATCTCACTTTAATAATAATAGTTCAATAAATAATAATAAATATTAAAACAACTCCACAAACTGAAGTATTCTACATATAAAAAATAATTGGGTCGTCTTTAACCCTGGAGAACCCAAAAACCCTTTTCTTCTTTGGAAAATTATGAACATTGCATTAAATTACTGCATTGAACACTGAAATATCCAGTCTTTATTCCCTAATTTAGAGTCAGGACCAAATTTGACCCATTGGGCTCGCTAATTTATCCAAAAAGAATATAAAATGTACTTCTAGACATTCTGTAAGCTATTACTAAAAAGATTAACAAACAAACCCACAATGTTATCAGTCGCTGGCTCATTTTAGTTCAATATTCATCCACTAGGTGTCTCTATACAGGGGTCAGAAGTGGCACTCTGGGCTTTCTGAATTTTTTTTACTGAAATTTGCCTGTTTTTTTGTTTTTTTTTTTCATTTTGGGTAGCAGCAACTTTACCTTGTGGGTTCTCCAGGTTTATTTTAATTAATTTGACTTTAATAGATTGTTTATAAAAAAGAAACTGTTAGCTTTGAGCCACAGTGGGCCAGTGTGTTTTAGCATACCCCATAATCACAACAACAGAGGCCGTGCGAGGCTAAAACCCAGATACAAGTGAACAAATAAATCTACAACTAATGAATAATAGGTTGTCACAGCATAATGTTTGATGCCAGATGCCCTTCCAACTGCAACCAGGCACAGATAATGAGCGGGGTGGGTAATTTCAGCCCTATTAGCGCAGAAAAACACGTCCTCTGGCAGCGTTTGAACGAGCTCCAATCTGGTTTACGGGCATGAACTCAACTCGTCACACAAAACCAGATTCAGAATTCAAGATAATCATGTTTGCGGAATAAAAAACAGTTCTCTGATGTGGTCTCGCGATCGACAAAGACATGCAATCACAAGCCTTTCCTCTACCAAACTCTGTCTCGTTTCTATCCGGTCTGAGTCTTCTGCGACTCCTCTCAGACACCTGCACACTCTCTCGTTTGACTTCTTACGGGAAATGACTCAAGCTACAATTACGCCGAGTGCAGGCAGAAACTTGGCAAGATTCACTCTGGAGATGAGCTAGTGGACTTAAATATGCCAAAGCAAAACAAAAGCGGAGACAAAGACTCTCCCTGCCCAGCCCTCGGTACTTACTCTGTCTGAAACTGAACATTTTGATTTGTTTGCACTGTATTCTGAAAGTAAAATGTTTAGTTAAATAAAGTTTTAAATCAATGCTATTCAAATGCCGTTGTTGGTCGGCTGCTGCGAAACTGCGCCGGTAAATTGATGTAAGTGATTTGAAGATTTGATGTCACGCTGTCTCTTCTTTCTCCTGTTTTAATTAGTGCCAGACAGACAGAGGAGTAAACTGAGCTTGTGTTTTCAGCGCTGGGGAAAAGAATTTTTACTTTCCCTGTACGCAAATGAGCAAAAAAAAGTGTAAAAGAGCCAATTTTTTTTAACGTTATTTTCTGATCAGTTCTATTGTTTCACAAACAGGCCTGGAGTTGTGTTTTTTTGTTTCATTCACACATTTTTAACACACAAACCTGCATAAAATACAGTTTAGAGTTCTTGTCTCAAACTGAAAACACTCTGTTCCACCTTGTGATGTCATCGTGTGGTGATACAGGAAGTGCTCCACTGTGTTTTTAAACTCCACCTTCACTAGAATCATTTGGATCATTTGAGCCCATGTTTTTTTAGTCATATTTACAATTTTGGCATGAATATTGTGGCTTTGTAATGTACGGAGGCCGGCATAGGACATCTGCAAAATATATTAATGCGTGAGATAATATTCCCACGATATTATCTTGAGGGAACGACTTAATTATCACAAGTGAACGAGATATTATTTTTATTTTTTAAGTTAAATATCTCGTGTGCTCGTCAAAATATATGTATAGAATCTTATTTATATTATTATTATTACGTTCAGTCTAGATAATTTTTTTTTTTTTTGTATATTATTATTCTTTTGCCTTTGTGTCATTTGCGGGGCTGCTGTAGTATTGAAATAATTTTGAACATAAAAAATCTAAACAGGGGGCACAGAGAGTTGGACTTTTCAACATGGCCCTTTTTAAAAAAAAAAAACAATAATAATACATTTATTTATCTTTATTTATACAGGGGGCCAAGTGAGAGCACTTGGAAAGTGGAAAAAAAAAACTTTTTAAATTTTTTTTTTTTTTTTTTTAACCTTTTAAAACCTATTGTTACACTGGCCCCTTGTCAAAAACATACCTGGAGGAGTATTTAGTTTCATTCACACTCGTTTCTTTAAACCAAAGTCGTGTCGTCTAAGCCTTAAAAATGCTCAGTTTGCATTTTGCCTGTTTTGTTTGCGTCATATATATAGTATCAACCTGCCTTTATTAACCCCATGCTCAGCTGCTCAAAGTGCTGTACAAAGTGAACAAAACTTGCAAAAACACAATAAAACAAACGATACAAGAGTCCTGCTCAGGTCGGGTTAAAAACCAGTGCAAACAAATGAGTTTTTATGAAAGATTTAAACATATTTAAAGACTGGGCTGTTCTAACACCCAGACAAAGACTGCTCCAGAGTCTGGGACCAGCTACAGCAAAAGTTTTTATCCGGGACGTTGGAACATATTGCTCACGACTTGTGTTCTCGTGTACTATAAATACACCCATGCCAAAAAGTACTCGTGTTGTGCACCTCTGCCTCACGTTTCCTCTCCCTGTGGTGGTATCGTAAACAAGCGTGGTGTATGTGGAGCTGCTGTCGCTGTGACTAATGCACTCCGGCTGATGCCCTTTAGTTCAGTGAGTCCGTGTATTCCCTGTTGCTGTAATTACCTTTGCCATGGAGCTGGTGTTTTCACTCATGTTGGATTAATTGTGCTGTGGTTGATTGGTGGGTTTGTTTGTATGAAAAGCGTCTATAACATTGACAAAGTTTGTTCTAAAGTGGCCACAAAGACACATTACATTTCCCCCGTTTCAGTCGTCGTATTTCAGCTACTTCAATAACGGTTTTAAAGTGGAACTAAACACTAAATCCACTTTTCCCTCTGCAGAACTGTGTATATGATGTTTTAACAGCATTATCGACTGTTCCAGACATTTACTTTTGCAACTTTAGTGCAAACTGCTCGACCAGACAAAAGTTTGGACACACTCTTATTCAATGTTTTCTGTATTTTTATGACTTCCTACATTTCATATACACCCAGAGGACATGAAATATAAAGTAAGAGCTATGGAAATGTGCAGTAAAGAAAGCAAAGGGTGTCTGCTTTAAGGATTTGGATATTCTGTATATCTCACCTCGTATATTTTATGTCTTGTCTATGTATATAAATGTAGAAAGTAGTAAAAAAAACTGAACATTTGACTGGTAGTGGAGCTAAATTTGCAGCTTTCTGGTCAAAAACATCTAAATCTAAGGTCGTGTCCCTGTACCATTCGAAGTACCCACCTGACGAGGCGTACTCCTCAGTGTTGCCGACTTCGTGCCGAAATGGGACATGGAGCGTACTTCACCCACTGTCTGTGCACTTATGGAGAATTTGGCCTCAGTGAATAAGTCCCATTCTCCTCCCTCCACCGTCTGCTCATCACTCCTTAAAGACAAAGGAATAATCTGAAATAAGGATTAAACATCACAATAGCTACACTAATACAAGCGTGAGGGATAATTCCACTCACGGTTTGGTCAGTTACACAACGATCAAGCAGCTCGATTTCAAAAGTGTTTAGTCTCACTGAGGAACATTGTCTAGACACAAACTACAGCCTTGAGTCTACTGCTTAAACCTGCACGATCGCTTTTGATTCGCTTTTTTGTAACATTTTATAACGTGTTTTTATCCATAATCATCATTGCTCCACGCTCACAGGACTGAAGTGTCTTGCCCAAGGACACAACGCCTTGCAATGCTGCTACTTTCGAGTTGCTGATTTTCCTAATTACTAACTTAAAAAAAACAGTGTGAGTGTAGTTTGGAGAGATTTCTAAATGATTTTCAACAGTATAACTTTTCCAGTGGTAGAGTTTGGTCTCGTCAGTTCAGAACTTTCTGCACTTTATTTATCACAACCTAAAAACGACTCAAAATGGTTTTGTTGCACCGTGGCAAAGTGTCACTGAGGTTCAGCTGTGGAGAAATGCTGTTTGTGAAGAGGGATTCTGGAGAAAGAACAACAGGAAACACTTACCATATTTTCCGGAGAATAAGTCACACTTTTTTTCATAGTTTGTCCAAAGGTGCGACTTATTCTCAGATGCGACTTTGGAGTGAGTAAACTTGTTGTTTTTTCTGCTTTAGTTCTGTGATTAACTGTTAATATCTTACTTTAACAAACGAGACACATGTTCAGTTGTGTCTGTGCTTCATGTGCGTGCTGACGTGGTGATTATACATGTTACAGTTCACTCGTTTGACCACTAGATGGGGCTGGTGTGTTTGTAATACCTGCGAGAACATTTACTTGACTCATTTTCTTTTCAAACAATCAATCAAACTTTATTTCTATAGCACTTTCCAACAACCAAAGCCGACCGAAGTGCTGCACAACATTAAAAACAAGATAAAAAACTAAATATCAAACAAATATGTCGACAAAGCAGAATACACCATTAAAATAAAGAAAGTGTCACAAGGCAAATAAGTGTTAAAAGCCGTTTTAAATAGGTGGGTTTTAAGTTTGGCTTTGAACAAAGGCAGGTCAGTGATGGGACGTAACTCAGTGCGCAAAGAGTTCCAGAGTTTTGGACCGAACAAAAGAGCGATCCCCCCATGGTTTGCCCCGGGACAGAGCGACCTCCAGCAGATGTTGCCCAGCAGATCGTAGAGCTCTGCTGGGCTGGTGAGGGGTCAAGATCTCACACAGGGAGGAGAAGCAAGACATTGACTGCATTAAGAACAAACATTAAAATTTAAAAATGAATTCTGAAGTGGACAAGGAGTGCGAGGAGGACAGGACAGGACGGGGGTGATGTGGTTTTCGACTGTTTGTGAGCAGACGAGCTACAAACGGTGAAGACCAGCTCGATTAATCCCCATGTAGATCATTACAGGAGTCTACCCGGGAACTAATAACGGCACGGAGCTTTCTCCAGGTCACCACGGCTCAAAAAGGTTTTAACCTTTGCCAGGAAGCGGAGCTTTTACACATTTCATATTTAATACCCCCTAATTTATCTCCCCTTTTTTATTTAACCTTTATTTAACCAGGAAAGTCCCAGTGAGACTAATCTCTTTTTTAAGCGAGTCCTGGCACAGTTACATCACACACATTTCAACACAAAATAGATTCTTAAAAGTAATTACAAATCATAGTCTTCATTTCCAAACCTTTCAACACAGATTTGAACTGAACTATTGACGTCAGCTCTTATAATTTCAAGACTTTTTGTAAATTATTCCATGTTGAAGGTGCAGAATATTGAAATGCCACTTTACCCGTCTGTGTGTGACACTTGGGACAGAAAGAAGCAGTTTTGTCCATGTGTTTTATGATGAATATACATCGATCTGGAGGAGCAGACCCATCATCCCTTTGGAAAAGAACATGTAGCTTCACAGAACATCGTAGTTACAGTTTGTGATAAATCTCAGAGAGGCCTGGTAAACAGAGTCCAGGATTATAGACCATAAAGCTGATCATTTTTCATTTGGAACAATATTGTAAATGTTTAGTTTATGATAAGTTAAACTACATTCCTGTTTTCCAGTTCAGCCTTTTATGCTAACACGCTAAAGAAACAACTGAAGTAAAATATAAAGTTTTGGGATGTTTAAGACCAGGCCAAAGTTGTACATATGTATATTTTCTGTTCTTGGTCTTGGATTTTGTAAAATAAATTCCCCAAAAAATGCGACTTACAGTCCAGTGCGACTTATATATGTTTTTTCTTCATTATTTTGCATTTTTCTTTGGTGCGACTTATTCTCCAGAGCGACGTTTAGTCCGAAAAATACAGTAAATAGTTTTTCTTTTTCATTCAAACTTATTCAAAGACGAAACAAAGAGACAAATCTAGTGCAATTTGACAGTAGTTTCAGTGAATTTACTTCAAACTGCACTTGACCTCGTCTCTTTCTTGTGACCCCAGTTTCATCTCATCACTTTTTTACCACACTGCTACTGCAAAAACAAGTCATTTAAAAAGATTATTCAAAACTAAATCTACAAATTAGACAGAACTTACCAAACTATTCAAGATAATGTTGAAAGACTTGATTTTTTTTCATTTAAAATATATTTCTAACATGTCGTCTCTGTGAACACATGTCCCACCGATAAAATACTGAGGATTTATTTTAAAACTATCATAGTTTATTTGATTTTTTAAACCATATTTTAATTTTGTTTGTTCCCTTAGATTATATTGCAAAAGCAGAACATAATGTCAGAATCCTGCTATTTGCATCTTATCAAACATTTCACTGAACCTTGTGACTCACTGCGCTGTTTTTCAAATTATGTAAAAACTAAATAATAATTAAAACACATTAATGTGAAAATACAATGAGCCAAACAGTTTGTGAGAGACAGGGCCGAGTGAGACAGTACAGGAGGGAAAAATAATCGTTTTTTAGATGCAGACAGGTGGCGCTCCTGTTGCTTAAACTTTTTTCCGAGTCCGAGACGAAGTCGGCTTCATGTTCCGCACTCGAGAAGAAGCTTTAACGCAAAACTCGCAGATAAACTGTTTTAAACTGACTCCACGTTCAAAACAGACCCCAAACAAACAAGAACAAAGAGAACAATAGGGGGAAATTAAGAGTTAAATAGGGTCGTTAGGGCTGAAACTGGAGACAAAAGTGTCGTTAGCTCCTCCCTTCACACAAATATAAGACCAGTCCAGCAGGAATCTGACCAGAACTGAAGAAGACGCGGCTTGTTCGAGCAGCGAAACGACTTCTGCCACGTCCCTATAGACCAGGGGTGCCAAACACATTTTCACCGAGGGCCATATCAGCAAAATGGCTGCCCTCAAAGGACCAAATGTAAAATAAATCAACTTTTTTAACTTGTCAATTAACCATTTCTGTATTTATTACTTATTCAAGTTACAAATATTACATATGCATTTGCCTAGATGTTAAAATATATGGCTGTTTAACTGTGTATTTCCTGATAAAATGACATTTTAAGACCATTATACTTTTTAATTTACCCTGTCGAGGGCCACATTAAATGATGTGGAGGGCCATTTTGGCCCCGGGCCTTGAGTTTGACACATGTGCTATAGACTTTCTCTTCTAAGACTCTGCAGAGAAGCTAAACAGCGAACGCGCTAACAGCTACTCTGTCATAGACACTCTGTTATAGCATCAATAACATTTCCTTCCTACTAAACTAATCCCCGTCACGGAAAAACAAAGCAACGAGCCATTTAAACAAAGCCGTTGTGCTAAATAAAAGTCAAAAGCATCCAACAATTTGATACTAAAACGGAAAGTAAAAGGCACAGATGCATCGATGATCGTTTCCTCTCCATAAACTACAGTTAAACACCTGCACTTTGTCCTTAAACGAATCTGAAAATCAGCTTTAATTACATGTTGGCTGCAGCAGACGGAGACTTGGCGATCAATGCCCGGCTCATTGTACAACTGGGCCGTTTTATTATGGTCCGCAGAGAAAGCGGGCCACTGGGGCAGCCTGGGCTTTCCTGTCTGCTGACTCTATTGTGGGCCGCGTTGGTATGGATCGCCCAGGGCTGTAGTGTAAAGGCAGCAATACAAAGTGGAACCGAGGAGCAGCCGCTTTTATTCACACACGTCGGATGAATGGCCCGACACGTCTTTACAACCACAGGCTAAATGGGCCGATCGTCTCGCACAAAACATTACGTGGGCCGATATGTGTGGTCAATGGGCGAGGCTGGTTAAACATTTAAGATCATTTATGTGTCTAATTGCAGCCAAAGAAGTGCTACTGTTAATCCGCTTTGTTCTGTAGTTTTTAACACTGTCGATACATGTTTTTTTTGGCATTTTAGGTGATTTAAACGGCCCATTTTACGCTATTTTTATTTTTTTTTCTATGTTATAATGTTGTTTCCTCGTCACAAACCGACCTGGAGATGTGCTTTTTGTTTCATTCACACAAACCCTGCAGATTTAAACTGAGTTCTTCTCTCAAACTGAAAAAAAAACACCCTGTTCCACCTTGTGATGTCATCGTGTGGTGATACAGGAAGTGCTCCACTGTGTTTTTAAACTCCACACATCTTCACTAGAATAATTTGGTTGATTTCAGGCCTGGAATCGTTAAACCCGACTGAAAGAAAGGTAAAGAAAGTTGGTGTTAATGTGAAAACTACCACTTCATGACATCACAAGGTGGAACAGAGCGTTTTGAGCTTTGGAGATGTTACAGACTAATAATAAAGAGTTAGTCAAACATGTGAATGAAACAAAACACAAGCACTCCAGGTCTGTTTTTGAGGAGGTAACAGTGTTAGAACATGACTTAAAGCTACAAGAGTCAGTTTTGCGTAATATAAAACCTTTAAATACAACATATTCACATACAGACTGTAAAAACTGCAGTTGCATCGTTTCAGCTGAAGTATAGAAACAGTTCATTTGCAAAAACAGATCAGTGCCATTAGAAAAAGTCATCAGAGTCTTGCAGTTTACTCTGTTTTCAAAAGCCAAATGTATTTTACTGCTATCAAAACATAATTCCATCTCTCTGATAAAATCCACTAGAGATTATATTCACTGATAAAACCTGTAGGAGATGGGAGCAAAAACAAAAAATACTTTTAGGCAATTTTTCAAACCGAAGATATCTGATTTTGCTCTGGAACTCTGCATATGTTGTGTATTTTTACATCACTGGACGAACTGAACTGACAGACTGATTTCTGCCAAACTCAAATCAAATCTTTCACAATTAAGCAACACTACTTTTTATATTATTATATATATTATTATTATTATTTTTTTTTTTTAATTACATTGTATTATTTCTATATGCTTATTTTTTATTTATTTTTATATATATATTTCAAGAAGTTTGTCTTTATTGTCATTGTTATTATTATTAATAGTAATAATAATAATAATAATAATAATAGTATAATAATAATAATATATAATAATAATAACAATAATAATAATAATTTTAATACATAATTTCTTTCTTTTTTTTTTTTTTTTTTTTATGTTTGAAAAAAGGGGGGGTATAATAATTTGACTGTAACCTGTATGGCTGCAGATGAGATCAATACTTTAAAAAATGTATCACAAAAAAAAAAAAAAAAACAATTAAGCAACACAACTCAAAACATTAATTTGCAGTTTTTTAAATAAATACGCATCACTTAATGTATTTTTTATTCTGTAAATCACTTTGAATGACCTTGTGCTGTACAAATACACTTGTGCTGCCACTTTTGATTGTTTTTTAAATGCAGTTTATCACTCAGCCACCAGATGGCACATATCCATTCACATAGTGTAGGTCATCCTGCTAAAACCAATTAAACTTGTGGCTGAAGAGTTCATTATCGCCGCTGTTCTCTGTGTGAATGTGATTACAAATCTATTCTACTCAGTTTTAATTAGGCTTTTCTTATTAGACATGTCAACTATTGCACAAATTACATCCCATTATTGTCACAAACCAGTGATTTAGCTCCTCGACATCATTACTCACTCTGGACATATGTGACGAATAGGGCTGCTCTGATCGATCCGATACTACTCTGATCCGATACTACTCTCTATTTTCCAGAATGACGACGTGTAGATATGAGCACTGCCACTGTTGAGTCTGTGGCTAATGCTAATGCTAATGTCCAGAGAAGGTTAAATGCAGCGTGTAAAGGCTCTGCAGACACTTAAAACATGTTAATAATGACTGAAAAGACATTTGTGTTAGCTCTTTGATAGCGTCAAGGCTAACATGGCCACAGCAACACGATAACAGCGCTAAGAGGACAACAGCGCTAACATAACAACAGCACTAACACGACAACAGCGCTAACACGACAGCAGCGCTAACACAACAGCAGGGCTAACACGACAACAGCGCTAACAGGACAACAGTGCTAACAGGACAACAGCGCTAATACGACAACAGCGCTAACACGACAACAGCATGAACACAACAGCATTGATAACAAGTCAACAGCGCTAACGAGACAGCAGAGCTAACACGACAACAACGCTAAAAGGACAACAACCATAACATGACAACAGCACTAACAGGACAACAGCGTTAATACGACAACAGCGCTAACAGGACAACAGCGTTAATACGACAACAGCGCTAGCACGACAACAGCGTGAACACAACAGCATTGATAACAAGTCAACAGCGCTAACGAGACAGCAGAGCTAACACGACAACAGCGCTAAAAGGACAACAACCATAACATGACAACAGCACTAACAAGACAACAGCGCTAACACAACAGTGCTAACATGTTAACAGAAATAACATGACAACAGCGCTAACATGAATGCAGCGGTAACATAACAACAGTGCTAATAGGAGAACAGTGCTAACACAACAACAGTGCTAACATGTCAAAAGCACTAACAGGATAACAGCGCTAACAGGACACCAGCACTAACATGACAACAGACCCAACATGAAAACAGCGCTAACAGGACAATAGCGCAAACACAACAACAGCTCTAACTCGGCAGCAGCGCTAACATGACAGCAGTGCTAGCACGACAACATCGCTAAAACGACAACATCGCTAACAGGACACCAGCACTAACACGTCAACAGCGCTAACATGACAGCAGTGCTAACATGACAACAGCGCTAACACAACAACAGTACTAACACGACAACAGCGCTAACACGACAACAGCGCTAACACAACAACAGCGCTAACATGACAACAGCACTAACATGACAACAGCGCTAACACGACAACAGCGCTAACCCGACAACAGCGCTAACCCGGACTTTGTTTAGCCACGTGCTCCGAGGATGAGGTCCTTTTCCAGGCCTCGCTGCTGTTTTTCTCTTTCTCTGTTGTTCAAAGTGAAAGTGAAAGTGAAAGTGCTTAAACCAGCACAGCTCATCATCAGGACCACCACACATTTGACTGATACTTTAGCCTCAAAATCTCATTTATTCTTGTAGATTTTCTTCAGAAATAGCCTTTTACTAGAGTTATTTTCTGTTTTTTTACCATTGCAAAATCTTTTTCACACTATCCAGTATCGGTATCGGCGAAAACACTAAACTCAAGTATCGGATCGGATCGGATAATACAAACAAAAAAAAAATGATATCGCAGCACTAGTGACAAAGCCTTAACTCTGAGTGGATGAACAGCGATAAACACGAGAATAAAAGACGAGTATAATCCTTTTTAAAACTGTGACATAATGGAGCTCGGACTAGCATTCAGCTAACACGACGTCGGCCTTTGTCGCTCTCACTGGGTGTAAAATAGATTTGCGCAGCGCCTAAATGAGTTTGCACCGAGCGCTGACTAATCTCACCGCAGGCCGTCCTTTTGGCAAACGCCTTATTTTTTCCTGATTTGACCCCGTGCCCTCAATTCTAGGTGGAAGAAGTGCTCGGAAAGTGGCTTAACCCGGAATGTGTTTTGGAAAAAGTGAGACAAAGTGTGCGCAGCTCGTCTTTCAAAAGTCCAGGACGGGGATACTTAACGAGGGTTCTTCAGGAGCGTCACGGAGCGAACCGGCTGTGCGACTGCTGCGTTTCACGAGATACAGGTCAAAAAATAAAAAATATATCTCTGTCACCAACTTTAACGTATCTAAAAGACGTTGTTCTTCTCTTTGTCTTGTTAAAACTTGTATTTTTCGTTTTCGGATGTGAATTGAAAAAGAAAATGTAGAATACGCAATTAGCAAACATGCAAATATACATTTCTATTTTATGTTTTTGACAGTGAATAATAAATAATGTTATTCCTTATCTTAAGTATTCACATATGATGACTTTTAAAGACCAGTCAGTGTGTCATGATTTCAAAAGACCAGACCATTTCGTTCTGCATCCTGATTGGCTGAGGGACTGTAGACCATTGTGTTCTGCGTCCTGACCTGATTGGCTGAGGGACTGTAGACCATTGTGTTCTGCATCCTGATTGGCCTAAGGGACTGTAGACCATTGTGTTCTGCGTCCTGATTGGCTGAGGGACTGTAGACCATTGTGTTCTGCGTCCTGATTGGCTGAGGGACTGTAGACCATTGTGTTCTGCGTCCTAATTGGCTAAGAGACTGTAGACCATTGTGTTCTGCGTCCTGATTGGCTGAGGGACTGTAGACCATTGTGTTCTGCGTCCTGATTGGCTAAGGGACTGTAGACCATTGTGTTCTGCGTCCTGATTGGCTGAGAGACTGTAGACCATTGTGTTCTGCATCCTGATTGGCTGAGTGACTGTAGACCATTGTGTTCTGCATCCTGATTGGCTGAGGGACTGTAGACCATTGTGTTCTGCGTCCTGATTGGCTGACGGACTGTAGACCATTGTGTTCTGCGTCCTGATTGGATGAGGGACTGTAGACCACAGGAAGTGCTCCACTGTGTTTTTAAACTCCACACACCTTCACTAGAATCATTTGGATGATTTCAGCTCTGGAATTGCCAATCTCTGCTGAACTAAAAGGAGCTGTTAAATTGAAAACTACCACTTCATGACATCACAAGGTGGAACTGAGCATGTTTAAGCTTTGGCAATGTAGACAGACTAATAATAAAGAGTTACTCAAACATTGGGGAATGTTTTTGAGGAAGTAACAACATTGTAACGTGACTTAAAGCTCAGAATAGTCAGTTTTGCATAATATAGGCTCTTTAACTCTGGAGAACCCACAGGGACAAATTTGACCGCAGTTAATTGCTGCTACCTAAAATGAATAAACTAAAAAAAATGTCAAATTTCAATTTAAAAAAAATAAAAAAACCCCAGAGTGCCACTTCTGGCCCCTGTATAGAGACACCTAGTGGATGAATATTGAACTAAAATGAGGAAAAGTCGTAGTGACAAGATGGAAAACTCCCCAAACAAAATCGTCTTCTCAGCAAACCAGCGATTGGTAGAATTGTGTTTTTTATGTTAATCTTTTTAGTAATAGCTTGTGCAGAATGTCTAGAAGTACATTTTCTAGTCTTTCTGGATAAATTAGCAAGCCCAAAGGGTCAAATTTGGCCCTGATCCTAAATTAGGAAATAAAAAGTGGATATTTCAGTGTTCAGTGACGTTATAGTAGTAATTTAATGCAATGTTCATAATTTCTTGAGTTCTTGGGTTCTCCAGGGTTAAGTGTCATGATTTAACCAGCCTATAACGAGGGCACAAGTGTTTTAAAATGAGGTACGCCCCTGTCGCCCGAGCCTGACTCCAAATCCCTCCTGTGTGTTCTGGGTATTCCTGCTTTTCCGGGCTTGTTTACAGCATGGAGGAATTGCATTATGGGCACAGATGCTCTCACCCGCTCCTGTAGCGTTAGCAGCAGCCGGCGTGCAGCTGAAATTAGAACGAAACTCGAAAATCTACACTATCGGTTGCCAACACCAACCTTTTATGTGCTCTAGTTTGTCCATTTTTCACACCGACAACAGCTTCACCTGCGTCGGGCTGTTATTTCCAGACTCTGCTTTTATATCACTGTGTTTACACGTGAGGTCTTCTGGTGCTGCTTCCTTGAGAGAAAATAAGGGGGAAAAATGCAGAACCGTAAGACAGATGAAGGCAGCGGCGGAGATGCTTAGAAGCTCATAAAGTTGTCAGTTTATAAACAAGCTGGAATGAAACGCCTGCCAAGACACATTAATCATTGTTGTGGTTTTAAAAGCTTCAAAACTCAGGAAGAGCAGCAACACTTTTTAAAATGGTGGAATGTTCTGAATGGAAACGGTTCCACTCAGATGTGCCTCTGGTAATTGTTCGGAGCGAGAGCCTGTCAGTTGAAGATACGATGGAAACTTTCTGTCGTTCGTTATTATTTAAAGCCTAAAGGTGTACTCTGGAACCTTTCTGGTGGGGTGTCCTCCATCTGCTTGTCTCTATGGAGATGATATTTAATTGCTTGCCATGGCGTTATTTATCGTCTCTGTCTTGCAAGTTTTTCAATTACAGCTATTCTCGTTGCTCAGAAAAACATTCTCACTGTGAGCCGCCGTCGACACAGAGAAAGATGATTTATTGCCATTCGGTGGAAAATCCCATGAAAAGCAAATAACATCTCCATGGAGACGAGTACACACGCACATCACCAGGAAAGTTGTACATCGAAGTACGTTTGAACATGAGCCATATACTTATTAGCAAGCGGCTAAGTGGCAGTCTTGTACTGGAATAGTACTTATAGCATTGGAAGTGGGAATAACTAGAAATATAAAGATTAGCATGAGATTAGCATGAGATTAGCATGAGTTAACATGCCAAGAGCAGTGTGCCACCCCAGATCCTGGTCACGAGGAATTATCTGTACTTCTAGACGACATTCGAGACTTTAAAGACGACATATTGTGCTTGCATCTGCTCTGAAGTTATGGATTGCAGTGGATTTTTTTTTTCATTTGTACCAAAACGACGACATGATGCTGCCGAATCTGACGCATATCACTGAAAACAAAAACAAAATAGAAAATTAAACTGAAGAGCAAAGTATATGCAGAACAGATTTGCTTTAGTAGTGGAGGAGTTCAAGTATCTCGGGGTCTTGTTCACGAGTGAGGGGAGGATGGAGCGTGAGATTGACAGTTGGATCGGTGCAGTGTCTGTAGTGTGCAGTCGCTGTATCGGGCTCTTGTGGTGAAGAAGGAGCTGAGTCCAAAGGCAAAGATCTCAATTTACTGGTCAATCTATGTTCCTGCTTTGGGTCATGACCAAAAGGACAAGATCGCGGATACAAGAGACCAAAATGGATTTCCTCTTAGAGATCGAGTGAGGAGCTCAGAGCGGAGCCGCTGCCCCACGTGGAGAGGAGGTAGCTAACCCGATCCAGGATTCCTCCTTGATGCTTCTCTGGGGAGATGTTCCAGGCATGACGCACCAGGAGGAGGCCCCAGGGAAGACACAGGAGGGATTATGTCTCTCGGCTGGCCTGAGAACGCCTTGGGGTCCCACCAGAGGAGCTGGAGGCCATGTCTGGGCTGAGGGAAGTCTGGGAGTCCCTGCTTAGACGGCTGCCCCCTCGAGCTGGCCTAGATAAGTGAAAGAAAATGGATTTGCTTTAACCTTCCCATAAGTAAATGTTATTTCATTAAAGGCCCTGTGGAGATGAGCAAAATGTGTCTTGCCCCAGCGCAGACAGACTGTATAAGCAGCGTCAAAATATGTCCACTGTGTGTTGTCTACATCTAATTATAACGCACGTTAGCATGCTAGTCCTTGTTAGCTTGGATCTGCTGCAAAAGGCGATTGTAAACTCATCGAAATGAAGAATTAGGACGCTCAGAATGCACGACGTAAGTGAGGAATAACTTCGGACTACTGCAAACAGTTTTTCACATTTTTAATAGAGTGAAAATCAGGTGCATCGCCTTTAAAGATAAATCTTTACTGGTGATAATTAGGTTTAGAGGACTTGTCTTTCCAAACATAACCTGAGTATGATATCATTTTAAATTAACGAGGCAAGTTTGGAGCACTTTCTCCACCTCTGCACTAAAGACAGTGTTCCTCATCTGCCTTTATAAATCATAGAAGGAGCCAGGTGTCAAACGCAACATTAATAGTTAAAAGCAGCTAAATGAACAAATAGACTGGCGCTGTAATCCATTATAAATCTTACACTCTATCCTCATTATATTTGTGATGTAATTTTGATGAAGCACATGACCTCAAGAAATCCCTTCAAACTCCCGTTACAATCCAACGTGGCAATAACATAGATCCATGCTAATTGGCTGCAAAATATGCCGCTAACGTCGTTTTACATTCGTTCCTGCGGATAACAATTCCACCTCATTATCTCCATATATTGACGTCTCAACTCAGCCCGAATCACTGCTCGTGTTAAACGTGAAATATAAATTGCGTAATACTTTTGGATGGAGGATTGCAGTTCGATGGAAAGAGCCGTCGACTTACTCCAGAGAAAAAGTCAATACGGAGGTAACCAAGGACGGAGATATCAATCGTGTATGAGGCCAGGATCGACCATTGATTTAATAAGACTACAGCCCACACGGAGTCCAAAGCCCCTAATTCCTTGTCTGTTAGTCATTAAACTTTTATATGCAAAACAGCAACCTTAATCCCATCGACCCGGCCGGCAGCGTTTAACATCCTGTCAGATTATTGTTTTTCGATGTACATGACTTGGCGTGCATTCCAGTGGCTTCATATAATTGTTTTTTCTTTTAAGCGTACATCAATGGGAGGTCGGTCAAGCGAACAGTTCGAGCTAAGACGGCGATCCATACTTGTATTCAAATCCTACTGCATATAAAACTATCTCACAGTAACCACTTTTAAACTTGTATCGGTATAATGTAGTTTTTCTCTGTATCCTGGTGGATTTTGCATATTTTTGCAGCGTAGGTCAGAAAAGGGTGAATAATTCTTGCTGGAGGTTAATTTTGAGTGTTATAGCAAAAGGAAAAATTCTGGATGATGTTTTGCCGCTTCTTCAGTTCTGGTCAGATTACTGCTGGACACTGTTATATGTTTCTAAAGGGAGGAGCTAACGACACTGAAGCTAACACACCAGTTTGTTACAGTTTCTGTTTGTTGGCTTGGTCTATTAAGCTACGATAAGTGTGAACTGAGCTGGAGTCATGTTTCGCACAATCGTTCAGGCCCATACACCTGTTAGCATACCGGCTATCACTACAGTTTTCCTTTTTTTGATTTAGGTCTGAGGATGGAGTTGTAGAGAGGACATAAATGATGTCTGAAGCCCCATTTCCGGTTCAAAAATGGATTATCTTTCCTGACAAAAAATGCTTCATTAACTCCCCTCTGAAATCATTTCTTTTCTTTGTCTAAGAATGGAGATGTACAGCAGATTGTGGTCCTGAGCTGCTCTTTCGACAGTGTTGTTACATTTGTGCTCAGTGTAAATTTTTTGGATATTACAGTATATTTTAAGTCTGGATACTAAAATAAGTACACTCAAAAATCTCGTTTTTTCCTAACAGAATGAATGCCATGTCATCCAGATGATTAGGATCATTTTTACTTCAGCCTAAACCCTTTCGGTCATAATGAATAATGTTTGATTTTGAATGTAATGACCGAATAAAAGACAAGAAAAAAGAAGTCAATGCAGTGTTTCAGCAGCAGTCTTTCATCATGACTAACAGAGGACGAGCTTTAAGTATGTTATAAGACCTCATAAGCACCTAAAGGTCACATGTGTAATTTCTTCACTGAATGACTTTTAGCTTCACCCTCTTTTCTCACGCGCCCATCTCGAGAAATTGATATGCAAAGTTGGCTACAACTGCTGTCAGTAATCCATAATTTCTAAATCCTGCCTGGTGTTTAAATCCAGTTTGAACCCAGGCTCCAAACGGTTCTGTTTAGCTTTTTTTTACTCGCACTCTTCTCTTTTTAAGTTAATTTCATGTTGATTATTTATGTTTTTTATTATTTTATTGTCTTTCTTATTCTGTAAAGCTGCATGACTTTCTGTACCAATCGTGCTGTACAAACTGGCCTTGTCAAAACCCAAAATGTGTGGTCTGTGTAATTGGTAAAAGTCGGGTCAGCACTGTCCAATTTCACTCGTTTCTCTGTAACCATTACTGCAATATACCTCTAAATATGGAGTTTATCAGTGACACGAGCAGTCTTTCGAAGGATTTAAAACCATGTGTGTTATTAAAAGTGCACTGTAAAGCATAGTGTGGGTCTTTATTCAATTAAAGTAGATGGTAATGCTCAAAATACCTTCATATCTTTCAGTTCTTACAGTAATTCTATGAGAAATCTGATCTGTAACTTGGTCTGGTGTTTTTCCAGCTTGTCTCCATGCATTTAATGCTTAGTTTGGGGGGTGAGACTTATACTCAGGTGTGATATATATGTTTGTTTCTTCATCATTATGTATTTTTTGGCTGGTGTGACTTATACTCCAGAAAATACAGTACATCTCCATGGAGACAAGGAGGTGACGAACCCTCCAGCCGTAAAAATGTCATAGTCCACAGTTTAACATTGAACTGTTATATATATAAAAAGTGAAATCTGTCTGATAACACCTGGATTGAGCTGAGTGCGAGTCGATGTTGGATTGTCAGACCCGTCATGGAGCAGCCTGCACTATAATGTGGTAGCCTGACCTTGTTATCCGGTGTGTCTCTGAGCCCCCTCACCATTAATCGCACAGTTCTGTCATCAGTCACACACCGTAATAAGAAAACGTGAGGCTTGTATCACATTTTCACCCGATTCCACCCAAGCCGTGTGCTCCTGTGTCCTCCTCTCTTTGTGTGGAGCTGATCGTCTCGCTGCTGTGCTGGGGTGAAAAGGGGGCAGACATGTATTATTCCCAGTTTCAAAGACAACCGCAGTCCTGTGTTGTGTAACTCAGATTGAGGTTAATTTACCTCTGCCCCGTGCGCACTGTTCAGGGCTGTGAAACTCAAACAAGGTCAACCCTGCGTCTTTAGCACATCCCTCCTTCAAAACACTGTAGATAAATAAATAAATGGACCAACCCATTGCTACAAAATGTTGATTCATCAAATTTGTAACCAGTAATCAATTTCTTGCCTTCTTCACACAAATTATGAATGAGTTTCGAAGCAAAGTGCCAGACAGTTCAGAACACGGCAGAACTCTTCAAGTCTTAGTCCATCGTTGCGTAAGATCTTCCATAGAGACTGAAAAAGAGCTTCTTATGAACTTGTATCTGCGTTTACCAAGTCTGCGCTTATCCGAATATCACACTCACGCTCAACCTTCAAAATGGGCTGTTCAATTTTTATTTTGCTCCTTCATCAGAACCATTTAGTTTAGACGTGTTAATATGTTCTCTGATTATGTAATAAACCCAACATTAAAAAATCTGTTAACCGAAATAAACTAAACTGTACTGCCACTTTAAGTATCACAAATATATCGATATTTCAGAACACCCCTGTCCCCTCCTACACCAGGAAGTACAGATCAATCAGGAAATACAGACCAACCAGGAAGTAGAGAAAATGAGGAAGTACAGACCAAACTAATCAGGAAGTACAGACCAATCAGGAAGTTACAGATCAAACCAATCAGGAAGTACAGACCAATCAGGAAGTACAGACCAATCAGGAAGTACAGATCAAACCATCAGGAAGTACAGACCAATCAGGAAGTACAGCCAATCAGGAAGTACAGATCAAACCAATCAGGAAGTACAGATAATCAGGAAGTACAGACCAATCAGGAAGTACAGATCAAACCAATCAGGAAGTACAGACCAATCAGGAAGTACAGACCAATCAGGAAGTACAGACTAATCAGGAAGTACAGATCAAACCAATCAGGAAGTACAGACTAATCAGGAAGTACAGACCAATCAGGAAGTACAGACCAAACCAATCAGGAAGTACAGACCAATCAGGAAGTACAGACCAATCAGGAAGTACAGATCAAACCAATCAGGAAGTACAGACCAATCAGGAAGTACAGACCAATCAGGAAGTACAGATCAAACCAATCAGGAAGTACAGACCAA
The DNA here is from genome assembly GCA_019594935.1 of Periophthalmus modestus. Taxonomy (NCBI): domain Eukaryota; kingdom Metazoa; phylum Chordata; class Actinopteri; order Gobiiformes; family Gobiidae; genus Periophthalmus; species Periophthalmus modestus. The sequence continues at coordinate 3,287,954 of JAIEZT010000026.1, forward strand.
TCAGGAAGTACAGATCAAACCAATCAGGAAGTACAGACCAATCAGGAAGTACAGACCAATCAGGAAGTACAGACTAATCAGGAAGTACAGATCAAACCAATCAGGAAGTACAGACTAATCAGGAAGTACAGACAATTCAGGAAGTACAGATCAAACCAATCAGGAAGTACAGACCAATCAGGAAGTACAGACCAATCAGGAAGTACAGACCAATCAGGAAGTACAGATCAAACCAATCAGGAAGTACAGACCAATCAGGAAGTACAGATCAAACCAATCAGGAAGCACAGACCAATCAGGAAGTACAGACCAATCAGGAAGCACAGATTAACCCAATCAGGAAGTACAGACCAATCAGGAAGTACAGACCAATCAGGAAGCACAGATCAACCCAATCAGGAAGTACTGACCAATCACTTGACTTTTCTGGTCATCTTCTGCCAAAATTGTCACAGACATAATTATCTATTTATTAACAGATGAAAAAACAAACAAACAAAAAACAACAACTAAAAAAAACACATCAGACTGGTATGCTGCTCTTTTGCACATTTTACAAACCATAAAAAACAGTAGCAGACCCTGGTGTGGGACGCTGCTGATGAGGTCGGGGAGACGGGGCGAGTCCAGGTTATAGAGGGACATGTAGATGATGAGGAGGACCTTGTATCGAGTGCAGTCTTTGTGCAGGGAGCCAGTGGAGTTGTTTGAGGACAGGGGCATGACGCTAGCTTTACGGGGGGAAAACAGAATGTACTCATTTATAAGAGAAACATTGGCTAATCCAGCTTTAATGTACTGGACAATTTCCCAAACACAAAGACGCTCTCTACATTATTTTCCAAAGCATGTTTCTGGATATCTTGCCCCGGCCTCTGCAGACACACGAGAAGCATACTAATATTTGCAGTGAAGGCATGAGCATGTTTGGAGAGCGGCTGAACTGCACTCTGGTGTATCACTGTCCATCTATCATCATCGCGGGGCTATTGGCCACAACCTTATCAAGGACGACACTCGTGTTTACACAGTGGAAATTACTTTGAATGAATATCTGATCAAGTGCTCCCCAACGTATTGCTCCCTATGCTTCACTGATAATAAAGGGTTATGGCTATGGGCAATCTCTCAACCCCATGCATGCTACTGGATGCATAATTGACTCCACGCAATATGGGAACGCCACTGTCCCAGCCATGCAGATAATAATGTACGTCTTCAGATACGAGGGCCATATTTCACTATTTTCTGATCTGTTCTAATGTTGTTTCCTCATCACAAACAGACCTGGAATGGTGTTTTGTTTCATTCATACATGTTTAACACACAAATCCTGCATATTTAGGCTGAGTTTTTTTCTTAAATGGAAAAAAAAAGAATCACTTCATGACATCACAAGGTGGAACGGAGCATTTTGAGCTTTGGAGATGTCGACCGAGTAACAATGCATGAATACCAAACGTGTGTGAATGAAACAAAACACAACTCCAGGTATGTTTTTGTTACATTATAACATGACTTAAATCCATTTTGTGTAATACAGGCCCATTAGAGATGCACTATGTAACCTTGTTGGCGTGATGGTTTCCCACCTTTTATTGCTTTGCCTGGAATGTTTCACAGTACAGCACCACACTTATCTTTCTCCTTGGACATAAGACCACAGCCCAGACAAAGGTACAGGTCGTATCTGTGCAAAGGCGAGGCAGCTCATAATAAGAATTAAGAATGTTGGTTTTTCAAGGTATTTTGAGCCAATGTAATTGAATAAATATAAGACAGATTCTTTCAGTACCTGTGAAACACCTTTTTTGCACCATGGACCTGAATAGCGTAGGTTTTATTTTCACAGACTGGCCTTCTACGCTAAGTAAAAATGGCACAAAAAAGTTAAGTGCATAAAAAACACATCTCACCATCCCGCTGAATCAACGGGAAGCCTGCGCTTGTTTCTTTGTGATGAGGTGGTCCCATCGAGGAGCGATGGGAGACGAGGACTCCTGCAGTTTGTTTCTTACGTCCAGTCGGCTCTGTAATTTTGTCTTGTCGCCGTCACTGCAGAAAAGTCCGAACACACAGACAGGATGTTGGAAATGGTAGTAAGGTATTAAGATATTCTGGCTTAAATTTCATTCAGAACGTCAGCAGAGATGTTGTCTCAAACATACGGTGTACATTTAAGACCAATCTCCAACAGCTGATCCTCTTGTCTTTTTTTTTCATTATGTATCTATGGACAAGCTTATTAGTGAGTCATGAGAGGCGAAGGTTACGTCAGAGAAGATGCGGTCGCTGATAAATTATTTACTGTTTTTGTGTGGTTTTCCGGTTGCAAATGCATAACCGACTGGTACCCGATCCCTGGCCTGGTGGAGAGGGACCACTGCTCTAGACAAAGCGATAACGTCACTACTGAAACAAGCACGTGAAGTACAGTGGTCCCTTATTTATCGTAAAGGGGTCACGTTCTAAAAATAACCCACATTAACTGAAATCCGCTAAGTATCAGCTGTATTTTTTTTACAATTATTCTATATGTTTCTTGGCTGTAAAACCCCTCAACACACACTTTATACACTTTTTTCACACAGGCATTAACATTTTCTCACATTTCTCTCGTTTTTCTCTCAAAGTTCAAACCTTCGTCGGTGCCTTTATCGGTGCAGAACGTTTCATCGACATTGTGGGTTTTGTCGGGGAGAAAACTTGCAAACATACAGCACTTCAGAGTCACACTGATCCAACATTTATGTAAATTGTCTGACACATTCTGTACTGTACAGGAGACACGGAGGAGACTGATGGACAATGGTCTACAGTCCCTCAGCCAATCAGGACGCAGAAACACATGGTCTACAGTCCCTCAGCCAATCAGGACGCAGAACACAATGGTCTACAGTCCCTCAGCCAATCAGGATGCAGAACACAATGGTCTACAGTCCCTCAGCCAATCAGGACGCAGAACACAATGGTCTACAGTCCCTCAGCCAATCAGGACGCAGAACACAATGGTCTACAGTCCCTCAGCCAATCAGGACGCAGAACACAATGGTCTACAGTCCCTCAGCCAATCAGGACGCAGAACACAATGCACATTCATACACTGTGAAAAAAGCATGTAAAATTACATACAAAAAAATCCACAAAACAGCAATATAGAAAGAGACAACTGCCCCCTCCATCAGAAAAGTTGCATGATGTGCCTTTAAACCTCACACATTTCAAAGTACATTCTAAGGCACGCTTACAGAAACCACACTACAAACAGGAGAGTGTGCTCGTGCTGCAGTGTACGCCTCAGAAAGACATTACACTAACACACTGCAGCGCACACTTTGATTTTCCTCTTTTCAAAGTGTCAAGCAATTGTCAATTGTTCTTAAAATGTTTGGAGTGAGAAAAAGCTGGAGGCTCCTGCGGTGCAATGAATCACGTCTTTAAAGATGCGGTGCTTGTTTTATTGTTTATTCGAGATATTTTGGTACTTTTAAGGTTTTCTTTGGTAGAACTGCAGCAGAGAAACGAGGAGCCGCAGCGGTGAGGCACTCGTCTTGTAAAAATGTATCAAATATTCTACAGTTTGAGTTGTACTTTTCAGCTACGATATCGGGGGGATATTGACAAAAGTCCTTTGCAATATTTATTTATTTTATTTGGTTGATAACAAACACAATGATCGATACTAGAGCGACGCCTATAGGAAGTTTACAATGGGGGAAAAAGAAATTACTTTGACATTAATTTGTGAAACTTTGCAGAAAATTCTCTTACGTGCCCCTGATCAGAAAAGCCAATGAGACGAGTGCCTTATTTTGTACATTTTGGCGTCTAGGGTCCTCGAAAGCTGCTGCTGACAATGAATAGTTGAGTTAAGTCACACAACAGAGAGGGAAAAATCGCACCAAACATCAGCTGAAACATGCCAAAGTTAACAGAGTGAATCAGCTCAGTGCAAAATTAACCCTCATAACAATATTTTACAAACTGCACCAGGTTTTAAGTGACCCCTATAGGACACGAGACACGTACTTTTTCTTACGCCACATGAGCACTACCTTAAAACATAATACTCTACATCAAACAGGAAGTCGGCCATGTTGGATGCGTTTCTGCTCGGACCAAAAAATCTATCTAGTCCCAGGTTTTGATCCAACTGAGCTCACACTCCACATGTCACATCTACACATGTTGATAATCAATAGTTTTACATTTTTCTTGAATATTCAGCACGTTTTTTGTCTAACATGCCATCAAAAATGTCCTGTTTTCCTGTTTCTTTGATACCTGCTCATGAGTCAAAGCCTGAAGAGCAGAGTCATGAGCAAATCATCGAACCAATCCAAAAAGTCAGTTACACCACAGCTTTATTGTGCATGAGGTTGCTGGTTCAAAGCCACTGACCCACAAGTATTACAAGAGTTATGTATGTAACTATGGTTCTATGAATCACTGATGTGAAGTCCAAACTAATTGAAAATGTTCACAGGCAATATGTAGGTCACTTGGGTTAAAAAAGTCAATTACACCAGAGTCTAAACCAGGGGTCGGGAACCTGCAGCTCTGCCTGGCTTGAGAAAATAAATTAGAAGTATTTAATTGAAGTGTATTTTATTTGTGTTAGTTTTTTTTTTATTTTATTGTAGTTCTAAATCAGAAGATTGTTGTGATCTTGAAATATTAAAATAAGATTATATTTAGTTTTTTCTTCACTCAAAATAAATGTCACACTCATGGAAGCCGGTATAACCAGCCCCGACACCGCCATAAACATGAGGAAATCTGCAGTTAGAGTCCAGTCCATCTTCAGATCCACTTAAGTCTGTGAGCAGCGATTCTCCACCATGAACTATATTAAAACAAAAACTGCGCTCAGGCCTCACAGACGACAGCCACAGTCCTGCGGAAACATGAAAGTGACTTCAGCCCCAGTTTGCAGATGCTGTGCAGAGGGTCAGGAGCAGAAAGCCCATTAACCGGGGAAAATAAATATTTATACAGATATTTTGCAAATACTATAGCTGTTTATATAAAGCGTAAAGGTAAAAAAAAAATATATATACAGCGTTTTCTTCATTTTAGATGTCAAAAAGTATTGGCGGCTCCCAGTGTTTTTTTTTTTTTCCATGGAAACCAGGTCCAAACGGCTCTTTTTGGGTTAAAAGTCGCCAAACCCTGGTCTAAACCTCTTTATTTTTTAATAGTTTACAAATAGCAAAGTTTTACAGTATGTTAGTATCGAATTTAGTAAATAATCTTAAATGTAACACAGATTTTAGTTGTTTTTTTTTACAAATACATGATAGTTTTGTCTGTCCATGACTTATCACATTGTCCTTATTGTAGCTGCTTCCCTCAACATGGAAACAATAAGTAGTATTTGAATGTGTTACTTTCTGTCGTCTGCAGATCCTCTCGTCGTCTCTCCAACTGTGCCCCTGCTGCATTTGGCCAAACAAACCCATTGTCTTTCATGGCGTAGTACTGCTCCCTTCCTCTGAGATTTGATCATCCTCTTTTTGAAGCCATCGACTGGAGTGTCCTTTAACAGAAGTGCTCGCCAAACCCAGCGTGGCGTGCCGGGAGGAAGGCGGCGAGGTAGACTTGTTTTCGTGTTTTTGGTCTCGGCATGGGGCCTGCCAATACGAGCGGGGACTGATTGGCTTAAAGACCGTGTGGGTAGACTCCGCAGGAAAATCAACTGAATCCCGAGCTTTTTGGAGAGGACACCCACGGCACCGGCGTCGCCCGCTGCCTCTCGAGCCGGAGGTGGACAAGACACGCATGGAAGAGCGAGGATACGCCGAAGCAGGAGAGGAGGTGGAGAGCTAAAATTATCTGGTCTTAAAATGTGAGATGTTATGCAGAGCAGGAGAGGCAGCCATAGCAGCTCACAGGCAAATGAGCTGAGGAGAAGAAGGACTCAAAGTACAGACGCCACAGCGAGATAATACTCACGTAAAAGTAAAAGTATCACCTGAAAAAATCGACTTAGGCAAAGGTATTAAAGCATCTGTTTAAAAATGTACTTAAAGAGTAAAAAAATATAAGTTTTTCACAGATTTTGAGCTTCAAATGTTGCGAAACAACCAAATCAATCATTTTTATTTGCTTAAATTGTGAACATGATAAAAAATAAACCCTTCTTCATCAGGTCTCAAATTATGATAAAAAATACTTTTACTCTGCAGTTCTGTTCAAAACTGTAGTGGAGTAGAAAGTACTGCTCTCAAATGTAGTGGAGTACAGTGTCCCCTCGTTTATTATGGGAATTATGTTCTAAAAATAATCTGCTTAGTTTTTTACAATTATTCTCTCTGTTTCTTGTCTGTAAAACCCCTCACCACACACTTTATACACTTTTCTCACACAGGCATTAACATTTTCTCACATTTCTCTCTTGTTTAAACACAAAGTTCAAACCTTCGTCGGTGCCTTTGTCGGTGCAGAACGTTTCATCGACATTGTGGGTTTTGTCGGGGAGAAAACTTGCAAACATACAGCACTTCAGAGTCACACTGATCCAACATTTATGTAAATTTGTCTGACACATTCTGTACTGTACAGGAGACACGGAGGAGACTGATGGACAATGGTCTACAGTCCCTCAGCCAATCAGGACGCAGAACACAAAGGTCTACAGTCCCTCAGCCAATCAGGACGCAGAACACAATGGTCTACAGTCCCTCAGCCAATCAGGACGCAGGACACAATGGTCTACAGTCCCTCAGCCAATCAGGACGCAGAACACAATGGTCTACAATCTCTCAGCCAATCAGGACGCAGAACACAATGGTCTACAATCTCTCAGCCAATCAGGACGCAGAACACAATGGTCTACAGTCTCTTACAGCACGTTCATACTCTGTAAAATACATGCAAAATTACACAAAAATAATCCATGAAACATCGAGACCACAAAAGGTGAACCGCGATATAGTGAGAGACAACCATGAACGTAAAAAGTGCCGCTGTAAAATGTTCTTGAGTAGGACGGGGGCAACATTAGCTAAGCTGGTTCTTCCACTGATCCAAAAGTTGGAGGTTCAAATCCCGCTCTTGTCAAAAACATCATTGATTGAGCGATTACATCCTCTGACCACAGGTTGGCGATGCGACTCCAGCTCTCACAGATGAATACTGTTGTGTCCTTGGGCAAGACACTTAACTCACCTCGCCCCCAGTGTCTGTGTGCACTGGTGCATGAATGTGTGAGTGGTTCCAAGGTGTAAAGGGTTTTGAGAGACTTGAAGGTGGAAAAGTGTGACCATTTACCCTGTAAGTAAAGTACAGAGACCTAAAAGTTTGACTTAGGTTCAATTCTTTACTACTTTTACCTCGTTACGTGGCACCACTGCAGATGAGCTGTTGTTTTACCTGTTGAGCGATGTTTGGAGCGAGGAGCTGTTTAGTATTCAGTCGTGGGAGATGGAGACATGCTAAATAAGCTGTCATACATTGTTTGGATAATCAGCTGGCATCGCTTCAGAGATTTCAGACTGGGAAAGATGGACGGATCTGCTTTGCATTTCATTACATGACTTTTGCCCCAGGGAAGAATAAACGGCATTCACATATCACTAATTTATTCAATGTAAAAGCTTTCGACGAAATGAATGTGGGAACAGTAACATCGCAGCAGATGAGTAAATACGGAAATGTATATGAATCATTAAAGGTCCATATGACGCTGTTTTCTGATCCATGTTCTAATGTTTCCTCGTCACAAACAGACCTGGAGTTGTGTTTCGTTTCATTCACACATAAACCCTGCAGATTGAGGCTTCTTCAAACGGAAAACACTCTGTTCCACCTTGTGATGTCATCATGTGGTGATACAGGAAGTGCTCCACTGTGTTTTTAAACTCCATACACCTTCACTAGAATCATTTGGATCATTTCAGTCCCTGGAAACGCAGATATTTTCTCAACTAAAGGCACGTGAAAACTACCACTTCATGACATCACAAGGTGGAACAGAGCGTTTTGAGCTTTGCGGATGTAGACAGACAAATAATAAAGCGTTTTTGAGGAGGTAACAACATTATAACATGGGTTAAAGCTCACAAGAGTCAATGTTGTGTCGTATATACTGTGGAACCTTTAACGTCTCAGTCTCAGAAGATGTTTTTGGGTTACATTTGGGTGTTTGATTTACTCATTTTAGCATCAACTCCAGTCAATGAAGCTCAACGAGGCTAGCAACCCCTTCCTGTCCGTACCCCTAGTTTAGCAGGGAGCGAGCGCTTAGCAACGCTGTCAATCAAACCTGTTGCTAACGCTAACAGGAGCGACCTCGGGTAAAAAAGGCGCCTGATTCGTCTGTTCTTAATGTCCATATCTCGCGTTACAGACAAAATAGTGAAATAAAAACCCCAGGATCATGTAGAGAGGGTTAATACGAACATTTAAGACCAAAATGAGTCTGACAGCAGCAGCTATGGAGAGTGGGGACACCGTTTTTCTATTTGAAACACGCCGGCTAGCGCTTTAGCTATGTCTATTTATCTATACAGTCTATGGTAGCATCTAAGATCCTTCTCATGAGTAGATCTTCGGACGATTGAGACCCACAACTCAAACTATCTCCATCTCATTTGGATTTGATGACAAACCTATGTAACCTACGCAACAGGAACCCAGTTTTAGAAGAGTTTTGTGCACATACAATAACCTGAGTGGATCACAGACGTATCTTATGGCTGATTTCCACGAGAAAAACATCAATATTTCAGGCTTTTCTCTTTAGCCACTTGGTGTTTTCTACAGGTGAGCAGCGAGGTTAGAAGCCACTGACCCACTTCAGTAATGAGGAACAATGCAATCCATCTGCAAGACGACAGCCAGCTCTCGGCTCTCCCTCGTGAGCAGCCTATATTTTATTCATATGGATATTAACAGCACAGAACCAGACGAACTTAAAGGCGTTCACTTACACAATATGTCAGCCAAAGGTTTTCAAAATGGCCCGACAATCTGAGAAGAACAGTGCAGTGTGCAGTGTGTGCCAGAGCGGGTTTCATGCACACTTTTACTTTTATTTTTCCTTCTCAAACAATCGTCAACTGCTCTTAAAATGTTTGAAGTGAGAAAAAGTTCCTGCAGTGCGATGAATCACGCCTTTTAAGATATAGAGATGTGTGTTTTTTGTGTTTACTTGAGATATTTTTGGTGCTTTTAAAGTTTTATTTGGAAGAACAGAGACGTATTGATGCATCGCGATAATGTCACACTAGTGGGAGGGACAGCGTGGATGTCTAGGGTGGATTGTTGCGCAGCCTGATGAGTTGTCCGTCTGAAAACTGATGGAGCAGAACAGAAACAACACTTTTTTAGGAGTTTGTGATCGATGTGACTGTTCATCGTCATGTTTAGGTAATTGATTTTTAGCAAAAAGTTTGGCTAATGCTAACGCCATTTAAGTGAGTTCTTTTGGTGAGATTGTGTTAAAAAAATCAGATTAAAGGTATTTAAAAAGATCAGATTGCGCTATTTTCTGATCTCTGTTCTAATGTTGTTTCCTCGTCACAAACAGACCTGGAGTTGTGTTTTTGTTTCATGTTTCACACATGTTTAACACACAAACTCTGCAGATTTAGGCTTCTCTTAAACTGAAATCACTCTGTTCCACCTTGTGATGTCATCATGTGGTGAATACAGGAAGTGCTCCACTGTTTATTCACTAGAATCAATTTCCAGTCCATTTCTACTGAACTAAAGGTAAAAGGAGCTTGTGACAAAGTGAGCACCTTTGTCCCTTTAATATCACCAAAATCCATCAAACCTTACCTGGGAGTTTTGCACCTTCTGATGATATTGCTCTTGGCTGGTGATATTGAATTAAATCCTGGTCCACTACTATTGGGCCTGCCATCACTGCTATTTGAGCTACAACCACCTGTGCTAGCTGGGCTACCTGAGCTAAAACCATCAGCTTGGGTTCAACCAACGCTAGCTGGGCTACATCCACCAGGGCCTGGGCTACATCCACCTGGGCCTGGGCTACTTCCACCGCTAGCTGGACTACATCCACTGCTAGCTGGGCTACACTCACCTGGGCCTGGGCTACACCCACTGCTACCTGGGCTACATCGACCGCTAGCTGGGCTACATCCACCAGGGCCTGGGCTACATCGACCGCTAGCTGGGCTACATCCACCTGGGCCTGGGCTACATCCACCTGGGTCTGGGCTACATCCACCTGGGCCTGGGCTACATCCACCTGGGCCTGGGCTACATCCACCTGGGCCTGGGCTACATCCACCTGGGCCTGGGCTACATCCACCTGGGTCTGGGCTACATCCACCTGGGCCTCGGCTACATCTACTGCTACCTGGGCTACATCCACTGCTACCTGGGCTACATCCACCTGGGCCTGGGCTACATCCACCGCTAGCTGGGCTATATCCACTGCTACCTGGGCTACATCCACCTGGGCCTGGGCTACATCCACTGCTAGCTGGGCTACATTCATATGGGCCTGGGCTACATCCACAGCCACCATAATTTTCTTTATATTCACACAGTTGTTCATTTCCAATATTTTTTCAATATGCAACTAAACACTAAACATAACTGTCTGTCTACCTTTAATTTAAACTCTACAGCTGTCACTTTAAAGATATTTTATTTGGTTAAAAGTATTCAGTTCAGTCTATTCTTACCTGAATCTCCACATGGTCCAGACACAGAGGGGGCGTGGCCTATGTCGGCCATTTTGAAAGCCTTGGGTGTGGTCGTGGGCTGGACCATGTGGAGGGAGAGCTGCTTTAAGCTCTTTTTTTTTGTTTGTTTCAATGTCTTTATGCATTTGTTTCTCTATTTAAGTGTTTATAGTGTTATTTCAAACATTTTTGGAGTTAAATGTCCCTCGTGAGTCTGCAGGACATGATGAGATCCTGCTGGAGTTGTACCTGTCGCATCTGTGAAGTAAATGGTGTTTACCTGGAGGAGGAGCTTCTGGTTTGAGAGGGTTCATAATAGTGATGATGAGATGAAGCCCCATGAAGCATCGATGCTTTCAGTCAACTGTTCACATGTACCCACACTTCATCAGGGTTCATTTACTCTATAGCGCCATCAAGAGGTCAATAAAATGTACAAAACCAGTGACAGGACGACAGTGAAACACATTAGAAATAGAAGTGCACTTGGTGTTACTTGTAGTCGTGCTTGTAATTAAATAAACAGAATTAAACCCCAATATTTTTCATTAGTTTTTATTTTTTTAAAAGTAGTTTCAAGACTCAGGACTAATGCGGTTCCGCTTTTTTGTGAGAATTTCTCCTGCTTTGGAAAAAACTCCTCTCACAGGCCCAGATGAAGCTGGAGTCACAGGTTCATGAGGCCAGTGTGTACATCTGGAAACTTATTTCTTTTCTTTCTCCTGCAGTGGCTCCTCCCTCATTTTATAATTACTATATAAGACAAACCTTGTTGGGAGTGATAGAGTCAAAGTACTTCCTAAGAGGAGAAAACTTTCTTTTTGTCGCTGGTTCCATCTTTTAAACACTTGCAGATGAAAACCAAACACAAGACGTGGGTCGACTCCAGTGAGTTTCTCTGTGTCTTATATTTCAAATGACACGAGGTTCATGAGTCAAACCAGCAAAACACTTCAGAATCAGTCACGTGGTGCTTCAGGAAGGTTCAAACGTCATCAAACCACGCTCCAGAACCACACTTCACCTGGATTTTTACTGATTACTCGAACCACACCTCGAAGCCTCGACACAGAAGTAACATCACTAGCAGGGGCAAGTCAGGTTTTCGAGGAGGAATCAGGTAGCTTTAGTTCCTTAAATTCTGTTTCTGTTGCGTTGAGCACTGTTAGTTTTTATAAGTATGTCTTATTTTTCCACGGTGGACCACTGGAACATGCAATAAATTTCATTAATTGGGAATTTTTCTGACCTTCGACCACATCGGGTCAGCTTCCCCACAGATCTGTTAACTTGAAAACTACTACTTCATGACATCACAAGGTGGAACAGAGCATTTTGAGCTTTGGAGATGTACAAACTAATAATAAATGAAACAAAACACAAATCCAGGTCTGTTTTTGAGGAGGAAACAACATTAAAACATGATTAAAACCTCACATGGGTCTGTTTGCCTTTAAATCACAAAGCTTCAGACAGTGCCGTGCCTCTTGTTAGCTTCACCCTCCCCTCAGAGGTATAAGCTGAAAGGTATAAGCACAAACAGGGAGCTACAGTGGTTGTAAATGCATCAGACGTTCAACTGTTCGAGATATACCATTCGGCGACACTGGTTTGAGGAGAACGACGTCGCTCGGGCTCGTTGGTTTCAAAGCTTTAAGAACAAACTGTGTCTAAATCTCCCAGCCTCACAGTCGCTCCGCACCGCTCCATCCCAGACCAGCCGGGGTGAGGAGGGGCTGCCAGCGATTAGCCCCCCATTAGCAGAGCGCAGGGGAGGTTTGGGCTGTGGGACGGCTGCAGATTTACGACGCCGCCGCCCCACGCCCTGGTGACCCTCTTCAAGCGGCGTTTGTAAGTCTGCACCATAGATACAGTTAATGGATCCACACAATGTGCCTCCGTGGCCTGGCGATGATGGATCTAGAGCGCCGTGAAACTCTGCGGGACGGGTGCCAGCGCTCCCAGGACTTAGACTAGTAAGTGTTTTGCAGTTTGAGAAGTGATGAGTGTGGTTTGAGCTAAAGATATGACATTTTTCTCAGAGTGGAACTTCTTAAAGCTTCTATATTACGCAAAACTGACTCTTGTGAGCGTCAAGACATGTTAAAATATTGTTACGTCATCAAAAACAGACCTGGAGTTGTGTTTTGTTTCATTCAAACATTTAAATAACCCTGTATTTTTAGTCTGTTTGCATCTCCAAAGCTCAAAATGCTCTGCTCCACCTTGTGATGTCATGAAGTGGTAGTTTTAACAGCTATATTTGACCTTTTTTCAGTAGAGATTGGCAATTCCATGGCTGAAATAATCATCCAAATGATTCTAGTGAAGGTGTGTGGGGTTTAAAAACGCAGCGGAGCACTTCCTGTATCACCACATGATGACATCACAAGGTGGAGCTGAGTGTTTTCAGTTTGAGAGAAGAACTCAGCCTAAATCTGCAGAGTTTATGTGTTGAAACATGTGTGAATGAAACAAAGAAAACTCTACGTCCTTTAAATGAACCTTTAATCTGAATTTTTTAACACAATTTTACCTAAAGAACTCACTTTATTGGAGCTAGAGCAGGTGAGCTGGATTCTACCGTATGAAATTACATCACAAACACAAGCTAGTTAGCATTAGCCAATCTTTTTGCTGTAAATTAAACACCAAAATGTGACGATGAACTGTCACATGGATCACAGGCTTTTAAAAATATGTAGTTTTTGTTTTATTCCATTAGTTTTCAGACAGACAACTCATCAAGCTGTGCAACAATCCACCATAGACATCCATGCTGTCCCTCCCACTAGTGTAATATGCAGGGTTTGTGTGTGATTTATGTACATTTTGATGATTTCCACCCTAGAATTGCCAATCTCCACTGAACTAAAGGTAAAAGGAGCTGTTAACTACCAGTGCCACTACTAAACTACCACTTTATGACATCACAAAGTGGAACAGAGCATTTTGAGCTTTGGCCAAACATGTGAATGAAACAAAACACAACACCAGGCCTGTTTTTTGAGCAGGAAACAACATTATAAACTGGATTAATGCTCAAAAGAGTCAATTTTGCGTATTATAGCGCCTTTAAGAAGTTCCACTCTGAGAAAAATTGTGTAATATGGGCACTTTAAAATATTCAGACGCAGTATAGGCATAAGTTTAGCCCTAGTTTGAACAATACTTCGATTTATCCTGATTTAAAGTTAATTTCGTGCATAATTAGCTCTGCTTTTTAGACTTAATCTTGCTGTTTAGCCTCCGTCATGCTAACCCTGCTAACTACTTTTTCATTTCTGTGACGCGACTCGAGCCAGATATTCTCTAAGGTGGAGTTTGCTGTAAATATACTTTGGTCTAGACAAACAGACGAGCAGCAGCTGAATGTTCCTGGAACATTTGGGGAAGTATAATTGGGACAGTGCAGTTGTTTTTATTGTACTGCACGAGAGGAAACAACAGATTGGATTAGTATCTCGTTTCTGACCTAGAAGTGTCTAAACATGTACGCTCGCATGTAGAAGCGAATTACACACGCATTTACATTTAAATGAAAATATTATGTGGCGCATTAAACATAACAAACCTGCCACAGATCTGACAGTCCAACAGCAACGAGGAACAATACTAGAAATTCTGATACAGCCGAGTCCTCGTTATGTTTATGCATCCGTTTAGCTCGAATTAGCATATGAAAACCACTTTGTATGTGCGAGCGTTCAGTCTGAAGGCGATCCACAGCAGGGTTAAGCACGAGAATAAACCAAACTGACAAACTCATCTTCAAAAATCAACTTTATTAGACCAGTTCTGAGGCTTTACAAATGTTCTCAGATGCGTTTGTGTCGATTTAACGCTCTATATCTGTTTTTTTGCTGCGTGAAAAACAGATCGACTTCATTTCCTCACTTACTTTACGCATTCAGAACATCCTAATTAATCACCATGATGAGTTTATAAGTGCTTTTTGCAACTTTCAGAAGCCGCAGGTGACGGTAATGCACGCTAAGTATGCACTTCCTGATTATCGGACAATAAAACGATTATAATCAGATGCAAATGGGTCACTGCTGACTTGTTTTCGAGAGCAGCTTATACGATGCATCTATGGTCTTTATGTGCTCGATTATGGAGAGATAATAAAGATGCAGACTTCAGCCTCGACTTTAAACCTTTAGATTCACTCTTTCACTCACTTTGTTTCATAACAGGTGATAAATTTAAACCCGTCACTGTCCTCGCTATGAAAAAGTAGGTTAACCATTGAAGAGAAGCGAACGACACTGTATAAAATGTATTTATAAGGAACTACACCAACGATATCTCAGCTGTTTGTTAAATTTTTATATGGGAACTTTTAATACAAGATCTCATGATTGTCTAAGTCTAAAAACTGGAAGCGTTAGAACAGAAATGGGGAAAAAAACACAGTGGAAATGGAATATATTTCAAGGACATGCAAAACTAGACACTTTAGTGCCACTAATCCACTTTAATAATGTATTTATACTGAAACCTGCTAATGTTTTAAATGGACCCAAGTATTATTTAAAGTCTGTTTTTCTGTATATTAAACAGAGCGTCCATGAAAAGTGGAGTCTGAGTGCTCTTTTTGGGCTCTCCCCGTGGAAATAAAGATAAATAAATGTCTGTACTGTACTGGGGCAAAGTCAAAGTATAGACTGTTTGTATAAATGAACATAGCTAACCTGCTAGCCGCTGTATTCCAGATAATAAGTAAGCGTGGCCGTGTTTCCGGCGTAATTGATTCTGGCTCCAGTTCACTTTACATTGGAAAACTGTCTCTGTAACTGCTGCCGTCAGACTCGTCATTTTGCTCTTAAAATGTTCATATTGACCCAATCTACATGATCATGGGGTTTTTATTTTGCTACTATATATAAAAATAACCCGCAATATGCGAAAAAACCTGCGAAGTATCAGCTGTTTTTTTTAACATTATTTTCTATATGTTTCTTGTCTGTTTAAACCCCTTCACCACACACTTTATACACTTTTCTCACACAGGCATTTTGTCGGGGAGAACATTTCTCTACAGTTTAAACACAAAGTTCAAACATTTCGTCGGTGCCTTTGTCGGTGCAGAACGTTTCATCGATATTGTGGTTTTCCCTCAGTCGGGACGCAGAAAACTTGCAAACATACAGC
This sequence comes from Periophthalmus modestus, assembly GCA_019594935.1. Lineage (NCBI taxonomy): Eukaryota > Metazoa > Chordata > Actinopteri > Gobiiformes > Gobiidae > Periophthalmus > Periophthalmus modestus. Next base: position 3,303,772 of record JAIEZT010000026.1, read on the forward strand.
ACTTTAGAGTCACACTGATCCAACATTTATGTAAATTTGTCTGACACATTCTGTACTGTACAGGAGACACGGAGTCCCTCAGACTGATGGACAATGGTCTACAGTCCCTCAGCCAATCAGGACGCAGAACACAATGGTCTACAGTCCCTCAGCCAATCAGGACGCAGAACACAATGGTCTACAGTCCCTCAGCCAATCAGGACGCAGAACACAATGGTCTACAGTCCCTCAGCCAATCAGGACGCAGAACACAATGCAATCAGGTGCCTTCTTTCTTCTTGTTCTCGTTAGCATTAGCAACAGGTTTGATTGACAGTGTTGCTAAGCGCCCACTCCCTGCTAAACTAGTGGCGGCAGGAAGGGGCGTTACCTTCAACAGCCTCGCTCCTGATTGGCTCTTTGGTTGCTATGACATCAGAATTTCTAATCTGCAACTCGGCCCCAAATTCGCCGCTATAACTGTTAGCGCTTCATTTGACTGGAGCTGAACGCCGTGGGTGACGTCACACTCACTTCGTCGACTTTTTTACACAAACTATGGTCCTGAGCTTATACGAGGAAACATGGTCAGTGGAGAACGGCCAGTAAACGACTCGCCGGGACTTACAGAGACAGACGGCTTTTCATAAACCTGTGGGCACTTTAAAATTCCCCCAAATTGTACCCACAACCTCCATTCTCCAAGTGGTTCCCAGCGAAAATGAGATGTTTTACAAAACCAATGAATCAGCTTTGACTTGAAAACTAATCCTTGTTTGCATTAAGTTGAACATATCGAAACAGATGCTTTCAACAATGAGCCGCCTGTAATTACTGTGGTCGGACAGAGCTTTGTGAAACTGACCACAAAACAATCCAACATGGTTAAGTTCATTTTTGGGTCAGATGCAGCCGATGTTTAAAGAGAGAAAACAATGAAGCTAGTTATATTATGCTAACCTCAAGCAAATTAGATACATAAATCACATGACTTTCTGGGGCAATTCCCAAACACAAAGAAGCTTATTGCATTATTACTTCAAACCTCACTGACTTTATTGAGTGGGAACTGAAAGAAGAATGGCTACGACATCGAGAGACACAAAATTAAATCACGCAAATCTACTTTTTGAGCTTTTAACAATGTTATAATGCTCTTTCCCCGTCAAATAAACATACTGCAAGTAGTGTTTTGGGCTTTAAAGGGTCGATATTACACGAAACTGACTCTTCTGAGCTTTAAGTGAGGTTATAATGTTGTTACCTCGTCAAAAACACGCCTGGAGTTGTTCACACATGTTTCAGTAGCTTTATTGTTAGTCTGTCTACATCTCCAAACCTCAAAATGCTCTGTTCCACCTTGTGATGTCATGAAGTGGTAGTTTTCCAGCTTCCCTGTTTACCTTTAGTTCAGTAGAAATGGGCAATTCCTAACCCTAAAAACACAGTGGAGCACTTCCTGTATTACCACATGATGACATCACAAGGTGGAACCGAGTGTTTTCTGAGATCAGAGAATGGTGTAATCTGGGACCTTTAACTTCCGACAGGTCTACACACACTTTAATATTACTTTTATTGTTTTGAAAATGCTGCCAATGTGTTAAAATGTTTTATAAGTTTAACATTTTTGACGTTCCCAGTGTCTCCTCCAGTGTCTCCTCCTAGTGTCTCCTTCAGTGTCTCCTCCTAGTGTTCCTTCCAGTGTCTCTCAGTGTCTCCTCCAGTGTCTCCTCCAGTGTCTCCTCCAGTGTCTCCTCCAGTGTCTCCTCCAGTGTCTCCTCCCAGTGTTTCCTTCCAGTGTCTCCTCCAGTGTCTCCTCCAGTGTCTCCTCCAGTGTCTCCTCCAGTGTCTCCTCCAGTGTCTCAGTCCAGTGTCTCCTCCAGTGTCTCCTCCAGTGTTTCCTCCAGTGTCTCCTCCAGTGTCCCCTCCAGTGTCTCCTCCCAGTGTCTCCTCCCAGTGTCTCCTCCCAGTGTCTCCTCCAGTGTCTCCTCCCAGTGTCTCCTCCAGTGTCTCCTCCAGTGTCTCCTCCAGTGTCTCCTCCCAGTGTCTCCTCCCAGTGTCTCCTCCCAGTGTCTCCTTCAGTGTCTCCTTCAGTGTCTCCTCCTAGTGTTTCCTTCCAGTGTCTCTCCTCACAGTGTCTCCTCCAGTGTCTCCTCACAGTGTCTCCTCCAGTGTCTCCTCCAGTGTCTCCTCCCCAGTGTCTCCTCCCAGTGTCTCCTCCAGTGTCTCCTCCTAGTGTTTCCTTCCAGTGTCTCCTCCCAGTGTCTCCTTCAGTGTCTCCTCCTAGTGTTTCCTCCAGTGTCTCCTCACAGTGTCTCCTCCAGTGTCTCCTCACAGTGTCTCCTCCAGTGTCTCCTCCCAGTCTCCTCCCCAGTGTCTCCTCCAGTGTCTCCTCCCAGTGTCTCCTCCCAGTGTCTCCTCCAGTCCTTCAGTGTCTCCTCCAGTGTCTCCTCCAGTGTCTCCTCCCAGTGTCTCCACCCAGCGTCTCCTCCCAGCGTCTCCTCCAGTGTCTCCTCCCAGCGTCTCCACCCAGCGTCTCCCCCAGTCCCTCCAGTGTCTCCCCAGTGTCTCCTCCCAGTGTCTCCTCCTAGTGTCTCCTCCCAGTGTCTCCCTCCCAGTGTCTCCTCCAGTGTCTCCTCCAGTGTCTCCTCCCAGCGTCTCCTCCCCAGCGTCTCCTCCCAGCGTCTCTCCCCAGTGTCTCCTCCAGTGTTTCCTCCAGCATCTCCTCCCAGTGTCTCCTCCCAGTGTCTCCTCCAGCGTCACCTCCCCCAGTGTCTCCTCACAGTGTCTCCTCCAGTCTCTCCTCCTCCCAGTGTCTCCTCCAGTGTTCCTCCCCAGCGTCTCCTCCCAGCGTCTCCTCCCAGCGTCTCCACCCAGCGTCTCCTCCGGTGTTTCCTCCCAGTGTCTCCTCCCAGTGTCTCTCCCCAGTGTCTCCTCCCAGTGTCTCCTCCCAGTGTCTCCTCCCAGCGTCTCCTCCCAGCGTCTCTCTCCAGTGTCTCCTCCCAGGGTCTCTCCCCAGTGTGTCTCCTCCTCCCAGTGTCTCCTCCCAGCGTCTCCTCCCAGCGTCTCCTCCCAGCGTCTCCTCCCAGTGTCTCCTCCCAGTGTCTCCTCCCAGTGTCTCCTCCAGCGTCTCCTCCCAGTGTCTCCTCCAGCGTCTCCTTTGAGATAACAGACACACTAATAACACTAAAGGGTTTATTTTGCATTATTTTGAGATATCACACTAAAATACGTGTCTCAAATACGTGTGAATGGAACAAAACTCATCTCCAAGTATGTTTTTGAACATTATAACAAGTAAATTTAGCATAATATAGGACATTTAAACAAAAATCCCAGCGCAAACCTGTTGCTCTTGTTCGCCGACATCACACCTCGAAAAACGTAAAGCAAAACATCGCTATTCCTACTGTAATTCAAACTCGCTGCTAAATAATGCAGAACTTCCTGTTCCAGGTCTGAATCCGCACAAGTTTAACCGTGTCTATTTAAATCCACCTCATCATTACTAACCAGTCGTGTATCGCGGTGCCCCAATCATCTGCCTCTCCCGGTGTGCAGCCATTAGACCTAATCCAAGAGTCATCGGCTGAACTTTGCTTCCACTCCACGCTTAATGACACTTGGCGATGCGGGAGGGTGTCACCATTTTCCTCTCCGGTGGGATGCAGCCGCAAAAACCACCAACGACGCTCACCGAGGAACGAAATGCAATAATTATGTACAAGTTGGCAGACTGTGGCTGTCGGGTGCGAATGGGGGTCGTTAGCTTGTCAGTGGAAAATGGCATACAGCGATGGTTAGCCCCTGTTATGCTAATAGGACAATGGTTCTGACGCGAAAGGAGAAAGAGGCGCGGGGTGTTGTTGTAAGAAGCGAACTGCTGGTTGTAAATATTGTGCTATGTCAAAAAGGTGATTGCAAAGAAAAAAGATGTTTAGATACTATAAAAACTATAATCAAAACTCTTTAGTACTTAATATTAAAACAGAGATCAGAGGAGGTATTTTACTTCTATGCTAACATATGCTAAAGCTTAAAATCCTTTAGCTTTCTCAAAAATCGACAGTGCGCTTCGTAATCCGGTATAAACTACGAAGCTGCGCCGCTTGATGGATTGTTGGAGCATTACAGTTACCGTAGTCAAGAGCGTCGTGGAGTAATATGTGTATAAAGACACCAAAATGGCTAGAAGATCACTGAAAAGGAGACACATCACCTTTGACGTCCCTGTGGACTGTACTGTCGAGAAAACAGGGCTCAGTACAGTATCTATACACACCACAGGGAATGAGAATCATCTTTCACTGTAGTTTCCAGACTAAACTACCACCCATTTGTTCATTTTCAAGAGGAAGACTTTGCCAAAAGAAAAGTTTCCGACCGACGTCATCATCAAGGCTAAAGCAAAGGTCTGGACGGGACGAGGAGAAGATGAGTCAGTGGCTCAAGTGTCGCCCGAGTTTTCAGGAAGGCCAGAATCATCACTGAAAAGCGACGTAACAGCGACGAGACTGATTCGGATCATGACAAAAGCAATTCAGACATGCTTGATGATGTTTTCTTACTATTCTTACTCATGAACTGTACAAAGAAGTGGAGTAAGCTTCGTTCAGTCCGGTGCACCTTATGTATGAAAATAGACCCATTCGTTGATATAGCGCCTTGTACTCCGGTTCGCTTTATAGCCCAAAAATACTGTAAGACATTTCGATCACCATGTTACCTTTTATTGTTCTGAAAATGCTAAGAACATATTCAAATGTTTTATAAGTTTTACTTTGTTTTTGACGCTTCTTGTGTCCCCTGTGCTGATACTGACGGAATATGTCTGTGTAAACCTTCAATCGTCCAGGTCTGATACTGACGGGAATCGTTTAAGAATGATTTCGATCTATATAAGAATCAGTATAAGGGAATATTAAATCATAATTTTGTCTGTATTGTGTGAAAATGGTGTTTGGTCTTATCATTGTGGGAGCAAATCTGATTTCAAGTTTTTATCCTATTTCATAAAATCTATATCAAGTTTGAAATTTTAGTATTGTGACTTTATTGTGTTTTGTTTGAATGATGGTTAAGTTATATAAAAACACACTTTATAGCTAAAAAACTATGAAACCAGGGCTTTTATGATCTAAGTCAATTAGCTAGCTAGCGGTTTAAAGCTGTTTAACACATGATATAAGGGCGGCAGTGACCCAGTTGGTAAAATCTGAAGGTTGGTGGTTCGAATCCTGAATCCAGTGGTCAGATCTACTGACCCACACGTCGGCGATGCCAATCCAGCTCCCACAGATGAATTCTGTCACTGAGCAAGACCTTGGTGAGTGTTTCTTTGATGTAAAGTGCTTTAAGTGGTGGAAAAGCGCTTTATAAAACTGCGACCATTTACCACACAATGTACTGTAATAATTCAATTCAGAAGTTGAAACAATTTGAGACAAACTCAGTCAAGTGCTGCTGTTACTGGTGTATTTGTACCATTTGCAGACAATCTTTAACCATCTGTTCTCCCCAAAAGAAATCCAATATGGCAGCAGAGTGCCTCATTTAGTTTAGAGAGTCCAGTCGCTTCTCTAAACAAAATAGAAAAAAAAATCTGTGACCCAAATCACAACCAACATCATCGGCAAAAAGACATGAACAACTGCTGCTTGAAACTTCATGGAACATGCTTTGCCCTGATTTGCCGCAGAGTCTGACTGACACCTCAATCACACCCTGACAGAGAGCTATCAGTGGTCCTATGCTAATTAGCTAGCGCTGCTAACTACAAAACACAGTTAAAATCTCCCAACAAATCACTTTAGTCACAAAACGGTGTCTTTTCGCTACTTCCTGCTGAGTGAACAACCCGGAGATTACTGAGCGATTCCTTGACATTACCGAGGCTAATGATTAATGAAGTGCTCGCCTTTGATGAACTGCGCTGGAGGGAGAGAGAGTTAGTGCTGAACCCCCACGTACCCCCACGTACCTCCTCCTTACAAAATATAAAATGTTAAACTCTGAGAACTTGTATTTGGATGTGTGATTCATACATTGGATTTTAAACAGTGCTGTACCACCGTCACTTTAGAGATTTGTCAAGATTTGCTCTTAGTAGATCCCCAGAACAACCAGACCGCCAGAACATCCAGAACATCCAGAAAACCAGAAGAACCAGACCACCGGAACATCCAGACCACCAGAACATCCAGACCGCTAGAACAACCAGAACAACCACACCGCCAGAACATCCAGAAAACCAGAAGAACCAGACCACCAGAACATCCAGACCACCAGAACAACCAGAAAACCAGAACAACCAGACCACCGGAACATCCAAAACATCCAGAAAACCAGAAGAACCAGACCACCGGAACATCCAGACCACCAGAACATCCAGGCCACTGAAACGACTATACCACCAGAGCAACTAAACCATCAGGACATCCAGACCACCAGAACATTCTGATCACCAGAACATCCAGACCACCAGAACATTCAGATCACCAGAACATCCAAACTACTAGAACATCGAGACCACCAGAACAACCAGACCACCAGAACTATCAGAACATCCATACCACCAGAACATCCAGACCACCAGAACAACCAGACCACCAGAACATCCAGACCACCAGAACGTTCAGATCACCAGAACATCTAAACTACCAGATTATCCAGACCACCAGAACATCCAGAAAACCAGAGCATCCTGATCACCAGAACCAGACCACCAGAACAGTCAGACCACCAGACCATCCAGACCACCAGAACGTTCAGATCACCAGAACATTAAGACCATCAGAACATCCAGACCACCAGCACGTTCAGATCACCAGAACATCTAAACTACCAGATTATCCAGACCACCAGAACGTTCAGATCACCAGAACAACCAGAACATCCAGATGACCAGAAAAAACAGACCACCAGAACATCCAGATCACCTTAAGATCCAGAACATACAGACCACCATATTATCCAGGTCCACAAGTTACACTGACTGCAGACTCCACAGATGTAGCTCAGCTTTTGCACACACAGTCTTCTCATACAAGGACCTTAAAGAACAGAACAAGCTCCAGACTGAAGCTTCCTTTGACCTGAGGAACGTCCTTTTACAGAGTCAGCTCTGTATTTGCATGAGGAGCTTATATGATCATTTTTGACATAGTATTTGTGGAGTTTTAGATATGGAAATGTGGAGTGTGATGTTTTTAAATGAGAGAATACGAGAATGTTTGGTTTAATTGTAAATGGGCGGATACTTAAATGTGTTTTAATTGTTTGTAACCTGCCCGGGGACTGCAGAGGGAAATTAGCTTTAGCCAAATCTGGTGTAAAGCGTCTCTTCTTTTATGAGATAGTGTTTGCATATGGTCCTTGTTAAAATAAACCAATAAACTAAACGTAAATGCACCCCCAGATACCCCATGTACCTCACATACCCCCATGTACCCTCATATACCCCCATGTACCCTCACATACCCCCATGTACCCTCACATACCCCCATGTACCCTCACATACCCCCACATATCCTCACACATCCCTCACAATCACTGTACGCCCTGTTCTGTGCCGCTCAGCTGCTTTGATCATACCGTCATTGTGTGCTCCTGCCTGTCACGGCTCCTATCTCTGCTTTCACTCCTCTGCTCCTGACACTGAGAAAGAAAACGAAATCAACCATGAGCCTCATTTGCCAGACAACAGACGATAGAAGAATGTGACGCACAGGAGGGCTGCTAATAACGCTCAATCAGGAATAATTAAAGTGCCGGTTTAGACATGGAGTGATCTTTGCAAACATTTGGCAACGACGGTTTTGGTGTTGTGCATGTGTGAATATGTTTTGGCACTCGGTCGTGAAGCCTGTCAAGAAATATTTGTCTTCTGACAATATGTTGCTAACACTGGAGGAGTGTGATGAAATTATCCCATTTTTTTGACACCAGATTCTCGCAGAGTTTGTAAGATTTTCAGATAAGCATCAAAGTTGCTATGGTAGAAACTGTAGCAGCGTGTTTGTGTTACGCTGGTCCCATCACTGTCATTGTTCAATTTCTGGGGATGTTTGCACCTTAAATTATACGATGTTGCTCCGGTGCTTTAGGAAAGTCTCTCTGCACTGGTATTTCTTGGATTCAGGTACCAGATACTCCATTTTCAAAGTATAAATCCTGTCCGACTACCCAAATACTGCAACAGATGGGGGAAGAACGGGGTCCCAGGGTCTAAGGGGCCCAGAAATGGACCCTCTTCCTATTCATTTATATTGGAGGGGGGCCCATGTGAGGTTACTTGGTTTTGGAAACATGAACCCTATGTTAAAGGTCCTATGTCATGCAAAAATGGACTCATGGGAGCTTTTAGTCGTGTTGTCGTGTCGTTGCGGCCTCAAAAACAGACCTGGAGTTGTGTTTCGACGTCGTTCTCGTCAAACCCGGATGGTAGATCTCAAACAGTTGAACGTTTGATGCATTTACAATCACTGTGGCTCTCTGTTTGTGCTTTATACCTTTCAGCTGAGGTCGTCAAGATTCCCTAGAGGGAGGGTGAAGCTAACCAGAGGCATGGCACTGTCTGAAGCTTTGCGATTTAAAGGTCCTGTATTACGCAAAATGGACTCTTGTGACTCTTGTTTTAGTCATGTTTAAATGTTACCGCCTCAAAAACAGACCTGGAGTTGTGTTTTGCTTCATTCACACATGTTTGAGTCACACTTTATTATTCGTCTGTAACATCTCCAAAGCTCAAAACGCTCTGTTCCACCTTGTGATGTCATGAAGTGGTGGTTTGCAAGTTCACGGCTCTGATTTTTTGCCTTTATTTTCATAGAGATTGGCAATTCCAAGACTGAAATCATTCAAATTATTCTAGTGAAGGTGTGTGGGGTCTAAAAACACAATGGAGCACTTCCTGTATTACCTCATGATGACGTCACAAGGTGGAGCTGAGTGTTTTCAGTTTGAGATCAGAACTCCAAAGCCTAAATCTGCAGGGTTTGTGTGTTAAACATATGTGAATGAAACAAAATTAGAAAATAGTGTAACGTGGGCCCTTTAAAAATGGTCCAGTCCAGTCTGGCTATGCTTGTAGGGAGTATTATACCTCTAATGACATGAGCCGAGATAATAAGAACTGAGATTTTAATGTGCGGCTGTCACAAAAAAACACGTCTTCTATTGAAAAACATTTTTTAAATCCTTATGCGCAGACAGCTTCTCCATTTTGCATTTATCACATTAACCGACGAAAGCAAAACGCTTCTCTCCAGTAAAATCACATTTCCAATTCATGACCGCTCCCATACGCTCGCGCAAAGATCAGTGCATTTTAATCAGGTTGGAGTAAACACGATCAGCCCTGTCTGCGAGGCATTCTTCATATGTCGTAAGTGTCTGCTTCGAGTGGCTCTTACGGCTTGTGAGATTGCTCCTTATCGTGGCGTGGAAGAGGCGGCGGACGCCAAGGACCTTTCCTAATCTGAGTTTACAGTCAAAAATACTACAGCTGCGAGTGAAGGGGAACCGGGACTCAAAGGTCACGCCAAGTCCGCAGCTTATCTGACGACGATACAGCAGTACAGTCGCCGACACAGCGGAGAAAAGGGAGAATACTGGTTTTATTTCAATAGGTTACATTGTGTATACTTTCGAATTTTTATCTGCATTTGTTTCTCAAACTCCTTTAAAGGGCTCGTATTATGCGATTTTCTTATCTATATAATGTTTCTTCATCCAAACAGACCTGGAGTTGTGGTTTTTTTTGTTCCATTCACACGTTAAACGCACAAACAAACCTGCAGATTCAGACTGAGTTCCTCTCTCAAACTGGAAACACTCTGTTCCACCTTGTGATGTCATCATGTGGCGAATACAGGAAGTGCTCCGCTGTGGTTTTAAACTCCACACACCTTCAATAGAATCATTTGGATAATGATTTCAGCCCTGGAATCGCCAAACTCTACTGAACAAAATGTAAAACGATAGCTGTTTAACTTTAAAACTACCACTTCATGACATCACAAGGTGGAACAGAGCGTTTTGAGCCGAGACTAATAATGCAGGGTTACTCAAACATGTGTGAATGAAACAAAACACAGCTGCAGGTCTGTTTTTGAGGAGATAAGAGCATTAGAACATGACTTAACCTCACAATTATGCGTAATATAGGACCTTTAAAGACGACATATTGTACTTTTGTCTGCTATAGTTTTAATTTAAGGCACACGTGGATCATTATGTTGCATTTTGGACATTTTAAATGGCAATAAACAGAAAGAGGTGGTGTAAATCGAAGCAATGCCGTCTTGAATGGAGATTAGACCACTCAAACACGCACGAATCACTTTACATACAACCTCAAATGAGTAAATAAGAAAGCAGAACAATTACGAGGCGATTAAAAGCTCTGAAAAAGACAATTTTGCATAATTAGCTCATTCTAAGGTTACTCTACGTGCAGACACTAGAGGCGAGGTTAGCGATTAAACTACTACAACTACTTCTACTACGAACTCCATTCATTCTTACACTCTGGGAAGGATGTGAATTACTGCATTTTCCGGACTATAAGACGCTGCTTTTTTTCTACGCTTTAACCGCTGCGGCTTATGGTGCAGTTCGGCTTTTTCTTTTTTTTTTTCTAAGATATACAGTGGTCCCTCATTTATTATGTTCAAAAAATAACCCGCAATAAATGAAAAAGTAGAAAGCATTATTTCTTTTTACAATGATTCTATATGTTTTTTGCTGCAGGTGTATTTCTCAGTTCCTCTGACTCCGCCTCTTCGTCCTGGCGCCGCTGTAATGTCTCGTAATGTTCTTTTTCATCCTCCTTGTTCAAACTTATTCTGCTGTCGTCCTTAGGTTATTTTCCTCCTTCTTTATGTTGTTTCACATGTAAAGTCTCTCCTTTAGCCAATCAGGACGCAGAACATGGCACCTCTTTAAATCAGGACGCAGAACACGACACCTCCTTTAGCCAATCAGGACGCAGAACACGACACCCTCCTTTAACAAATCAGGACGCAGAACACGACACCCCCTTTAGCCAATCAGGACGCAGAACACGACACCTCCTTTAGCCAATCAGGACGCAGAACACGACACCTCCTTTAACCAATCAGGACGCAGAACACGACACCTCCTTTAGCCAATCAGGACGCAGAACACGCACCTCCTTTAGCCAATCAGGACGCAGAACACGCACCTCCTTTAGCCAATCACGCAGAACACGCGCTCCTTTTAGCCAATCAGGACGCAGAACACGCACCTCCTTTAGCCAATCAGGACGCAGAACACGCACCTCCTTTAGCCAATCAGGACGCAGAACACGCACCTCCTTTAGCCAATCAGGACGCAGAACACGCACCTCCTTTAGCCAATCAGGACGCAGAAACACGCACCTCCTTTAGCCAATCAGGACGCAGAACACGCCACCTCCTTTAGCCAATCAGGACGCAGAACACGCGCCTGCATACACTGTAAAAAAAAAAACGCAAAAACTGCGCTAGTCCCTCACAAATGAACGTTTTTGAGCTAATTTTTCATATTACTACGCGGGATACCTGCGGCTTAAAATCCGGTAGTTTTTTTTCTAAAACTGCTTTTAATCAGGTGCACTCTGTAGTCCGGAAAATACGGTAGTTGGAGTGACGCAGAAAACCTGCAGCTCTTCATAAAAGTTTACTCGATGATGGAAAAGACACGAGCTTCGGCGCAGTACAAATACACCTACATTGTGCTTGAAAAGGCTGTGCAGCGCTGTAACCCCGCTAGCTCTCCCACTGGGTGAACTCTTCCATTAGCCTGTGATTCCAGCTCTTAATGAATCTATCACGCTCGACAGTGACAAGGAGGTCCCTCATTAAACTTCATACACAACCGATAGCGAGCCGTTCCACTGAATTCCTCGATGTCCTTTCACTCACTCGTATTATCCTGACAAAATGATACCGTGTGGCCAACGAGCTACAAGCCCCGCGGTCTGAGACTAAAAAAAGTGTCTCATGAATAATTCTTCACATGTATTTAGCCTGGAGGAGAGAAAATGTTCCACTTAACAAGGAGTATATTGTGTTTTTTATCATAAAGGCCAGAGGAGTGAAAAATAAGATATGGAAATGTGCTGAAATGTAGGAGGGGGAAGGAAACAGATAAGATATCAAGTGATGACTATAATTAGCATGTTTGAATGAATGCTGCAAGTGGCCACTTATACAGACTTCTATTGTCAGTACGAGGCGGTGATTGTTAATTAATATAACGTGGAGTATGTACATATGGTCAAAGAAATAAAAAACAATGCTAACAATGCTAAAAACATCTGCGGCGATCTGAGATGAGTTAATTAGGCAGGTTCAGAGCTGGTGCAGAGGCAGAGAAGACGTCAGACAGATACATAAAGAGACAATAAAATCTAAAAAAAACTGTGAAGAAGTGGACTGAGGGAGAGTGACGTCACCCACAGAGATCGGCTCCAGTCAAACGAAGATCATCGAGGCCAGAGCAGGTATATCAGAAGTGAAAGAATGAACGAAAAAACTTTGTTCATTTTGTATAGTTCATTGATACGTCCTACATGATCTACGACGTGGAGGTTTGGGGCAGCACATATCAAACAACTCATCCATACTGTCCAAAAACGAGCAAAGTGAGTAGTGAATAAAGCCCCTCACAAGCTCATACTCATGAATCTTTTATATCCAAAAAAAAGTGAAATTGAAAGACCTGCACAATTTATGTATAAAATTAAGAATACAATCAAGATAATGCTTACAACAGGGGTGTCCAAACTACGACCCAGGGCCAAATGCGGCCCTCAGACCAGTTTTTATTGGCCCTCAAACCTCCTGCTGAACCGGCCCAATTGATCATAAGCAGAATTTTTAACAGCAAATTAAACTATTTCTACCACTATAACCTCAAACATGACAGTGTGACACAGACCTAAAGGAATGTGTTTCTAATCCACAGCGGCTCTGTCAAAGCTGTGTATAAAGCACTGATCACCGTCTGTGGCCATAGTTGAAGCTGATAAAATAATTCTGGGCACCTCTGGCTTATAATCTTCGAGGGCCTGACGTATTTCAAAAACAAGGGTTAGAACAAATGTAAAACTCTGTGTTTCAGCTGTTGGAGTAAATGTGGAACAGGTTAGATAAAAATATGAAAAACTGTAGAACTTTGAGCCATTTCAAAAGTTTGTATAAAAAGAAAATTATACATTCAAACAGTGATATTGAACGCTGAATTATGTTCTTTTCTTTACTGTGAACATTGTGAATGCAGCAGCTCTTTATGTTTAGTAGAAAAGGACAGACGTCAGAAGCTTATAACTTCTGTCTGTTCCTTTTTCAGACTTTTGTGTATTTTGATTTGTTTCCTTAACTTAAGACTGAAATGTCTGGAAAGAAAAATAAATGAAGTCATAAAAATAAAGTCATAATGTTCATATCATGAGTTACAGAGCCAGGATCTTGTAGAGGGTTAATACGAACATTTAAAACAAAAAAAAAACTCCAAATAAAATCATTTTACTGTCTGCGTCAGGAAAAAGAGTGGATAATTTAAAGCAGTTTAATCCAAAATATTTTCCTAAATATTTTATTATAATTCTTGTTTTGGGTGATTAAGGTTAAGCTTTGTTTCAGCTCATTGTAAAACTCTGTGTCCCATTCAATAAAACAGCAGTTTACAGCGAAAATCACATTTTTAAGTGTAAATCCGTCAAATCCTCGCTCCTTCCTGGACCTGTGCACAGACGTAGCCTCATTATGACACACATGAGAAAGGCGGCTAGCAGGTTAGCTACATCCATTTAAATATATACAGTCTATAATAATTACCCGAACAAAGGACAGACTGTGCATTGGTCGTGTGGGAGCTCTGAGCGTGCGCTGGTTCACATAAGCTCTGAATTACAGTGTCCTCAGTTGGCTCTGGTAATAAAAGGTCCATCTAACATCACCTGGTGCCGACTAATGCAGTTAATATGCAAAATAACAAAGAAAGTGTCTTATAAAAGTGTCCTATATTACACAAACTTGTCTCTTGTGAGCGTTAATCCGTGTTCTAATGTTGTTACCTCCTCAAAAACACACCTGGAGTTGTGTTTTGTTTCATTTAACAGCTCCTTTTACCTTTAGTTCAGTAGAAATCTGCAATTCCAGGTCGGAAATGATCCAAATGATTCTAGAAATGAAGGTGTGTGGAGTTTAAAAACACGCAGAGCACTTCCTGTATTGCAATATGACATCACAAAGTGGAACAAAGTGTTTTCTGTTTGAGTTACAAGTTCTAAATATTTGCATAGATATAAACATATGGCTGTGTAACTGTATCTCTTGATAAAAAATGACATTTTAAGACCATCATACCTGTTAATTTACCGTCGAGGGCCACATAAAAAGATGCAGAGGGCCACATTTGGCCCGCGGGCCTTGTGTTTGACACGTGTGTATTAGAGCATAGTCTAATGTGATATAAGCCCTTTAAACGCTGTCGACTGGATCAGTGACGTGTGTGAGGTTCATGAGGCTCTGATGTGTCACAATCACATTTACAAACATAAACCAGGTGTCAGTAAATCTGACCTGGGTCAGTTTCTCTCCCAGTGACTTGGGGCCAGAATCAAAAATAATTTCAAAATAAATAAATAAATAGCTCTAATAGTATGAAATAAAAAGCTGGTTTTGTATTGTTTTTTATCCTTATTCTGGTTCCCCAGTTTTCAATGGATTGAATCATTGAATTTCTTACCATTTCGTACGTCTCTGTTTGAAAAGAGCGAGTCTTTCGTCCCGTCGTCTTTTTCCTTTATGTCATGATCCCTGTTTGCTCCTGCCTCCTGTGTCTCCTCCCCCTCCCTCACCTGACTGACTCCAGAGCTGGGTGGAGCCCTGGCTCCTCCCACACACACCTGCAGCCCATCAGGGCAATCAACACACCTGCAGGTGGTTAAAAGGAGCCAGGACCCAGCTCTCTCGGCCAGGTCGTCTGTTTGTATCACCGTGTGTCTGCGTGCTGCTCACATCTCTGTCCTCGTGTCTCTGCTGTGCTTCCTGCCCGTGTCCTGCCCGTGTCCTGCCTGTGTTCTCCGACCCTGTCTCCCAGTACCGGCTGTGTTCCCGTGTCGTGTGTTCCCTGTATCTCTGGACCCTGACCTGCACCCAGCAACCAGCTCCTCGTATGTTCTCCCGTCACTAGGGATGGGCAAAATGAGGTCTCATGAGATGATGAGACCTCACAGCCAAGTGATTTAAAATGTGATTCAGTAATGAGATCTCAGTTTGCTGCCACCTGCTGTTACTTTGCACACATTACAACCAAATTGTCCCGCGTTTTTAGTCTACACTATTTCAACTAACACATTGGTTATTTGTAAAGGCCTGTATAAAAAAAATAAAATATGTCACACAAATATCTCTTTCACTGATTTTTATTTAGAAATACAATTTTTTCCAGGGTTTTAGGGCTGAGGCGGTTCCTTTTTTTTGAAAGAATGTCTCCAGCCTTGGAGAATCCTCTCTCACATGGGACTGAGGATGCCGGGGAGCACAGGAAACTTTTGGCCAGTTTATAAAGGGTCGGGTACAACATTTTTGTTTTGGTCCAGTACATTATTAGTGGGTCTTCATTTCGTGGAATGTTAACCTCAGCTAGATACCGGTCGACTTCAATTGTGGCATCTGCTACAAAGCTGTTGGTGCTTCTGCTGTTGCGTATATTAGAATCTAGCACAGCACATGCCAAATGTCATCTAAAAAACAGAAACAGTTAAGATCTATGTTGCAAAAAAAAACAAAAACAAAAAAAATCATACAAATTATTGAACACACTCACTTGTGTAATTACTCTGAGCGATTGTTGTAATAGGCTTTTGAATAAATATGTAGCTTTTGAGCTTTGGTCTTTTTCTATTTTATGAGATTGTTATGAAAGCCATTAATTTATTTCATTCACACCTTGTTATGGCCGGACACACTACAAAGTGTTCCCACATCGGGGAGGATTTCCTTCTTGAAGGCTCCATCTGTAAACGGATTTGATTTATTGGGACACTAAATTGTATTGAAAATAGCAAGGTGCTCGTCTCAAGAGTGCCAGAGTTCAATATGTGAGTTGTAACAAAAAACACTTTAGTCCAACCCAGATCCCAAGTGCACTTTGAAAATTTAAACATGGACTATTGCTTACGTCACAAGGCAATCAAGACCGTTCTTGTGTCTACTGACAGAATTATACCACTAACTCGCTGACTCTCTAAACTCGCTGACTCTCTGACTCTCTGACTCGCTAACTCCTACAAAAACGCCGACAACACCACAAGTGCCGCCGCAAATTCAAAGCGCTTATAAGCGCTGGAGGTGGGTGAACCACTCTGACGTCACCACCTCTGAATGAGATCTCATCACGTGACTGCCTTGTTCATGATGCACGCCTCATTTTGAGATCTCACTGGGAACGCCCATTTTTGTTCGGTGCAGACCTCGAGATCTCATTTCATTTCGCCCATCCCTACCCGTCACCTGTTGTGTCTTGTGTCCTGTTAATAAACACCCTTAAACTTGCCCCGAGTCCCGCATCTTTGGTCCGCCTCACACCCCACATTACAACACTTTAATTCTAACCTCCTGCTTCGACCCAAAGTCCAGTTTAGAAAACTGAGCTTTAATATGTATCCTCCTCCATTTAAAAAGTAGAACAGACAAGAAGAAAAAAGTGAATTGCTAAAGTTGACTTGCTAACTCTAAATTGTATCTTACTGTCACTATTCTGCGGGAGTTACAAGAATCCCTGGGCTCACGAGCGCCCCCTAAATTGTAAAGTTAAATAGAAAATAACTTTATAGCACAAATCATTGGATAAATATAAGCATTTCATTTATTTTTTCTCTGTGACTCACCTGACTGCACCTCACTGGATGTAAATCTCTCAACCACCACTGTTAATTGGTGTAAATGAGGAGTGTTACTGACAGAAATTTACACCATTTTACCTGCATCTTCGTAGAGTTGTCAGCAAAGTGCGAACATTAGCACCTACAGCCCTACTTTGTTATAACTCTGCTTTAAAATACTGAAGCGTTTAGTGGTGAAGTGAGCTGCTGTGCATATTTATTCTTCACCACGTCCAAGTAAAGTGTGATTTTGCCCGTGTTAAAATGTTAACTATCTTGTATATCTATTTTGTATTTGCATATAAAAAGCCGTGTTGTCTTACGCAAACTATTTCACATGGCAGCGCTGACAGTGACTTGGCTCTGCAGTAGATTCTCATAAAGGAGCCAGCAATCAATCAGATTTCCCTTAAATAAAAGTGTATCTGTGAGTGTTTGTGTAGCAGGAAGAATCTGGCATCCAGCATATGGCGGCACTGCCAGTCCTACTTTCACAGTTTGCGACGTGCCAGAGCAGTCAAACTGATTTCTAACTCGCCATGTGTTCCAATTGTTCTCAATTTGCAACTACAGAGACACAATGAGGAAAGTGAAAATGTGCGGTGCATACATTATCCGCCGCTCTATCGGGTTTTGCGCCGCTGAAGTTGCAGGTACAGCCGCCAATCGAACACGGTGTTTGTTATTTGGTTTTATTGACGAAAGCTAAACCGTGAGGGTGAACTTCTGCTCCTCGTTTTTACTGAAGGACGCCAGTGGTGGAAGGTAACGAAGTATAAGTAGTAAAGTACTGCGTGTAAGTAGAATTTTTAAGTATCTGTGCTTTACTTTAGTACATGTGACAGTGGATAGTCTTCACTCCTGCGACTTTGTGTCCAGTTGCTTTGACTCTACATCAGACCTGGACGAAGGACGACTTTTTACTTTTACTTCACTACATTTGGAGCAGTATTTGTACTTTCTACTCTACTACATTTGAATAGGACTGAAAAGTCAAGGCAAGTTTATTTGTACAGCGCAATTTATACACAAGGTAAATAAATTAAAGAGATTTACAGAAAAAGAAAGACATTAAAATCATAAAATAGCAAGTCAAAATATAAATAATCATCATAAAATTAACATTAAAGGAGAAAAGTGCAGAATAAAACCTTTTCAGTCACATGTTCAACTAAACAGAACAGAGTCTGGATTTAAACATCGTCAAAGTCGAGACTGAGTCACATCTTCAGGAAGTGAGACAGATTTAAACTGAACAAAACTCAAACACGGATTCAACAGGTTTAGTCCTGGTTTAGTCCCGGTCTAGTCCCGGTTTAGTCCCGGGTTAGTCCCGGTTTAGTCCCGGTTCAGTCCTGGTTTAGTCCCGGTTTAGTCCTGGTTTAGCCCGGTTTAGACCTGCTTTAGTTCTGGTTTAGACCTGCTTTAGTCCTGGTTTAGTCCCGGTTTAGTCCCGGTTCAGTCCCGGTTCAGTCCCGGTTCAGTCCCGGTTTAGTCCCGGTTTAGTCCCGGTTTAGTCCCGGTTTAGTCCCGGTTTAGTCCCGGTTTAGTCCTGGTTTAGTCCCGGTTTAGTCCCGCTTTAGTCCCGGTTTAGTCCCGGTTTAGTCTTGGTCCCGGTTTAGTCCCGTTTTAGTCCCGGTTTAGTCCCGGTTTAGTGCCGGTTTAGTCCCGCTTTAGTCCCGCTTTAGTCCCGCTTTAGTCTTGGTTTAGTCTTGGTTTAGACCCGGTTTAGTCCCGGTTTAGTCCCGTTTAGTCCCGGTTTAGTCCCAGTTTACTCCTGGTTTAGTCCTGGTTTAGTCCCGCTTTAGTCCCGGTTTAGTCCTGGTTTAGACCCGGTTTAGACCTGGTTTAGTCCCGGTTTAATCCCGGTTTAGTCCCGGGTTAGTCCCGGTTTAGTCCCGGTTCAGTCCTGGTTTAGTCCCGGTTTAGTCCTGGTTTAGCCCGGTTTAGACCTGCTTTAGTTCTGGTTTATGACCTGCTTTAGTCTTTAGTCCTGGTTTAGTCCGGTTTAGTCCCGTTTAGTCCCGTTTTCAGTCCCGGTTTAGTCCCGGTTTAGTCCCGGTTTAGTCCCGGTTTCCCGTCCCGGTTTAGTCCCGGTTTAGTCCCGGTTTCCCGGTTTAGTCCCGGTTTAGTCCTGGTTTAGTCCCGTTTTAGTCCCGGTTTAGTCCCGGTTTAGTCTTGGTTTAGTCTGGTTTAGTCCCGGTTTAGTCCCGGTTTAGTCCCGGTTTAGTGCCGGTTTAGTCCCGCTTTAGTCCCGCTTTAGTCCCGCTTTAGTCTTGGTTTAGACCCGGTTTAGTCCCGGTTTAGTCCCGTTTTAGTCCCGGTTTAGTCCCAGTTTACTCCTGGTTTAGTCCCTGGTTTAGTCCCGCTTTAGTCCCGGTTTAGTCCTGGTTTAGACCCGGTTTAGACCTGGTTTGGTTTAGTCCCGGTTTAATCCCGGTTTAGTCCCGGTTTAGTCCCGGTTTAGTCCGGTTTAGTCCTGCTTTAGACCTGGTTTAGTCCCGGTTTAGTCCCGGTTTAGTCCCGGTTTAGTCCCGGTTTAGTCCCGGTTTAGTCCCAGTTTAGTCCTCAGAGTGTGGCTCCTGTGGCTCTCACATGTGGGAGATGTTCTTCGGTGCTGCTCTGTGGAGAGACTTGTTAAAAAGCAGAGCTGCTTTAAAGTGTAGAAGTAAAAAGTACTTAAATTTTTATGGTCCTGACTAAAGTTTTCGAGTTCAGGCTTCGGTTTTGGGCAAACAAAAATAAACACACAAAATTCATAAGAAAACTTAAAAAACTGATTAGTTTTGATGCTGTTGAGCAAAATATGTCTCATTTTGAATCAATATCACTGCTGTTATGACGTTTTTACCCTAAATCTTTACTTGTTTTCATATGTATTATCACATATCTGTTTGACCTAAATCCTCACGTGTGCTGATGTAATATTATCTTTTGACCTAATCTTCATGATACTATCTGTTGTTACTCTTTCTCATTTGTTCCTGGAGTCACTTGGACTAGATTATTTTCACGTGGTACGATTATTTTGATGGTACAAATACACTGTGTATTTGTTCATTTGTAGCTGAGGGTGAGACGACTCTCTCAGGGACAACAGCTTTGACATTTGTGCACGATTCACTCAAAAAATCTGACTTTTTTGATTGAAGACAACTTGATTTCATTTATATTTATGTTTTTTACTATGAGAAATTCCTCAACAAGTCCATTTTTAAACAGCTTCTTCAATACTTTAGATTTTTTCATGTGATACTTTGACTTTTTGCCTGTGTATCTGTACTTTTACTTCAGTAACAGTACTTCATCTACCACTGAAGAATACCAAGAACATTAAGATCAGATCAGTTCAGGTATTTCACATTTCAGATCATTGAGGCGACGGTGGCTCAGTGAGTAGAGCCGTGATCGATCCCCGTTTGGACCGAGTTCTGTTTCACGTAGTTTGAATGAGTTGGAGAGGCTGAAGGTGCAGATTGGCAGCCTCACTTGCATCATTATACCCCAGGGCAGCTGTGGCTACAATGACCAGTGAATAGGCCTCTCATATCGATTAATCGTTCAATATTTGAAAGCAGGAGCATTATGTTTTGGGGCTTTGTGTTATTTTTGCTGTAATACGATAAGATTTGAGCAGTGGAGAGTTGAGTAAGTCTCTTCTTTGACTAATTATCGCTTCGTTCTGCTGTTTATTTGTTCCACCTCAGGCCTTTTAACGATACAGTCTATTTAAAAAGCTTAGGATTAGCAGTAGTTTTGTTAGCGAGGTGTTCTGACAATCCATCTATCTCCGTCTCCGCGTTTGGCTGCTACATTGTGCTGACCCGACGCTTATGTCGGCCTCGTACAGACCCGTCCAGATAAACAGTCTTCCAGTTCAGTGCACCCACATCTAAATTAAACAGCTAATGTATAAAAGAACTCGCTGGAGTTTGGGCCCAGAAGGGATTGAGATAAACTCTCTCGTCAGACTTCACTTCAGTCAGAGCGATGGTTTTCCACTTTTTCTAAAGGATGGATATTGATTTTGAAGCTGTACCCGGCAGCCACACAGCTTTGGTATTGCTCCCACTGGACGTGTAGTTTTACACCATGAGGACAGCCGGGTTATGTGTACTTACTTTTACAGTCGGAAGTCATAATAAGAAGATGGAAGATGATCGTTCATACAGCCGAGCAAATAAAACCTACTCTGACTGTATGTAAAATGTGGTAGAGAAAGCTAAATGTGTTTAAGTAAAGTATTTTAATTATTGTTTTGGGCCTACCTACTACTTTAGATCTACTGTGGTTTATATTTAACATAGTAAGCACCGACAAAAATCATACAAATAAAAAAGTAGCAGGTACAGCCACCAATCGAACACGGTGTTATTTGTTTTTACTGATGAAAGCTAGTGATGGAAGGTAACGAAGTATAAGTAGTAAAGTACTGCGTGTAAGTAGAATTTTTAAGTATCTGTGCTTTACTTTAGTACATGTGACAGTGGATAGTCTTCACTCCTGCGACTTTGTGTCCAGTTGCTTTGACTCTACATCAGACCTGGACGAAGGACGACTTTTTACTTTTATTTCACTACATTAGGAGCAGTATTTGTACTTTCTACTCTACTACATTTGAACAGGACTGAAAAGTCAAGGCAAGTTTATTTGTACAACGCAATTCATACACAAGGTAAATTAAAGAGATTTACAGAAAAAGAAAGACATTAAAATCATAAAATAGCAAGTCAAAATATAAATAATCATCATAAAATTAACATTAAAGGAGAAAAGTGCAGAATAAAACCTTTTCAGTCACAGCAGCTAAACAGAACCAGAGTCTGGATTTAAACATCGTCAAAGTGGAGTCAAACAGCTAGGAAAACACTGCCAACTTATTTAGACGCCGCAGCTTGGATCAGCAGTGAAGCAGACAGCCCTAATGGTGTGGTCATCTGTCACTACATCTCAGAGTCTCTCTTAAAACACTGTGACACTGGGCAAATGAGAGAGGTTGGGTATGGATGACATTTTGTAAGTCTTGTGAAAAACATAGGTCTTGATTTGCTAACACAGAAGGACCAAAAGATGCAGGACTCAGGAGGAGTTTACAGCGGGGGTGCAGGTCGGGGTCCAGGGCAAACACAGAGGTGCAGAGACGTAGATGAGGGAAACAGGGAGGCAGGGTCTGAGGCGAGGGTCCGGAGCTGGTCCAAGGAGCGAGGTGTTAACACGAGGACGATCTGGAGGTGAATCGGGAGCTGGGGAGTCAGGGTCCTGAGGGGAGACGAGACAAAGATGAGGAGAGCAATACCGGTGCTGGGAAACAGGGTCGGAGGCGAGAGTGCAGAGCTGGTCCAAGGAGCAGGGTCGAATATGAAGACAAACAGACAATCTGACCCCGAGTGTAGAGTCCTGGCTCCTCTTATCCTCCCCCAGGTGCAGCTGATTGTAAGTGTCCTCAGGTGTGCACGGGAGGAGCCCAGAACTCCGCCCAGCTCCAGGCAAATGAGGAAAGAGCAGACACGAGGCAGGACGGACAGGGATCATGACACACAGATAACATGTCCGACCTCTATGACCTGACCAACAAAAACGTGGTTATTTTGCGTCTGTGTAGGATTTCTGTCAGGATTTCTCAAATGTCATTTCAATAAAAGGAAAAGTCAGATCATTTATGACAGCAGAAGAATATCTGTTTTGACATTACGTCGTGAAGTCTAATGACAGGTAACAAACGAACCAAACAACATGCCCGTCTACAAATATAACATAACCATTTCTATGACCAATTTTTGGGTTGGAAAATCAGTCAGATTCTTCAAACATTTCTAGAGACTGAGCACGTGGAATTGTTAATGTTGTAACGGGTGTGTGGCGGACCAAAACGCAACGACTTGGGGCAGTTTAACAGTGTTTATTTACAGAGTGTAAAAATAACAAGAGTTCAAAGCAAGCTCAATAAAGAGTCCAAACGTAGCATTAATCCAAGCAGAGCTGGGAGCCGGACAGAGCCAGAGTCCAGGGAGCAGGGAGACAGAGACAAAAGGTGAGACGAACAATACCGGGCAGGGTGTGGGGTCCAGGGCGGAGACAGAGACGGAGCTAGAGCAGACAGGGTGCAGGGTCTAGGAGGAGCAAAAATCCGGTGAGCAGAGTTGCAAGTACAACGAGCAAAAAACAAGGTAAGGCACGGTAATCACATGTGACATGCGGACGAACTGGCACCGCACATCTGAAGAGCTGGTCCTTATATACAGCAGGTGCAGGTGATCAGGCTGATGAGAAGCAGGTGAGTGTAGGCGGGACCGGGAAGCTCCGCCCAGCTCCGGAGTCACACAGGTGAGGGAGGGGGAGAGCACACAGGAACAGGCAGCAGGACAGGACAGGACACAGGAACAGACAGGATCACAACAGTTAATGCCTTGACGGAGGTGTGTTACCTCTTATCCTAAAGATCTGACATCTTTTCAGTGGTTTCTGTTACAGTTGTCCTTCACTATTGTCACGGTTCTGCCTGTTTTGTTTCTGTTCTGCCTGTTTTTTCCCCCAGTCCATGCTCCATTCCTTAGTTTGCTGCCTCCCTGGTTTTCCCTGCACCTGACATTCACTTCTCGTCAGGGGGGGGCAGCCTATTTGTTCTGGCTTTGTTCTGTTGGTTTCTGCTGGATTGTTGAGTCCGTTCATGCTGTTTCGTTTGTGTTATTTTGTTCGTTTGTTCTTTTCTTTTGTCACCTGGAAGACAGGCAGGGTCTGTGTTTGTAGTAAACCTGATCTGTTCAAGAGTCGGGCTGTAATCTTTGTGCTGCACTTGAGTCCATAACTATATTTTCAAGGCATCAACTTTCAATTTAAAGCAAGAGGAGGTGAAATAAAACACAAAAAATCTAGAAAACCTCACCCCTGTTTGCACATTGCTTCAGCACAGAGAGCAGATAACAGCAAAACATACTGTCGAGTCGTGTTTGAGTGGGATGATGGTCCTGAAATCCAACCAACCATTACTGCAATGCTCCCACTTTGAGAAGCGATAGCCCAGCCAAAAAAAAAAAAAAAAAAAAAAAACTCAATACAGTGAAAGTAAATGGAGGCCGTGTGCCATTTCGTCGTGGGTGTGTAACTGTCTATACTGTGCAAAGTGGGTGCTCTGGCGGAGAAGTCTATGCATAATGATTTTTACTGTCAGAGTGACGCAGATCAGCCCAGAGTCACGGGGGAAATAAACAGGCGCCTCTCAGCATGATGGGCCTAATTAAGCCCAGCGCAGCCAGCAGACGACTCCGCGGTTCGGCTCGGACAGCACGAGACCCGACTCGTCTGTGTGTCGACGTCCTGCCGTTGCCATGATCACCACCTGCTCCGGAGAGAGTCGATGTTGAAGAGGACAAACAAACTCGACACGGTGACGACTGAGGGAAGCGTTTTAAGCTGAGATTTTAACCTTTCCGTGATGTCTTTTGTAACCTTGTTGTTGAGGATGTTTGCGTCTCAAAGGCTCTCGAGTGTTGCTTCGTTTGTTATTTGGTTGTATTGACAAAGGAAGCTCGACAGCAAGGGTTATGTTCTTCTAAAACTCAGTGTAGGAGACAGGAAAAGGTGCACTGTTGTGTGTAAAGGCAGCGCTCACCTCAGACACAGGTGTCGAGGGTCAGGGTAGCCGTAATTTTTGTTGACCGCCATTTTCTCAGCCAGTTTTACCTCCATTTTCTCATCTTACCATAGTTTACTGCATCCATCCATGTCTGTTCTCGCTCCTGCGCTGCTGATAACTCTCTGTGTACCTGTTTTCGCCAAATAAATCACCACAAAACTCATGTTGGATCTACCAGAGCGTCACAAATCTACGGACCCAGGACCCACTCTGGTTTGTTGAGGGACTCCGCTGTACTCAGGTTAGTTCAGATCATTGGGATAACAGTGGCTCAGTGGGTAGAGCAGAGATCGATTCCTGTTTGGACCAAGTTCTATTGTTGTATCTTCACTTCCGTCATTATTCCCCAGGGCAGCTGTGGCTACAATGACCAGTGAACAACAGACCTGTCACTATAACGACTGTATTGATTAATTGCTCAATATTTGAAAGTTGGAACAATATGTTTTGGGGTGTTTATCGTGTGCACATTTTCTTTGCAAAAGTGTGAGATTTGTGTTCTTTTTGTTGTAATATGATAAGATTTGAGCTGTAGAGGGTCGAATCGGTCACTTCTACGGCTCATTATTGGCCATTTCTACGTATTTGTTGCAGCTCAGGCCTCTTAATGATGCTGTCTATGTAAAAAGGGTTCACTGTGTAAGGTATTTTCTAGCAGTGCAGCACTACATCAAACTGGTATCTTGATTTACTAGTGCAGAGGTAAAGAACACGTGGCACCAGGGGAAATGGAGGCGTGGGGGATCACCAGGACACTATGCAGACCAGTGTGGGAGATTACAGGGACTGTGGACAATAAGATAACAATTCTGACTGTTCTGGTCATTTAGGTTAAGGCCACACTCACCTTGTTTTGCCTAAAGTTTCTTAATGTGTGACACCGTCCAGACCAGAAGAAAACCCGCCTTAACATGCACATCTCAGGACTCTCTTCTATCCTTTCCTGAGAGTCCGTTGCTTCATTGTTCACTTTACCTGTGTGGAACTCATTAAACCTTCTAACTTTATGTTTCAGTCTCTTGGTCCTCTTTGACACTTACACCAGAAACGAACAATTCTTACAACTGGGATTATCTTGCTTTATTCACATCTTAATATCACATCTTAAGATCCCTTTTCTTCTTTGGAAAATTGCATTAAATTACTGCTATAACTTCACTGAACACATAAATATCCAAAATTTTAACCCTTTATTCCCTAATTTAGGATCAGGGCCAAATTTGACCCATTGGGCTCACTAATTTATCCAAAAAAATAAACTATAAAATCTACTTCTAGACATTCTGCAAGCTATTACTAAAAAGATTACCAAAAAAAACCCCAACAATTTCCCACTCTGGCTCATTTTAGTTCAATATTCATCCACTAGGTGTCTCTATGTAGGGGTCAGAAGTGGCACTCTGGGCTGTTTTTGAAGTTTTTTTTTTTTTTTTTTTTTTTTTTTTTTTCATTTTGGGTAGCAGCAGTTCTCCAGGGTTAAAGTAGTTTCAATATTATCATTTATGGCAATATTTTCTGTAGTTCTATATCGTGCTTCAAAATATGTTCTCCTCATAGCTCTTATTAGCCGAGCTGCTAATCAGATATTTAAACTTACTTTTTATTCCCTTCTGTTCTTGTCGTAATAGAAAAACATAACTTTTCAGCAGATGTGAAAAACATTTGCAGTTGTGAAAACGTATCGTTGGGTTCTGCAGAGTAACATTTTAAGGAAATGTCTTTTTTATTTTCACAAGCGTAACAATTTAATAGCCAATATATCTGCACCTAAACGTTAGACAGATCCGGTCCCAGGCGCAGCAGAGTTTCGCATTTGGGCTATACGTCAAGAACCTGGAAGAGCTTTCTCTCCGACGACTTTTCCCACCGGTGGACGGCAAAGGAACGCTCAGCAAAAATGAAATATCATCCTCCCTTCTGTGGAGGTACCTGCCATGAAAAATGTTCCTGAACGCGTTTTCCACTTTCACGTCTCAAAGGAAATTACGGCGAGCTTTGGTGTGAATTGGACGTTTGTGTAGAAGCCATGTCCTGATCTTAAGTCGTAATACAGAATGTTTTCGTAGCATTGACTCGGATTTCACTTCCCATCGTGTTTTTGTGCTGCTTAATCGTTGCTGGCAGCTGACATGTTAGACTGACGGAACATTGTATGGAACAGAATCTAAATTGGCATCAAACTGACAACATATGTGGGCCTGTAACTCACTCCGTCTTCGGTTTGACCTTTTGACTCCAGCGGGTGTCACTTAAAATAAGCAGTTTCATCTCCTCGTGCTTTTCTTAACCTTCTTATTCGGCCCGAGAGTGAAGAGGGTAATGAAGGAAGCGTTCCCAGTGCGATGTTTATCTGACATTTTGCAGCGGCCTGTGACTCAGTAGGCAATGATTGCTAGCAGATCACATCAGGCTAGCTAGCAGCTCCCCTCAGTGCTGTGTTATGGGGTTCCACTTTAGCGAACATGGCAGTCCAAAGGCGCACTGGCTCAATACATCAGCTCTGCGAACGTTTTTAGTGTCCAGATAAAAAAATAAAACTGTTGGGGTTTACAACAAAGCTGCACTCATTCCAAATCTACTTTTTCTCAAGTGTAATGATCATTTTTGGTGTTGACTTTATGTTTTTAGCCGAAACATGGCTAGAAAAGAACACATTTAATGCAATTCTACCAGAATCAACTCCACCCGATGTCAAATTTGAATCTGAAACACGAGCTGACAAAAAGGGTGGAGCTGTGTGTGCATTTTTTAGAGATAATTTAGTTACTCACAGATTGTCATTCATCTTTTGATTATGTTTCCTTTAAAATGGGGCTAAAACAATCACCCTCCATACTCTACTTAGCACTGTTTGAGTTTTATCGATGGTTTTACTGACACGTTTTCAGTCGTATGCACAGACTTTGGTTGTGGTTTGTGGTTTAGATTTGTTGTATTGTGATTTTAGGTCTTTTTTATTCTGTAAAGCACTTTGAATTACCTTTTGTACGAATTGTGCTGTACAAATAAACTTGCCTAGCTAACCTGCTACCAGCCACGTTACAAATAGGAAGTGCTCATGGCTCCATCAAATCTGGCTCCAATTCACTTTCTATCGAAAAACTGTCCCCTCTCTTTGTAACTGCAGCTGTCAGACTCGTCATTTTATCTATTTATTTATTTAAAAGGAACAACGCACATTAATAAACACCAGTAACAAAAAATACACGTGTAAATGTGGTGAAGTCGCTGCACAGCTCATTTTCAGTCACAGTTTCTCAACATCTAAAACGGGACAAGAGACAGGACGACACAAACAACAACCAACTCCACAGATCACAAAAAACTCACACTCGTTTGGTCTAAAGTGTCTATTTGTAAAGTGCGTATGTGGCTAAAGTGCTTCAGTCCTTTTAAAGTGCTGTAGTTTTCTAATAAATAAGTTAATTTAGTTTAAAACCAGTTCAGTCACATGTGTTAGTGTCTCCTGCAGCTCAGAGACGACCAAGACACTGGAGTTTACAGAGTGTCCTCAGGTCCTACAACGTTCAGACATATTAACACATTTACATATTGGTCTTAAATGTTCGTATTAACCCTCGACATGATCCTGGGGCTTTTATTTCACTATTGTGTCTGTAAATCAAGATATGAACATTTATAACAGATAAATCAGACGCCTTCTTTCATGTTAGCGTTAGCAACACCTTTGAATGACAGCGTTGCTAAGCGGCTCCTCCCTGCTAAACCAGCGATGCGAAGCAGGAAGAGGCGTTACCTTCAGCAGCCTCGCTCCGGATTGGCTCTTTAGTTGCTATGATACTCGGTCCTGATTTGATCCCACTTCAAAGTCTGAACACAGCCTGAATTACAAGAAGCGCTCGCGTTGGTTAAGCCGCATCGTTATTCCTGCTGATGACCCAGGTGTGTTGTAATAAGTTATAGAATAGTCATATATTTTTTTGCTTGCTTTTCATTCCAGCTCGGCGGATCCTCTCGCAGCTCGGTTGTTTAATCATGTGTAGTGCGGTGGTACGGTTCCCAGGAGATGGCTCTTAATCAAATACAAACATGAAAACCTCTTCTTCATGTTCAACTATTGCTTTTTTTCTTTAGATAAAAGGCTTCAGGAGCTCATAGTAGATGGAAGGTAGGACATTTTGTTTTTTACCTTATTTTTTCCCACTATCGGCTAATTAAAGCATAGTTGTCGGACTACATTTTGCTCCTGGACAACGCAGTCGGCTCCGAGGAAACGCCCACAAATGGAAAGTTGGAACACGTCCATAAGGAATATAAACCCTTCATTTCAATGGAAAAGAGCTGCTCGTTCCTTCACTGGTGTAGGATAAATATTGAACCAAATGCAGATGTGAAGACGTGGAGAAGAATGAAGTGGCCCATAATTTGTATGAATATCTATGAATGCTAATGGTACGTGCACACATAGTACTGCGACGCCCAGCACCGCCTGCAGTGTTTTAACATCTACAATCTGTGAAGGAGAAGATATTATGCAAAATCGATTTTTTTTTAGATTTCTACAGTGTTCCCTCATGAAAAACATGCCTGATGAGGTTTTATATATGATCCATGCATGTTTGAGTTTTCTTGCGATCTCTTCTGAGCACTATTTAAACCCTCCTTAAATCTGCGTATCAGCCTTATTTTTTACAATTATTCTATATGTTTCTTGTCTGTAAAACCCCTCACCTCACACTTTATACACTTTTCTCACACAGGCATTAACATTTTCTCACATTTCTCTCTTGTTTAAACACAAAGTTCAAACCTTCGTCGGTGCCTTTGTCGGTGCAGAACGTTTCATCGACATTGTGGGTTTTGTCGGGGAGAAAACTTGCAAACATACAGCACTTCAGAGTCACACTGATCCAACATTTATGTAAATTTGTCTGACACATTCTGTACTGTACAGGAGACACGGAGGAGACTGATGGACAATGGTCTACAGTCCCTCAGCCAATCAGGACGCAGGACACAATGATCTACAGTCCCTCAGCCAATCAGGACGCAGAACACAATGGTCTACAGTCTCTTAGCCAATCAGGACGCAGAACACAATGGTCTACAGTCCCTCAGCCAATCAGGACGCAGAACACAATGGTCTACAGTCCCTTAGCCAATCAGGATGCAGAACGCAATGGTCTACAGTCCCTCAGCCAATCAGGACGCAGAACACAATGATCTACAGTCTCAGCCAATCAGGACGCAGAACACAATGATCTACAGTCTCAGCCAATCAGGACACAGAACACAATGGTCCACAGACTCTTAGCCAATCAGGACGCAGAACAAAATGCACATTTATATAAATTGCTATAAAAAAATCCATGAAACAGCGAGGCCACGAAAGGTGAACCGCGATATAAACAAAACAGAAATGATTTAAACATTTTAATATGTTGTTTTCCAAAACTATAAAATCTAACATGGTGATCTAATTATGTGTTAGCAATTAATAAAACCTGTGAGTGTAATGCCCCACTTTAACTTTTCTGGGGTAGCGCCGTGTCCACAGTGTGACTTGACCTGAAGAAGTTGTGCTTAAAATACACATAATCTGCCAGTAACATCGTAAAAGAAGTGTTTTTTTTTTTTTTTTTCATTGAATTATGCGACACACTGTGGCTCATTCCCGTCTGTATCTGTATGCAGTGTGTTGAACATAATATAGTAGCTCAGCCATTACCTCAGCAGCTCTATGAACCTCTCTCAAAGATGTGTAGAGTTATGTCTGTGTCTTAAAACAGCAGGCAGTGTTGCATATTCATGTATTGTGTGTGCAGGTTTCACAGTGGAGCCGGTTGCATACATATTATGTCACCTTCACCTGCCAACTTCTTTAAAGTTTATTCTTAAGTCTTAAAAAAATACTTAATGATTCCAGATGCTACGCTGTAATTAAGAGCATTTCATAGCATCTTGATAAAAACATCTAGGTTTTTTTGAAGACTTGATCTTTTCACACCAACCAGAACATTACAACAAGAGCAGGTTCAAACTACAGCTCAACACGAGGAAAAAAATAGAGTAAATGAGTCCTGGCCCAAAGAAAACGCTTAATTAAGCTAATCCTAACGCTGTCCAACCACCTAAACCCCATGTACCACCTCTGGGACACACACCACATGTTAAAAAACACTGATCTATCACCTCGTTCATAATTCACAGCAATTTTGAAGTAGTCTAAAAGTTTAGGTTACAAAACCACAGGGGCTGGTCTGATCAAAACCACATGTGAGCACAGAGGCCACAGTCTGGTCACTAAAACCGGTGGTGTTAAAACCCAAACGCATTAGCCTTGACACCGCTCCCATTAGTTTGATCCTATTGCATTTGTCGGCTTTCACGAGAATGTTTACACGTCATTTTTCAGAGCGGGAGCAGCGGACAGTTTCACGCCCTCAGTCATTCCTGCGGCAGACGGTACCTGACCGCATCCTGACCGGGGTTTCCTGCCCGGTACAAAGAGGCTTCACATACAGGGGCCAATGTACCACTTTCAAATGTACACAGACCTAAGTACAAGAGCAAATTTCCTGTCAGTTTTACATTTGCAGCTAATTACTTAAGTATTTGGTAAATGGTATGTTTGACGTGAAATGAAATAACAGCGATTTGTCAATGGAACTGACACGGAAAAGTAATGATGTGTTTTTTTAATGATTATTTACAGTGACGATGGAGTTTAGGGACTGAGGCGATGTAAAAAGACCTTCAGATTGTAAGAGAGTATGAGTTTAATTAACTTAACTCAATAACTCCCTCACAGTTTTTTGTTCAAAGTTTAAAATGTTAAGCTAGTGAAGCCTTGATGTTATTTAAGTAGCGTATAACTCACATATAATGTATATAAAGTACTTCAGAGGCTTTGTTGGCATGAGTTGTTTAGATTTCTGGCAAAAGGAAATGTATTTATGTACATGGAGACAAGCAGGTAATGTCAACTGTCCCAATCAGTGATCAGATCTGTGGAGAAGCGAGTAGGAAGCAATGTGTTTGAATTGAAAGAAGGTTGATTGATACGTAATTGGCTTTTTATTGTTTTATTGTTTCTTGCCTATGTATAATACTATCTATATACAGTGTTCCCTGCGAAGTAGTCAGCTTTTTATTATTCTATATGTTTCTTGTCTGTAAAACCCCTCACCACACACTTTATACACTTTTCTCACACATTATTAACATTTTCTCACATTTCTCTCTTGTTTAAACACAAAGTTCAAACCTTCGTCGGTGCCTTTGTCGGTGCAGAATGTTTCATCGACATTGTGGGTTTTGTCGGGGAGAAAACTTGCAAACATACAGCACTTTAGAGTCACACTGATCCAACATTTATGTAAATTTGTCTGACACATTCTGTACTGTACAGGAGACACGGAGGAGACTGATGGACAGTGGTCTACAGTCCCTCAGCCAATCAGGACGCAGAACACAATGGTCTACAGTCCCTCAGCCAATCAGGACGCAGAACACAATGGTCTACAGTCCCTCAGCCAATCAGGACGCAGAACACAATGGTCTACAGTCCCTCAGCCAATCAGGACGCAGAACACAATGGTCTACAGTCCCTCAGCCAATCAGGACGCAGAACACAATGGTCTACAGTCCCTCAGCCAATCAGGACGCAGAACACAATGCACGTTCATACTCTGTGAAAAAAAAAACCATGCAAAATTTGACAAAAAAATCTGCGAGACCACGAAAGATGAACCACGATATAGTGAGTGACAACTGCATTTGTTTAAGTAAAGCACTTTGCGCAGCTGAAGTTACATTTAAACATGCGATATAAATAAAACTGACTTCAGCTGAATGCTTAATGCCATCCTGTGAAACATTACAGCCAATGACAAGCAAGAACATCTCCACGGAGACCAGCAGATGGCGACCTCCACCAGAAAAGTTCCATCGACGACCTCTGAGAAATCTGCATCCTTTATGCAGTAAAACACTATTGAAATAAGTACATTTTGTTTAGCTACTGTGTCCAAAAGTGATAGCGTGAGCAGGAAGCCGCGCTCACTGGAGAGTCTTTCTGCTCGACTTGCACAAATGAGATCCAGAGAGAATCCGCCTCCAACTCGTCAGTCCAGTCCACTTTGGAGACTCGGAGAATAACGCCTCCAGTTCTTTCAAGGGTCACTGTCAACCGTCTGGGGCCCAACTTTTTAATTCAAAGCTCAAACTCGACTTTGTTTTTGCGATAATTAATAACATAAAGACTTTTAATTAAGTAGCTACAGCATATACGCACGGTGTTGGATTGCATTATGTGGTGATAAAATAAACTATTACGTTGGTGTAATTAACTTGATAAATATAGCTTGTGGCCTGTAGCTACAAAACAAGCACATGCAAATAAAGTAGCCATGATTAAACATTTGTTGAAGCATATTCTTGAGGAAATAACCTAAAATCCATTTCTGTTTAAAAGCACACGAACATATCACAGCAGCAGTTACCTGTAAAATTATAGGCTCGCTTCAAATTATGTTTTTAATGCAGCGTTTTCTCTTGTGAGTGAAAATAAAGTTGGCTAACAGTTGCGCCGCGCTCAAACTCCTGTTACCTTTTTGTGGCCCGGGCTCCATTTGTTCGTGTGCTACCAACATCGTCACGCTCGGCTGACCACGGAGCTAACCGAGAACACATCACTGCGGAGTTCATTTCATTCCGAGTAAATTCATCTAGATTTCTTTGTTTCTTGAATCAAACTCCAGTGGTGTAATTTACCGCGGCCCCATTGGCGATTTGCTCCACAAAGTCAAGAGACCATTTCGGTGACGAGTGGCTCCATCGTAAGAGAGTGTTGTCCTTGCTTTTCTTTTGCTACTCGCACAGTGTTTTCTTGTTCCCTATTATTGATTTATTATTTCTTTTTGGAAAGCTGGTTCAACTGAAATCATCTGATATGATCAAAGAGCACGAGGAAGGCTCTGGCCGCTGTAGCATTAATCACCGGAGCGAGGGTGGCCATTTTGGATGTGCTTTGTCCTTGGCTCTGCTGTAATCAAAGGGTCATGGCTCGCTGTTTGCAGCTGAGACACAGCGCTTAATGAGGATGTTGTGTCCTGGATCCCCCTCACAATGATGGTGCCCTTTGCGCCGCACACTGCACCAAATTAGCCTTTATTATCTCCTGTTCACCAGCAGCGCCGAGCTTAAGAGGCTGTTTGCTCTTTGCCACTGTTTACGAACCTACTGTACGTTTCTCCAGTGTCTTTTAGCTGTGTTTTGTGTGAAAGGTGCAGGTTTCTTCATATGAACACACTAGATCTGCCAGATTAACTGCAATCCAATTATAATTACAATTTGAATGGACACAAAATATATCATAGACTGTATATATAAAGGAAGAGACCATGAGCGTGCTTCTGGGTTCATTGACTCTGGCTCCAATTCACTTTCTATTGAAAAAACTATGAGGCCTCTCTCTCATTTTGGTCTTAAATGTTCGTATTAACCCTCTACATGATCCTGCGATTTGTATTTCACTATTGTGTCTGTAAATCAAGATGTGAACATTAATATCTCCCAAAATCTCCTGCTAGCGTTAGCAACAGGTTTGATTGACAGTACTGCTAAGCGCCCCCTCTGTGCTAAACCAGTGGTGTAGATGGGAAGGGGCGTTACCTTAAGCATCCTCTCTCCGGATTGGTTCTTTGGTTGCTATGATACTCACAGTAGTAACTCTAAATATGAAACTTGACTCCAGATTAGCCGCTATAACTGTTAGCCTCGATAAGCTTCATTGGGCTGGAGCTGAACGCTGTGGGTGACTTTACACTCACCTAGTCCACTTCTTTACACAGTCTATGATGTAAATCCGGCTTTATTATGCATAAAAAACTGCTGATCCTGTAGTTTAGATCTGTGCAAACATGTTCTGAAATGCATGTGATTATTTTATTTGTTTGTTAGTCCATATTATATTAAGAACTCAAAACTCACCTGTTCAAAATGGCTTTTAATGTTTGATTTTAGTTGTAAATTTTGTGATATTTTATTCTTGTATGTATTGTGAAGCGTCTTTGAGTATCATGAAAAGCGCTATATAAATAAAATGTATTATTATTATTATTATTATTATTATTATTATTATTATTATTATTATATTTCAGTCTTTTTATCAATACTTTAAAATGTGAAACAGAATCCTTTTGTAAAAACAAATCACACATCTAATCCTAATCCCAATGCTTGTCTGAGAAACCGCAGTTAGATTTTTTTCCCATGAAGCCCTAATGAAGAGCATTTTGAAACTTGGTGATGTCAGAAAGTCTTTTCTCTGAAGTGTTTTAGGTGGAGCGAGCGCCGGCCGCTGATCACACGCTCGGCAAGGACTTTACACGGACACAAAGCCTGGGATCAAATCTCATTTCTCAAGCTACGACGAGCATAATTGACAAGTGGATTAACCAATCAGAGAAACCCATCGTCCTTGATGAAAACTTTTAAGTAGAGGACAGTCTTCTTCAGAAATAATGAGGCAACTGTTAAACTGAGGTAAAAACAGACAAGTTATACTTTTTGTTCTGGATGTTTTAGAAGAAATATCAATCGATCAATTTCTCTTTATTGTCACATGTGCATATACATACAAGATATATAGCACAGATGAAATTGCTGTCCTCTCCTACCTCAGTGCAAACATATTAAATGTGCCAAAAAATAAAATAAAATAAATAAATAAAAAATAAAAATAAATAAATAAATAAAAATGTGCAAAAAATAAAATAAAATAAAATAAAAATGTGCAAACCAAGTAAACATAAATAAAAATAACCTCTGCATTTGAGCGCTGTGTACAAAAAACTGGACAGAGCATAGGTCCTGTCCCAGATTGCATTAAAAAAGAAAGTAGAAGAAGCTCGTCAGGCTAAACCATGTTGAAATGACTAATTAGCAGCACATTTTAACAACATGACACTAACAGATGATTGTGACAGAAATGAGGTTTAAATCAAATCAGACTGAGCATGAAACGGAAATGCTGGTTTCAAGCATCCAAATAAAACTCTTAAACTAAGTATTTCAGTCTTTGCGAAGTTGACTGCAGCCCACAGAATTACCCAAACACAAGTTAATTAAAGAAATTACTGCTCCAAGTGCGAGAGCCAAGCGTTTCATATTGGTTGAAAGCTCAAAAATATTGATTTGGTCTCTTACAGGACTCAAACCAAGTACGGAGGTAAACAAAATATGTGAACAGAAAATCCAATCTGGTGGAATAGATACTTTTGACCCGTTAGGACTTAAGTATCTGAGTTTGAGTTCAAGATCAACCAACACTCTTCACCTTCTGTACATTTTTCCACCTTCTGCACATTTCACGAGCATTTCAGCATCAAAGAATCGATAAATTGATATTGACTCGCAAAAAATGCAAATGTGAGCATCGATTCTGTTGTAAACATGTATACTAATTAAGATATGTACATTTAAAGATGTTAGGACCATTTCTTCAGTTTTTAGTATTGGTATCAAAGCAATTATCCCCAAAAGTACTTGGTAAGACTGTGATGATATCGTACTCCCAGATGTTGATTACATTGTACTTTGTCATGAAAAATCCGAAAGGTAAATGCACAAATGTTGAACCTGATCATTTCTGTTAAAGACGAGACCCAAGAATTAACTGTATTACAACTGCATTTTAACAATACAGTGTTCCCTCGTTTATGACGTTCTAAAAATAACCCGCAATAGGTGAAATCCACGAAGTGTCAGCTTTATTTTTTACAATTATTCTATATGTTTCTTGTCTGTAAAACCCCTCACCACACACTTTATACACTTTTCTCACACAGGCATTAACATTTTCTCACATTTCTCTCTTGTTTAAACACAAAGTTCAAACCTTCGTCGGTGCCTTTGTCGGTGCAGAACGTTTCATCGACATTGTGGGTTTTGTCGGGGAGAAAACTTGCAAACATACAGCACTTCAGAGTCACACTGTGATCCAACTTTTATGTAAATTTGTCTGACACATTCTGTACTGTACAGGAGACACGGAGGAGACTGATGGACAAAGGTCTACGGTCCCTCAGCCAATCAGGACACAGAACACAATGGTCTACAGTCCCTCAGCCAATCAGGACGCAGAACACAATGGTCTACAGTCCGTCAGCCAATCAGGACACAGAACACAATGGTCTACAGTCCCTCAGCCAATCAGGACGCAGAACACAATGGTCTACAGTCCGTCAGCCAATCAGGACACAGAACACAAATGGTCTATAGTCCCTCAGCCAATCAGGACGCAGAACACAATGGTCTACAGTCCGTCAGCCAATCAGGACGCAGAACACAATGGTCTACAGTCCTTCAGCCAATCAGGACGCAGAACACAATGGTCTACAGTCCCTCAGCCAATCAGGACACAGAACACAATGGTCTACAGTCCCTCAGCCAATCAGGACGCAGAACACAATGGTCTACAGTCCGTCAGCCAATCAGGACACAGAACACAATGGTCTATAGTCCCTCAGCCAATCAGGACGCAGAACACAATGGTCTACAGTCCTTCAGCCAATCAGGACGCAGAACACAATGGTCTACAGTCCCTCAGCCAATCAGGACGCAGAACACAATGGTCTACAGTCCCTCAGCCAATCAGGACACAGAACACAATGCACGTTTATACCCGGCACAAAAAGCATCAAAATAGCTCCTAGAAAAATCCGCGAAACAGCGAGACCATTACAGATTAACCACGATATATAACGAGGGACAACTACATTCATTTTTTTTGTCCCCATCTGTGTTGAATAATTGGCCTACAGAATGTTGTGACGTCGTCTGAAACCCAAAAAACTGTGGTATCGCTCATTCCTACAGCAAACGACACAATACATTCATGTTTGGGACTAATGCAAACATTTCCCAAGGCAGAAGCTCAGTTGTGATGGGAGACACGTTTCGTTCGTGGTGCATTATGTTTGGTTTAGTGAGAGAAAAGGCTGTGCTGTGTTTTGCTTTGCTGAGGCACAATGGAATTTGCACCTCCGTTGGTCTGTTCTGCTCATTGTTCCACGACTGGATTTGAAGATAATTCTTTATATCACTTTCCTCCACAAAAGCAGTTCTCCCAGATGGCTCTCTCTTTCCTTCTTTCACACTTTATTACTCCGCTTCCTGTTTGCGCTGACATCCGTGAGTCATTCTGTCGACGGTCCTGCAGCTTGCGTGCTCATATGCGCTCGCTGGTGTTCGTTATAAGTGTCTTTCCAATGCAAATGACTGTGCTCGTGTTGCCACCTGTGAAAGCTTGAACGCTCACCAACGAGGCACTGCTGGTGATTCATCTAACCTCCACATGAACTTGTTTCTGGCCTCATTTCACAGAGTAGGTCAAATGTTGGAACAAAAGGTCATTTACAGCATATATGGGTAAGGCACTGTCAACATGTTGTGTAAGAAGTATAAAAATAAACATGTAAAACACTTATTTCTATTGGGTAACACTTTATAATAACTATAGCCTCTTTAGCCTTAATAAAGCATGAACAGACATTTAAATAATAATGAACAAACACTTAATTAACAATGAGTCATGCTTAATAACTATTTAATTATGGCCTTAATTAACACTTCACTAACAAGTGTTTGAGTTAATACTTAACTAACCATTTGTAAATGCTTATTTAAGGAGTAACTAAGTGTGAAATAAGTATGAGTAACTGTACACAACACAGGCCAATTCATTGCTAATTCAGTGTTAATTAAGGTTGTATTTAAGTAGTTATTAACCATGAATCATTAATTAAGTGTTTCTTCATTATTGATTAAGTGTTTCTTCATTATTAATTAAGTGTTTGTTCATGCTTTATTAAGGCTAAATAGGCTATAGTTATTATAAAGTGTTACCTTCTATGGTAATGTGATGTCAGATTGACTTGTCTGTTAAGATAATACTGTGATTTGTCAGTTTGATGAGATACAATTAGATAAAGTTAAAGCAGCAGAAGACATGAAGTTTCCCAAATGCTCTGCTTCTTTTTTTCCCCTCGCTTAGCCAAAATGTCACAAAAAACAGTGACACTTTATCTAAGACGGCTCTAAAAGTGATCAGGCAAAGGCAGAACGATCATTTGAACACTCCAGGCTGTTTGGAGGGTTGTAGGACAAACACTCTAAACTCCATTGTGGGATGAATAAACGTACAGTAATAAACATACCATCTGTGTTGTAATGTGTATTATGCTTCATTTTGGTTCTTTGTCTTTGGCTTCGCTGCCGTCATGTGGCTGGACCTCGCTCCTGTTCTCATGCGAAATCGAGCTGAAGTGGAGCAGCGGGAGCACAAGATGAATTCTTATGTTTGTGAGCACACAGATATCTCAGTGTAAGGTAAACCCTCTGCTGTCTCACTGAGCAATACCAACAGCTTAGAGAGGGCTGTTTGAGGACCGGGCACATCTAGATGGATGAGTACTGAAAAAAATGATGCCATCACAAACTTATTTCAGGATTATTCAAACGTGTGTGAATTCATCTAAACAGAACTCCGTGTGGTGACATTCCACGTCCCCAGAGGCAGTTTCTATGTCCAGAGATCCGGTCACCCAAGCCTCCGCCTTTGACTGCCACCCAGAGCTCTCTGCACCGGCCCCTAACGGATCCTCCTGCACGTGGAGCTCCTGTGGGGGGAAGGCTCAGTGTCGCCAATATGAGCAACATCATCGGCTCATTGAGGTGCTCATCATAAGGGGCTTCTGAACCACTCTTATTCTGACCGCTCACGTAGGACCTCTTTGCCATGGTTGACCCTACCATGGGCATGAAACCACAGCTCCAAGGATCAGTCGGGCTCTCAAGTGGGTCTATTACTGGAAGGGGAGAATCTGATCGATAGTCAAACCTTGGATTCAGTCCCTGTGGATCTGGAGAAGACATTCGACCACATCCCTCAAGGACAAGACGCAGATACAAGTGGTTGAAATGAGTCCTCCGCAGGCTGACTGGAGACTCCCTTAGAGGCAGTGAGGAGCTCAGTCACATGGGAGGAGCTTGTAGTAGATTCGCTGCTTCTCCACGTCGAGAGGAGCCAGCTGAGGTGCCTCCTGGATGTCCGGACGTCTGGGAAGCCCTGGTTAGCCTGCTCTCTGCAACTCGGCCTCTGATAAGCGGAAGAAGATGGATGTGCACGCCGTGTGTTTTTGAGGAACATAATTTAATGATTTAGAGAGTTTCAGCGAGTTATTCATGCCACAGGCACAAGTGAAAAACATTTGGTTATTTGTGTATATGGACTAATATGGATAACATATATGAATGTGAATACAAGGTCATTTTTTCTTAACATGCCAAATGAGACATCCACCCAAGGTAAAAGACAAGTGTGATTCAAATATGCAAATGTGACAGGCCATTAACAATATTATATTAACTGAAATATTGCCATTTAAACAGTTGGAACCTTGACTTTTTTTTCCTGAACCTGACCTTCTGAAAAACACACCTCAGTTTTGTATTCTCTATTGTTTTTCAACATTGATTTTCGCAGGTGAACATTAACGCTGAACATGAGTGCGGCTGACCTTGTTATTCTAACAATAATCTACCACTAAAAGCTCCAAAACATGTTAAAAATACTATATTTATTCTTTATTTCAAAATATGTTTTATTGGAAACTTTATCTATGATAAAAACACAGTTTTGGTCTCAAGGTAAAAGGTGGATGCTCTGTGGTGAAAATAATGTTTCTGTATTTATGTGCTCTCGTTGTCCCTCACTTCTCCGAGGTCAGTGAAGGCTCCTGGGTGTTGTTCCCCAAACTGGGCACCTGCAGGGACGGTGTGTGCCCTGCCGTGGCTCCATTCCTTTTAGCATTTAGTGGAAAGGAGCATGAGAGCTCTACATCGAGCTGCGGCTTTTTTGAATGTGATAAAGCTAAAATTCGATGTTTTCTCCTGACAACGTGATTAGCTACGGACTCACCTTTGTCCAAAAAGTAACTTATTTATGGAAACTCAGCTTGTGTAACAAATAAACTTGTTAATATAATGGAACAATCTCTCCTTGTGGGCTAATATTAAAGTAAATAACCCACTCAGTTACACAATCAATGCACAGACCGACAAATTCAGGTTCAGGTGTTACTCTTTTTAGCTAGTAGTAGTTTTACATCACGTTGCCAGATTATATTTCCTCCTTTCTTCCCCATCAAACTATACACTCTATGCTAAATCCTACTTAAAAGTATCCACAACTCACTTGTCTCCACAGATACGTCATTTCTTTGCGTAGAATACTCCACAGTATGGCATTAATCTCATCTATCCATAGAGAAAAGTGACGACACCAGGCCAAGTTTCTCCTGTATTTTAATAAATGCAAGAAACACTGGTTTAATGGCATATGGTGGAACATTCTCAGCAGGGCAATAATTGTAAAAAAAGCGTTTGTCACCGTTTTCTTAACACAACACAGTCTGCTTGGCTTTTCACTTTTCCTATAGGTCTAAG
Source organism: Periophthalmus modestus (assembly GCA_019594935.1). Lineage (NCBI taxonomy): Eukaryota > Metazoa > Chordata > Actinopteri > Gobiiformes > Gobiidae > Periophthalmus > Periophthalmus modestus. The sequence goes on from JAIEZT010000026.1 coordinate 3,344,757, forward strand.
TTATTGTTTATTTCACTGTCTCTGCAGATCATTAAATACACCATATGTTTGCCAAGTCCCACTGGAAGAAGATGGATCTCACTAATGTTGCATATTGCTCCAGACAGGCGCTGGTTGGAGATATTGGAGTAATGAGGATAATTACACTCATAATAGCCATACCATTGTAAAGACTTATTAAGGGTTCAGTCTTCGATTAATTCTGACCTCTAGCGCTCTCCCTCCCTCTTTTACTCCCATTCTCTGCTTTCCTTATGGCTCACACACACAAAATAATGGACCGGCGCATACGTTGGAGTGGGCGGCTGGTGGGTGGATGTGTAATCATTCCCAAGTTTTACCCCTGACGACCTGTTTTACTAATACAGCCATTAAGGGAAGCTATTGTGACCACATGGCATCGCAGTGGGTTGAATACAAATAAGATGGAGTTGTTATTATTACCTGACAATGCTTAGAAAACTGTGAGGAATTCATTAATTTAAAGCTTGTATAAGTGCTGATCTTCAATAATCCATAACGCTATAGAGCTTACAATTTAATTCACTTTCCCCTCCTACAGTGCAGCGCCTTTTTGTGTCAGTGATAGAGTGGCCACATTTTCAAAAGTCAAAACTTAGACACAGGTTGGGATGGTTGGTGTAAATAAAATTGTGGAAAATCGTATAGCGTTGTCCGTTCTCGGCTCACTTGTGGGTGAGTTTATAATCTCAGGGATCGTTTGGTGCGACTTTTGCCTTATGCTCATTTCCAAGCACGTTTTTATGCATTTTAGCTACACAAATGACAATAAATTGCCCCCTTTAGTGTTGGCAGGTTTCAAATTGGTCCAAAATAGGGACACCTGGTTTCGGACTGGTTTAGACCTTGTGTAGACCTGGTTTAGATCTGGTTTAGACGTGGTTTCAATCTGGTTTGGACCTTGTTTGGACCTTGTTTCCACCTGGTTTCGACCTTGTGTAGACCTTGTTTAGACCTGGTTTAGACCTTTTTTCGACCTTGTTTCCACCTAGTTTTGACCTGGTTTCGACCTTGTTTAGACCTTATTTAGACCTGGTTTAGACCTGGTTTCGACCTTGCTTAGACCTGATTTAGACCTGGTTTAGACCTGGTTTCGACCTGGACCTGATTTAGACCTGGTTTAGACCTTGACCTTGTTTATACCTGCTTTTGACCTTTTGGACCTCGTTTCGACCTGGTTTAGACCTGGTTTCGACCTGGTTTCGACCTTGTTTAGATCTGGTTTAGACCTGGTTTAGACCTGGTTTTGACCTGGTTTCGACCTTGTTTAGACCTTGTTTAGACCTGGTTTAGACCTGGTTTAGATCTGGTTTAGACCTGGTTTAGACCTGGTTTAGACCTTGTTTCGACCTTGTTTATACCTACTTTTGACCTGGTTTCAATCTTGTTTCCACCTGGTTTAGACCTGGTTTAGACCTTCTTTAGACCTGGTTTAGACCTGCTGTTGACCTAGTTTGGACCTCGTTTTGACCTGTTTTGACCTGGTTTAGACCTGGTTTAGACCTAGACCTTTTTGACCTTGTTTCGACCTTGTTTATACCTGCTTTTGACCTGATTTGGACCTTGTTTCCACCTGGTTTTGACCTGGCTTAGACCTGGTTTTGACCTGGTTTAGACCTGTTGTAGACCCGGTGTAGACCCGGTGTAGACCTGGTTTGGATCAGATTGGACAAAAACCTGTAACATTTCATGAATAAAACTAGAACAAATCACTGGTTTTGGATAAATCTGGTGGGACAGGAGACACTTGGCTCAAAAATGGGGCTGTCCCGGGTAAATGGGGACATCTGGTCACCAAAGTCAGTGAAGCTTTGGCTGATGCTGCATTCAGTTATTCTACTTACCAAAAGCACTTGGTTAGTGTTCTGGCCTATTTAGAAGTTACCCAAAATATCAGTAGCTATTTCAGCCTAGTGCAGCAGACCCAGGATCAGAATCTGCCCCGCACAACAACTATGTCTTATCTTAATTTGTGCTTTAATTTTGATGTGAAAACTTACTATGAGCTTTCAAATGTTTTTCTTGTGAAACTGTATGAAGGAAAAAGACGACGACAGCCCACAGCATGCTCGTTCTCTCTGGTGTTAAAAAAGTGTTTTTCTAAAGACTTTGTGCCATCTGCTGCAGAAAACCTCTAACCTTAATTACTGTAAGCAACAAACATTTAATTAAAAACTCATTATAAACAATTAAACCACACTGAAAGGGAAAAAGTTAAGTTTTGTTCACCTTTTGACCTTTTGGCCCAGAGGAACTATATTTTTACCAGATGTATTTATTCCCTAGATTGGAGCCAGGATAAAAACAAGGATCTAACAATAATGATCATAAGGATTAAACGAAGAGGAGGAGTGTGTTACAACAGTGTGACGTGCAGCTCCGAGTTGTTTAATCTGCTTAAACCACGGTCCCACAAACTGAAAATAGTTCACTTTAAATCTGACACATTTTGTCTGTCCACAGATGTTCAAGACATTAGTTATTTCTGTTTTAGTTGAAGCTTGTCCCTCCTAACAGTCGTCCAGTTGTTTGCCCGTTGCTATGCTGATGCTCACAGTGATTATAGGCTGTAGGCTGTATATATAACATGCTGGAACTTGGAAGGGGCGTTACCTTCTACAGCCTCCCTCCGGCTATTGGACTCTTTGGTTGTTCGTATTAACTATGATACTTTTGTGTCACAAGTCGAACATTCACTATGACATCAGGTCAACTTGGCTCGAGGTTGCTTCTGCTAGCGTTAGCAACGCTTGATGACAGCGTTGCAAGTGCCCGCGATGAGCTTAAACGTGGTGCAGGTGTGAAGGGGCGTGGACCTTTCTCCGAACTCCGCATGGCTCTTTGATGTGGCGAAATCACAACTTGGCTCACTTTAGTCCTACTTCTTTACACAGTTCTGTGGGAGGAACACTATTGTTCACACTTTTCACTTCTTTAAACAGTCTAGATTTGTTAGATTCACACTGTGATAATGTCATACTCCCAGATCAGGGGCAAGAGACAATTTTCCCCCGGTTGATTATATTGTACTTTTTAATGAAATATCCAAAGGTGTGTGTGTCGTGATGTGGGGTGTGAGGCGGACCAAAGATGCGGGACTCGGGGCAAGTTTAAGGGTGTTTATTGACAGAACAAGACACAACAGGTGACGGGAGAACATACGAGGAGCTGGGTGCAGGGGTGCAGGTCAGGGTCCAGAGGTGCAGGGTAGACATGAGACGGGAAACACAGCCGGTACCGGGAGACGGGGTCGGAGGACACAGGCAGGACACGGGCAGGACACGGGCAGGAAGCACAGCAGAGACACGAGGACAGAGATGTGAGCAGCACGCAGACACATGGTGAGAATCAGCAGACCTGGCCAGGAGAGCTGGGTCCTGGCTCCCTTTATCCTCCTGCAGCTGTGTTGATTGCCCTGATGGGCTGCAGGTGTGTGTGGGAGGAGCCAGGGCTCCACCCAGCTCTGGAGTCAGGTGAGGGAAGGGGAGAGGAGACACAGGAGGCAAAACAGGAGCAGGGAAGCGTGGATCATGACAGTGTGATGGAAATTCAAGTATATTCATGTTGTGGGGAAAATATTATAATAATAATAATAATATATTATTATTATAATAATATTATCGTATGTCTTTAAATGCATTTGATCTGTGTGTCTATCAGTCTCCATCCCACAGAAAACTCGTTGTTCTACCTGTCTAAGTGTAAAAGTTCATTATCATATTGGTGTGAAACAAAAGTCACTCCTCTCTGTATCTGCTGTAACAAAGAATAAACCTTTTTCTGTATTTTAAAACTCACCGGGCTTCGAAAATTGATTACTTCTCATCTAGAACTGTAATTTTTCAACAACAGGTAAATTCACAGATGTTGAACCTCATCACCTGATAGTGACTAGACCCAAGAACCTGCTGTATTACTCATAAATCTACATTCATCTTCATCTGTATCAAATATTACTGGTCTGTAGAATGTGCTGATCTCGTCTGAAACACAGAGCAGAGATGAACTTCTGCCGGACATAGGTTTGTGATAAAGTCCACATGCATGAGCGACAGAGGCTCAGCTGGTAGAGGATTTGTTCGCTGATCCGAAGGTTGGCGGTTCAAATCCAATCGACATAAACATCACTGGTTGAGCGGGCACTGTCCCACAGGTTGGCGGCGCGATTCCAGCTCCCACCCATGAATCCTGCCACTTAACCCACCTCGCCCCCAGTGTCTGCGTACACTGGTGTGTGAACGGGTGACTGGTTTATTGATGTAAAGCGCTTTGAAGGTGGAAAAAATCGTTACAGAAATATGGCGGAGGATTTGAGCGTGTTTGCATGCCATCAACTGGTTGCTCTCGACTCCTATTGCAAGATGTTTTTTACAAATAAAAAAGAAATTCACGCTTTACATGAGATTTTTACAGAACTCACAAAAAAGTTCCCGATGCACAAAACAACATCGAACTCTTCTCTTCTCATTTGCATGTAAAAACCCCAACAAACCCAGGTATTCCTCTGAAGAGTTCAGCGACCAGGCCGTGGATGAAATCGGGAACACATCTGACAGTTTGTGGAGAGAAAAGAGACGAGGAGCAAGTATGGCCACATTTACACAAGCTGCGATGTGAAAGTCGACAATTTTCCACTAATGTTTTTGCCTCGGGCCCTCGGTATACTCGGCCTGTGTTGTTTGTTGCGGAGGAGAGCCTTTCTTCTCTGGCGTGGTAAACACTTAATTCTGCTTTAAAGGCGATTCATTAGTGTATGGCAACACATGACAGACTTCTCCTGCGGGATTTTGTATTTTGTGTTCTTAAATTTCATGTTTCATTCATCATTACACCTCCGGCATTTTCGTAATAGGAAAACTGTCAACAAAATACACTTACCATAAACGGAGAAGGCTCGCAGCTAAATTGATCATGTTAAGCTGACTTGGAGGAGCAAAAAAATAACGTAAAAGCTCGCAAATGTACAAAAACTTCACGTGTCAGAACACTTATGATTTATGAAGCCGTCACCGTATTGGTCCACTATACTTCATGACAGCCGGCAGTGCCATTAATCACTCGATGTGTATCTTGCACTTCCCATGGGATCATCCACTGTCGTTGATCATTTTCATGTCAGCGGCTTAAGGCCTGGAAACGCAGCCTGGAGATATTAAACCTTAAATAAAGATGATGACGGACATTTCCTGACATGGTTTAAGTCCGACACGAGTCCCATTTTGACCTGCAGCTCTCGACGCGACTGGTCACTTGTTAATCCCCCTCTGGATTAACCTCGATGTTCTGCCAAGTACGAGCACGAGCAGCATCACCTGTGCTCGTACTTTAATTACACACGGGAGATTAGACTCTTTGGGACTGTACAAATGTTTTGTCTTAATAAGCGACGCTGCTGTTTGAGCTGTCAGCAACTTTACAATTTAAATTATGACATGAACACGAACTGACTAAGCCTCTTGGAGCCTTTGTAACTACTGAGAATAGATACAGATATATATGAACGTTATTTTTACATCTGTATATCTAATTATCAATCATGTTTTTGTTTTCTTACTAGACACTGCAGTGAAAGTCCAGGGAATGTGTTTCAAACCTCTAACCTTCGAGTTCGCGGTTGAACGACGACCCAACAATAAGAATGTTATGTTTGGATCTTGATGGTACCCCAGATGTTTTGTCCAACGTTTTCACCTAAAATACAACTCAAAATCTGCATTAGTGACTTTAGTTCCAGGCAGTTGGAAAAGTCACATACAATTTATAAAGACAAAATTATGTAAATCTTTAGCAATTATATCAAAAGTGAATGATTGGACGAGAAAGCTTTGTTCATTTTGTATAGTTCATTGATACTTCCTACAGGATCTACGACGTGGAGGTTTGGGGCAGCACATATCAAACAAATACTCCATACTGTCCAAAAACGAGCAAAGTGAGTAGTGAATAAAGCCCCTCACAAGCTCATACTCATGAATCTTTTATCCAAAAAATACAGTGAAATTGAAAGACCTGCACAATTTATGTATAAAATTAAGAATACAATCAAATAGTGCTTACAACAGGGGTGTCCAAACTACGACCCGGGGGCCAAATGCGGCCCTCAGACCAGTTTTTTATCGGCCCTCAGGCTCCTGCAGAACTGGCCCAATTGATCATAAGTAGAATTTTTAACAGCAAATTAAACTATTTCTACCACTATAACCTCAAACATGACAGTGTGACTTAAAGGAATGTGTCTAATCCAAAGCTGTGTTTAAAGCACCGCACTGATCACCGTCTGTATTATGTTTTGAAAAAAAAAATTCTGGGCACCTCTGGCTTATAATCTTCGAGGGCCTACGTATTTCAAAAAAATTAGAACAAATAAAAACTCTGTGTTTCAGCTGTTGGAGTAAATGTGGAACAGGTTAGATGAAAATATCAAAGATTGTAGAACCAAAAGTTTGTATAAAAAGAAAATTATACATTCAAACAGTGATATTGAACGCTGAATTACGTTCTTTTTTTCTTTACTGTGAACATTGTGAAAGCAGCAGCTCTTTATGTTTAGTTAAAGGGGCAGGTGCGATAATCTCAGGTTTCTGCTTATTCCTTTTTCAGACTTTTGCGTATTTTGATTTGTTTCCTTGACTTAAGACTGTAATCTCTGGAAAGAAAGAAATTAAGTCATTAGTTACATTAAAAGTGCACTGTGGAGGGTCCATCAGCTGTGATACTTTCTTTATTTTAATGGTGTAATGTGCTTTGTCGACCTATTTGTGTGATATTTATTGTTTTTTATCTCGTTTTTAATATTGTGCAGCACTTTGGTCGGCTTTGGTTGTTGGAAGATGCTATAGAAATAAAGTTTGATTGATTAATGATGGATGAAGTGTATTTCTATGGGGACAAACAGGTGATTAACAAGCTGTGAGGTTGGCTCTGTAGAAGAAGGGGATATGCGTTTTTCAAGGTATTTCTGAGCTGTGTTAGCTGTTTCACTGTCTCATATTGTGATTCACATTATAATTGCTGTGTGAGTATTTGTGAGAGTATTCTGCGTTTGCTGTATTATGTTGCCTCTTGGCCAGGTCACCATTGCTAACGAGAAGGTTTTCTCAATTGACTTACCTGGTAAAACTTAAATAGATGAACAATAAGACACACAAAGCAAGATACAACTTTAATCCCGTACTTGTACCATTCCATTCAAAGCACTAACATTCCCAGAGAAGCGCAGATGGTCGACTACCCACCAGAAAAGTGGCGTACTGCCCCTTTAAACCTCCAAGCTAAGGCAGTGGGCAACAAGTCAAGCAAAGCGTATATGCTAAGACGACTCAATGTACATCATGTGTCAGACGGGGGCCGCTGCATCGAACATTAAAGATTAATTACCTCAAAACACGCCGCTCTTCGACTTCAGTCCAGTCAGCCATACTGCTCCGGCTCTGTACTGTACACTTTATTTTGTAGCAGCGCACCGCCCCTTCAAGTCACATTAAAACCTGACAATGATTGAGTGGAACGTTTAAAAGTGCAGAGGCTGTCGCGCCCACACCCCCCCGTTCAAGTTCAAAGAATATCAATAACTCGCAACAAACATGGTAATCAGCTTTGGAACTGTACTCTGCGCAGACCGCCGGCCATTTCTCCAGAAAGATTGTTCACAAACGCAGTGCTTCGAAGGGAATGGTATTTTAATCACTCTGTCGTGGACGTGGGGACTGCTTTTAAGAGCGCACCAGGACGTTGAATGATGGACCGGCCCGTGCTATGGCGTCAAAGTCGGTTGGATTTCTGTGATGGGAAGCGCTGATTAGGGGCATCTGGGGGAATGATTAATTGATGCAAACACATTTCAATTTAACGGCTCTTTGATCAATTATTAATGAACACATCCCTCCAGCTCGCCCCCCCTTCTTTTATTATGTACAACTTCAATTAACAGGCTCTCAGGCTCTGACCTATCACCGCCCTCCTGTGCATTCACAAGCAGTTCGAGAAAGAAAGCTGGCGGGCATGAACTTGGAAAATTAATTGTATTTCGATTGCTTGCATTTGTACTTGGATTCGAGAGTAACAAAAGGTTGGACGACTGGCAGAGTAAAACGAACTTCATCCATATATGGCCTTTGTTCCCATCGACTGTAACCTGCAGCTGCAATATATTCACTTTTCTGTCTGGAAGTCGAATTATCTCCAAAACCTCAGCTGCCCCCTGCACGATACAAAAAGAACCTCTTCAAACTTTGCAAGAACATCTCCAACTCTGGCTCCCGTCTTTTTATTAGTGGCATTGTCTCATTAGTCACATCCAGAAAATATCGGATTATAAATACTCTTTTTTTTTTGGTACTTTTTTGAGGAGATTTTTTAACCCTACTTGCACAAACTTCGTTGATACTTTACGAAGATGTGAGTTTTCAAATTAGCGAGATTGACAGGTGGATTAGCCAATCGGGGACATTGGCCATATCATTAAAAAAAGGGGAAAAAATTCACACAGGGCTGAAAAAATCGGCCATTTCTGCAGCGTCAAAGAGCGAAGCCCAAACTCTGTTAATCTGAGGTGAGATACGTTTGGTTTTCTTTGTAAATCATAGCTGTCCTTCGTCTCACGTGTCGCTGAAAAAAGATCTAATCTGATTGGACGATCATGTTTGACCAGGGTGGAGATGCAACAGACGACGTGGGACCAGACTGATATCAATCTGTGTAAAAAAAAAAAAAACAGAGATGTCAGTCTGGATTTGCCAGGTTTTATTTATTTTTTGTCATGATCCCTGCCTGCTCTTGCCTCCTGTGTCTCCTCCCCCTCCCTCACCTGCCTGACTCCAGAGCTGGGCGGAGCCCTGGCTCCTCCCACACGCACCTGCAGCCCATCAGGGCAATCAACACACCTGCAGGAGGTTAAAGGGAGCCAGGACCCAGCTCTCCTTGCCAGGTCGTCTGTTTGCATCACTGTTTGTCTGCCTGCTGATCGTCACCGTGTGTCTTCGTGCTGCTCACATCTCTGTCCTCGTGTCTCTGCTGTGCTTCCTGTCCGTGTCCTGCCTGGTGTCCTGTCCGTGTCCTGCCTGTGTTCTCCGACCCTGTCTCCCAGTACCGGCTCTTGTCTCGTCGTTCCCTGCACCTCTGGACCCCGACCTGCACCTCTGCACCCAGCTCCTCGTATGTTCTCCCGTCACCTGTTGTGTCTTGTTCTGTTAATAAACACCCTTAAACTTGCCCCGAGTCCCGCATCTTTGGTTCGCCTCACACACAATTTTTTTTATTTAACCTTTATTTAACCAGGAAAGTCCCATTGAGGTTAAAAAACCTCTTTTTCAAGGGAGTCCTGACCAAGGTAAAGCCCTACATGTAATTGAGTACATTTCTAGCATGTAATTGTAATCAGTTAGTGAGTACTGTAAGTAACTACTTCCTATATTAAAATGCAGCTTTGGCTTTTCTAAATGGCCAAAGCTCAGAAAAACGCTGACAGTGGTTGATTTATATTAAAAACGGATTTAAAATAGTACTTTATGTAGTTTTTTTATGTGTGTTTTTTACTTTTACTTAAATACAAATTTGGCCGCAGTACTTGTACTTGAGTATGTCTTTAGCTATGTGACTGTTCTTTTACTCGAGTGCACATTCTCAGTTATTTTTGAGCCACTGAGTCACATATCGGTAACTGTTTTATATGAAACAAGACATGTGCCATAAGTAATTGTGGCAAATGTCATTTTGATCCCATAACAACACGACTGTGCAGTTTTCTTGGTTGGGGTCAAGCAGAACTTCATGGTCACTGCCTTATTTGAACACTACATAGATTTAGCTTTGCTGCAAACTTAAATTCACTTTGGTGAAAGCTTCAACAAAGTTTAAACGTTTCTTTTGTAAAGTTAAGCAGAACTTAAGGATTAGAAAGAGCAGTGCCAGATAATTACTTTGGGAGCCGTAAATGGTGAATAGTCACAGTTTTATACAGCGCTTTTCCACCTTCAAAGCACTTTACAAGGAATCACTCACACATTCAGACACCAGAGTCCGCAGGCACTGGGGCAGGGAGGGTTAAGTGTCTTGCACAAGGACACAACTACAACATTCATCTGTGGGAGCTGGAATCGCAGGATTTGTCGGCTCAACCAATGATGTTTACGTCAAGAGCGAGATCAGTGACACTCGACCAACTGAACTTATGCTGAAAATGGTTTTGTCGTGTATTCGAAAGTTAGAACAAGATCTAGTGCTGCAGTTCTCCTGAAGGTCGTCGACCCTTTGACCTGTGAAACATACGATATGAAAAATAGGAGCTATAGCTTTGAGAGATTGACTGCCGTTCTCCTCTGGCTTTACAGTCTTTCAAAAGGAACTCTCTTTAAATTAATGAAATGTAACAGGAACTTGATTCTTCACTCCGGGACAGTTATTCCAGTTCACATTCTCAGAAAAGCTGTAAATCGGAACAGTGATTTCTCTGACAATTTTGAGGGTGAGAAAGAGAGAGTGGCGAAGACCTCATGAATGTGTTAAGTTGAAAATTGTTCCCCTCCAGGCATGACTGCTTTTATTCTTGTAATCTCGCATTGAGAAAACCTCCCTTTCTCTCTCTCTGTAGGGTCCTACTGATAAAAATGTTTCCCATACGCTGAGGTGGCGTTTCTGATGGCCTGTAGTGCAATTGTGGACACTCAGCTCAATCACTTTGCGAGCGGGGTTAGATTCGAGCGGCTGCTGCGAAGGTCGGAACGCTTTGAAAAACACAACATTTTGGAGGATTTAATCGGGACAGTTTATGCAGCAAGTCAGATTACGCTGGTCAATTGTTTTTGCATCACAGATAATTTAAATTGACTTTTGATCCAAGGACTGCTGTACTTGCCTTTATAATACCCCAGAGCATCCAAACGTGCACTTAAACCATACCACTCCAGAGCCATTTGCCGTTGCCATCCATATGTTCTTGTTCCGCACTTATCTCTCTTTCTATTTGTATGTTTACTCAAAAGGGATAAGCTCTCCACTCCCCTCAACCCCGCAACCCAACCTCAGCTATAAATAATTCATTAAGCAGCCGGGAATAACAAGGACGTAAAGGCATGTATTGTTAGCGATCTGGGAGAGAAGCCAAAGGATATATAACACACAATTATACAGAAAAGGTGCAAAACGGTTCCACTGATGTAGCGT